>OU342743.1:109879566-110206314 GCA_910589775.1 Avena eriantha | reverse complement strand
TGATACTGTGTGTGGTTCATGAAAAGAAAAGACATGCAATGACACTGCTAGATCCTTATGTTTGGTTCATGAAAAGAACAGAGATGCAATGACACTGGTGGATCCTTATGTGGTTTGTTTAGAGGAACAAACATGTAATGACACTGGTGGATCCATGTGTGGTTCATGAGAAGAACACACATCCAATGACGCTGGTGGATCCTTATGTGGTTTGTTTAGAGGAACAGACATGCAATCACACTAGGTGGATCCAGATGTGGTTTATGGAAGTAACAGACATGCAATGACTCTAGCTGTGATTCATGAAAAGAACAGACATGCAATGACACTGGTGGATCAATGTGTGGTTCATGAGAAGAACACACATCCAATGACACTGGTGGACTCTATCTGTGGTTCATGAAAAGAACAGACATGCAATGACACTGGTGGATCCATATGTGGTTTGTCAGGAGAGCACACATGCATTGACATTAGGTGTGGTTCATGAAAAGAATAGACATGCAATGTCACTGCTGGATCCTTATGTGGTTTGTTTAGAGGAACAGACATGCAATGACTCTAGGTATGGTTCATGAAAAGAACAAACATGCAATCACACTAGCTGTTATTCATGAAAAGAACAGACATGAAATGACACTGGTGGATCCATGTGTGGTTCATGGGAAGAACACACATCCAATGACACTGGTGGACTCTAGCTATGGTTCATGAAAATAACTCACATGCAATGACACTAGTGGATCCATATGTGGTTGTCAGGAGAACACACATGTAATGACATTTGGTGTGGTTCATGAAAAGAACAGACATGCAGTGACACTGGTGGATCCTTATGTGGTTTGTTTAGAGGAACAGACATGCAATGACACGGGTGGATCCACGTGTGGTTCATGAGAAGAACACACATCCAATGACACTAGTAGATCCTTATGTGGTTCATGAAAAGAACAGACATGCAGTGACACCGGGTGTGGTTCATGAAAAGAACAGACATGCAATGACATCGGGTGTGGTTCATGAAAAGAACAGACATGCAATGACACTGGTGGATCCTTATGTGGTTCATGAAAAGAACAGACATGCAATGACACTGGTGGATCCTTATGTGGTCCCTGAAAAGAACATACATGCAATGACACTAGTAGATCCTTATTTGGTTCATGAAAATAACAGACATGCAATGACATTGGGTGTGCTTCATGAAAAGAACAGACATGAAATGACACTGGTGGATCCTTATGTGTGGTTCATGAAAAGAACATACATGCAATGACACTGGTGGATCCTTATGTGGTTTGTTTAGAAGAACACACATGCAATAATACTGGGTGTGGTTAATGAAAAGAACATACATGCAATGACACTAGTAGATCCTTATGTGGTTCATGAAAATAACAGACATGCAATGACACTAGTGGATCCATATGTGGTTTGTCAGTAGAACACACATGCAATGACATTAGGTGTGCTTCATGAAAAGAACAGTCATGCAATGACACTGGTGGATCCTTATGTGGTTTTTTTTAGGGGAACACACATGCAATGACTCTAGATATGGTTCATGAAAAGAACAGACATGCAATGACACCGGGTGTGGTTCATGAAAAGAACAGACATGCAATGACTTATGTCGTTTGTTTAGAAGAACACACATGCAATGACACTGGGTGTGGTTCATGAAAAGAACAGACATGCAATGACACTGGTGGATCCTTATGTGGTTTGTTTAGAAGAACACACATGCAATGACACTGGGTGTGGTTCATGAAAAGAACAGACACACAATGACACTGGTGGATCCTTATGTGGTTTGTTTAGAGGAACAAACATGCAATGACACCGGTGGATCCACGTGTGGTTCGTGAGAAGAACACACCTCCAATGACACCGGTAGATCCTTATGTGGTTCATGAAAAGAACAGACATGCAGTGACACTGTTTGTGGTTCATGAAAAGAACAGACATGCACTGACACTGGGTGTGGTTCATGAAAAGAATAGACATGCAATGACACTGGTGGATCCTTATGTGTGGTTCATGAAAAGAACAGACATGCAATGACACTGGTGGATCCTAATGTGGTTCATGAAAAGAACATACATGCAATGACACTGGTGGATCCTTATGTGGTTTGTTTAGAGGAACAAACATGCAATGACACCGGTGGATCCACGTGTGGTTCATGAGAAGAACACACATCCAATGACACTGGTGGATCCTTATGTGTTTTGTTTAGAGGAACAGACATGCAATCACACTAGGTGGATCCATATGTGGTTTATGGAAGTAACAAACATGCAATAACACAAGCTGTGATTCATGAAAAGAACAGACATGCAATGACACTGGTGGATCCTTATGTGGTTCATGAAAAGAATAGACATGCAATGACACTGGTGGATCCTAATGTGGTTTATGAAAAGAACATACATGCAATGATACTGGTGGATCCTTATCTGGTTTGTTTAGAAGAACACACATGCAATGACACTGGGTGTCGTTCATGAAAAGAACAGACATGCAATGACACTGGTGGATCCGTATGTGGTTTGTTTAGAGGAACAAACATGCAATGACACTGGTGGATCCACGCGTGGGTCATGAGAAGAACACAGATCCAATGACACTAGTGGATCCTTATGTGGTTTGTTTAGAGGAACAGACATGAAATCACACTAGGTGGATCCATATGTGGTTTATGGAAGTAACATGCATGCAATGACTCCAGCTGTGATTCATGAAAAGAACATACATGCAATGACACTGGTGGATCCATGTGTGGTTCATGGGAAGAACACATATCCAATGACACTGGTGGACTCTAGCTGTGGTTCATGAAAAGAACAGACATGCAATGACACTAGTGGATCCATATGTGGTTTGTCAGGAGAACACACATATTGACATTAGGTGTGGTTCATGAAAATAACAGACATGCAATGACACTGGTGGATCCTTATGTGGTTTGTTTAGAGGAACAGACATGCAATGACTCTAGATATGGTTCATGAAAAGAACAGACATGCAATGATACTAGTTGTATCCATGTGTGGTTCACGGGAATAACACACATCCAATGACACTGGTGGACTCTAGCTGTGGTTCATGAAAAGAACAGACATGCAATGACACTAGTGGATCCATATGTGGTTTGTTAGGAGAACACACATGCAATGACTCTAGCTGTGGTTCATGAAAAGAACAGACATGCAATGACACTGGTGGGTCCATGTGTGGTTCATGGGAAGAACACACATCCAATGACACTGCTGGACTCTAGCTATGGTGCATGAAAAGAACAAACATGCAATGACACTGGTGGATCCATATGTGGTTTGTCAGGAGTACACACATGCAATGACATTAGGTGTGGTTCATGAAAAGAACAGACATGCAATGACTTATGTGGTTTGTTTAGAAGAACACACATGCAATGACACTGGGTGTGGTTCATGAAAAGAACAGACATGCAATGACACTGGTGGATCCTTATGTGGTTTGTTTAGAAGAACACACATGCAATGACACTGGGTGTGGTTCATGAAAAGAACATACATCCAATGACACTGGTGGATCCTTATGTGGTTTGTTTAGAGGAACAGACATGCAATGACACCGGTGGATCCACGTGTGGTTCATGAGAAGAACACACATCTAATGACACTGGTAGATCCTTATGTGGTTGATGAAAAGAACTGACATGCAGTGACACTGGGTGTGGTTCATGAAAAGAACAGACATGCACTGACACTGGGTGTGGTTCATGAAAAGAATAGACATGCAATGACACTGGTGGATCCATGTGTGGTTTATGAGAAGAACACACATCCAATGAACTCTAGTAGATCTATCATGGCATAATTTGATGTATTCCACGATGTATTTCATTGTCTAAGACACTTTCCATTTTTATACTACTCAGTTTTGCCCTTGGTTTTATGTGGTACTACTTAGTGTTGGCCCCCCTCTCTATCTTTCGTAGAAGCCCAAACCTGTGCTCACCCTGTATGCTACTCCCTGATTGGTTGTCACAGTTGTCACGCGGATCGTGCGCACCAACCGTTGATTATGTGCGATCCAACGATGATCGTTGCACACGTCGTGCCCTTTACAGTACAACGTGGCCCCAGCGTGAGACAACACGGACGTCTCCCTCAGCGAGACTTCTACAAGAAGGAACACGATGCCGTCCATGGAAAAAGTCATCGAGCGGTCATGTCAAGTTTAATCAAGTCTGAAAAGCCTACTACTGCTACTACAACTCATGCACAGGGCAACGAGGTCATCGAGTGCACGGTTATCGATGGGACGCTGCAATTTATTGCCACTTGATTTTAATCAGACATATCCCATTTTTACGCATCGCTGTCAATCTCACTTCCAACTGGGCCCTACCGCTAGTAAATTCCATGAGTCAAGGCCCCCCTCGAGTAGATCTAACATTGCTAGAAATTAGTTCCGCGCCACTTGCATGCAGTGGAATCGAGGTCTGCCATGAGTGTGTTTTCAATGCAGCTCTAAAGTGGAGACCGTGGCTGTTTCAAAAAAAAGGGAACCGGAAAAAATGGTGGAGATCGTGGTAGCCCCCCGCCCACCGCCCACCACACGTGTCCACTCGAGGACCACAAACGGTCTGGTGTTTATAACCCTCCTCGACCTTCTTCTTCCATGAGCTCGTGTCATTTCCCCCTTGTCTGTCTAGTCCCAAGACCCCAATCTACACCTGCCGCGCGCGCCGAAGCTCCCTCGTTTGCACTACCTCCTTCCCTTGGTGCGCCATGAAGCGTACACGTGGAGACAATCCGGAGGTGAAGCCAGTTGAAGGCGCAGCAGCAGATGTCTCGGTCGTCGCCAAGCAGGCGGAGGCGTCTTCTCCAGGCACGAACGCCGCTTGTTGCCGCGCTGTCGAGGGTGCAAACTCATCCGTCCAGCCAGTAGCCATTGCCGCCGAGCAGCAGGTGGTAGCCGTCGCTACCGAGCAGCAGTTGGTAGCCGTCGCCACCGAGCAGCAGGTGGTAGCCATCGCCGCCAAGCAGCAGGTAGTAGCCGTCGCCGCCGAGTAGCAGGTGGCCGACAACGTCGTGACCGACAACATCGTGGTGCCAGCGGCAGATCTGGATGGGGGGTAGGCGGCAGGCGGAGGCAATCCGGTGATCTACATCAACGACCCATCGCCGTTCAAGAAATGTTCGACGAGATCGCGGAGAATGATGAGTTCGAGGAGGAGGTCCCTAATGAGGAGTCTGAGGTACTACATTGCTAGCTTCTCTAGTCGCAGCCGCAGTTTTCACTATTCATACATAGGATTTGCTCAATCGTGTACATATTCTTTTGCACTTGAAGTAGGGTAGTATATATATGATTCGATCGGTTGATTGATGCATCTGCCATCTAGTCACAAAACCCCAATCCGTCTAGTCACAAAACCCCAATATGCTCATCTGTCATCTAGTTGAGTTTGCTAGTTGAGTGTTCATTTCGATACACATCAGGCATATAACATTACATTTCTATTCCTTACTGAGCCCAATGATTCAATTTTGCCCCAAAATAGTGCAAGGGCATTTGATGGTCTCGTTTTCTTAGGGATGGTTAGTGGCCCTGAGGCAGCAATGCACATAAACAATATAGGTTGTGTTGTTGGTACTTTGGTTCCCCAACTCCATCTCTGAAACAAATTATGAGGCCCTTGATTTATTCTCATATGGAACTACATATATGATCCTTGAATTGTTTCTGATCTTTTAATGATTGGTATGATGCATATGTATATGAATGGTTTTGATCATAAGTATTTTTAACATGTACCTGAAGATTAATTGTTTGGATTTTTATTTATAATTACAATATTTAGTCTTTTTTTGTACCTAACTATGTATATCCCTAAATAATGTTTTGTACGATTACATTTCAATTTCTTATTGTGGCCAATGATTCAAATTTGCCCTAAAAGAGAGGCAGAGACATTGGTGTCAGATTTTTTCAGGGACGAGTTAGTGAACCTGGGGCGATGTATAAGAATAATATAGGTTGTGCAATTATTACTTGGTTCACTCACGCCGTCCCTAAATAAATTTATGAGGCCGCAATCTTTATTCTACATTCATAGAACTATGATATTCGAATTATCTATTCCATGCATTCATAGTGTATAAGAATTACATTTTAGTTTGTCACCAAGGCCAATGATTGAAATTAGCCCCAAAAGAGTTCAAGGGAAGACACGTATGATGGTGTCGTGTTTTAGGGATGGGTTGGTGAACCTGAGGCAGCGATGCACACAAACAATATAGGTTGTGCTATTGGTACTTTGGTTCGCCAACTCCATCTCTGAAACAAATTACGAGGCCCTATATTTATTCTCATATGGAACTACATATATGATCCTTGAATTGTTTCTGATCTTTTAATGATTGGTATGATACATATGTATATGAATGGTTTTGATCATAAGTATTTTTAACATGCACCTGAAGGTTAATTGTTTGGTTTTTTATTTATAATTATAATATTGAGGCTTGTTTTTGTACCTGACTATGTATATCCCTGAATAATATTTTGTACGATTACATTTCAATTTCTTATTGTGGCCAATGATTCAAATTTGTCCCAAAAGAGAGGCAGACACATTGGTGTCAGATTTTTTCAGGGATGAGTTAGTGAACCTGGGGCGATGTACAACAACATTACAGGTTGTGCAATTGTTACTTGGTTCACTGACTCCATCCCTGAAGAAACTTATGAGGCCGCAGTCTGATGCAATTATTTGTCATTGTGTTGAGATGAAATGATATATGAACCGATCAAACTATTGCTGAGATGCTTTATCTTTGATATCCACGGATATATTGTCTTACATATACATGTTGTCAATTCTTGAGTTGTAATACAATTCAATCATATGTATGAGTTCTAAGTTATGTTCTTAAAAATCAACAAGAGGATGATGATAAAGTGGACAATAACAAGGTATCCAGGGACAACAAGAGCCGCTACGTGCTGATGCGGTTACGTTGTGGGCTAATCCGTTTCCACCGTAGGGGGAGACTGTTTTGCCCATTCTATGGCAGAGCAATCAACGTAGACCTCAACAACATGATCCAGCACGTGAAGGGCGTTGACAGAGGCGGAGGCAGAAGCCATAGGCCGATTACCTTGGCGCGGCACGCAACCTATGGCAAATTCCTACGGGAGTATGTCAGGACTGGCCTGTATCCCATCGAGTAGGCTGTCGCTGCCTCCTGCTGATAAAACCCCTGCCCTGCTAGGCGTCTCCGTGTCCTGGCCTCCTGCTGTAGCCCCTGCTTTTATTTTGTTCTAGTTAATTATTACCTGTGTGTGGCATGTAAGACAATATATCCGTGGTGTCTCTAGTGAACCTTATATATTAATCTACTCCTTTATATGGAGTGCCTTAAAGTTTCTAGTGTTCAATTATATTTACTGATCATGCTCATGCACACTACAAAATATTTCTAGTGCTCGATTATATTATAATTTTGTATTGAAGTAACTAAATGTGCATATGAAATTAGCCAGTTCCTGCGAGAATATGAAATTAGCTGTGCATTTTTCTATGCGAGAAATTGAGAGAAGTCATTTATATTTTGTCTTTCATAATTAAACACAATGAAGTTGGTACAACCCAATAGATTTGAACAAAAGAGATTTGCTAGTTTAACATACAACAACACTTACAGGCCCAACATGGCAGAACTTGGAGAGCCCCAGAACTTGAGCTACCACAGAGACCTCGGCAGAGGTGGCAGAATTGGTGCGGGTGCAACCACAGCGACAACGAGCTCGGATTCTAAAGGAGGAAAACAGAACCGAGCATGGTCGACAAGGTGATAGATCTCACCGGGAACCAATTCTCGTCCCCGACCGTGCCATGGGTGCGTCCAGGTGAGAGCGAGCTCCGACTCGGGATGGGGAGGAGAGCGGGGCCGAGCAGCTTCGTCACTTCCCAGCTCTGCGCCATGGCCGCGACCACAGATTGCCGCTCCGGGGAAGAAGACGAGTAATGGATGCAGGCGCCAACGCTGCAAGCCTACATGGAGGAGAGCTGGGGTTCATCCACGTCCTAGCTCTGCGCCATGGCTGCGACGCCCCACAGATTGCCGCTCCGGGGAAGAAGAAGATGCGTAATGCCAACGCTGCAAGCTTAATTGACACCTAAGCGACGGGAGCGACAGGAGCGACACAACGGCGATAACTGACAGGAGGGGCCCAACTTGACGGCCGTTAGGCTGATTTTTTGTATTAAAATATAAAGTTAAATTCGTGCCGAAAAAGACCCTCTGAGTATTTGGCACACCAACTATAGTCATCACGGATAATTTCAAGGAACTTGGGTACCGCGTTGCCTGGACATCCCAACTTTCGGACAACAAAATAATATTCTCAAACAAACGTGGGAGGTACAAGAAGCAGCCTAGTAGGGGCTTGGCCTGCCCGGGAAGCTGCGATGGAGTGATGGTAGGTTGGCCGGATGTGCCAATTGGCCAGGCGGCTGGGAAGTGCTGGCATGAAGACTAATTGCGTATTTGGTAAACATTTTACTTTTTCTGTCTGACACCAGTTTTTTTATTTTTTAGAAGAACATATTTTAGGTTCTTTTAGTAATTAATTGTCAAACAGATCTAAGCCTGGAAAGAAGCATCCAATCTCTTGACCAGTTACACGAGTAGTTGTCTTTTCTTTGCTCCACTTACGCGACTTGGTTGTCTGAATTTTAAGCTGTAGATTTTGTTTCGCTGAACGATGTAATTTTAGTGAAGCTCTTCACTTCAGTAGGTTTAGCTTGGTGACATTGCATTAGAGGAAACATCATATTTATTGTGCTTGATTCATCCGAATGTAATATTCATCTAATGCAACTTATATTTGTATTCTTGGTTTGTATTTGTTTCAAGACTTCAAGTAAAGCATTATTTGTCTCTCGCTGCTTCATGATACAATAGTTAGCAATTTCAGTATAAAATAGAGAATGAAAAGAGAGCATATCAGTTGCATGTATAGTAGTTTAGGAATCTAGTGATGCTACCTTGAGAATTTGTTCACCGTAAATGGATAGTTGGAGTTTCAAGTAGATAGAAGATAGACATAACTCATACCCTGTGGCAAATTACTAGAGTATTACAGATAATTATCAGCAAGCGATGAATTATTTTTTATTTTCGATCCAATTTCTTGGGTATATGTGTCGGCAAGCTCTGATAGACACAATACAACGAGCCAAACAGGTGGGTGCTGGCACTACCGGAAAACGCGGCTTTGCCGTTGCTCCCATGTTTGCCGTGTGCCGTCGGTCAAGGCGTATGGCAAAGGGTGACAATGCCGTGTGCGTTCATGCGCACCACATGGCAAAAAAAGTAACGCGCGGTAAATCTATGTGCGACTAGACAGCAAAAATTAGCGCACCGCAAAGACTCACGGAAACACACGGTAAGAAGTGCACGGCAAAGAAAAAGAGCAACACATGGCAAAACATCGCGCACGGCCAACTTCCACGCCACGTGGGCATCTCGACGCGCCTAACGGGCGTGCGAATTTTGTAGTTTGTCGTGTAGTGTATGTCACATGGCAAAGAGCCAGCTTCTTGTAGTGTGACTAGTATTTATCCAACTAAACGACAATTTAATCTCTGATAAACATAGTACACCTATCAGGATGGATGATTTGCACCATCAGATAAATTACATGATTAAGATGCTCATACATATGCATGTACAGATTTTATCAGAAAAGAAAATGACTAGGTTCATACGGATATTTAAAAGGCTAAGAAATCAATCTTGTTCAAAAAATGAGATAACAATAACCACGACCGACATACTTTACTGAATCCGTCTACCCAACCGTGCCCGCCAATTAAGCTGCAGCTAGCATCCATGCATGGATCAGCAGCAAAGCAAGCATCATTCGGCGCAGAAGCAGAGGAGCATGGCAAGGTAGAGGTGGAGAGTGAGGTAGCACGAACTATCATGGAATGGAATGCATTGAAAATTCGAAACTCAAAATGCGCTTGTGGCGATTATCGTTAATACGTCACCAATTTTAAATAATCTTTGTGCATGTATGTTTATGGCGAGTTACACATAAAGGTTTGGGGTGGTGACATTTCTTTCTTTTTCCATACTCAGTGGGAAATAATTGAATCATCACAACATATTTTCCGTTGTTGCTTAAATTCGCGATGGTGACATTGTCTTTGTTTTCTAGCTATATTTTGTCTTCGGTTTCTGATGTGCAATGCCACTATAAAATTAGCGCCACACAACTACTGAAAGGTAATGTTTGGTGTCACAGTGATATCTAGACCATACATTGCCTTGAACAGGGATCTTCCATAAATAACGAACTACTCTATGTAGCAGAGCCATTTGTAGTTGCTAGGGATGAATGGAAAGTTGTGAAACAAGATCAACAATGTAGTCAGGCATGAGAAGTCAGATAGTGTGATCTATCAGGAAAAGGGACGCATCAGAAATTTGATTAGGAGAGTGGTTTGAAACTCTTGTGCCCAACTCTATAGTAGGGGTAGCAGTGAGCACATCAAATCTGTGCTATATAATAGACAATGAGCTCGGGTCCCCGGTTATGCAATAAATTAGCTTCCTGTGTCTGTAATGTAGCTCGACACCAGGACCCTTGCCATGCCTGCACCTGTACCCTCCAGGCTTTGTCTACACTAGATGATCCGGTGTGCCACTAGCGTCAAAGATGAAAGCGAGGGAGTACTTTAACCATAGATTTAACCATCAGAAACAGAACCGTGTCAAATAACTTGTATGTAATGTAACTTGCACATACACCTATAGCTGAATAAATAGTTGTGCGTGCACCGTCTGCACCTATTCTTATTGCAGGCGAATCATAAATATATGTTTTTTCCGAATAGGAAAATGTATTAACATTAGAGTTCATATTACAACATGCATCGTCAACAAAGTGTTGACCAAGGATCAAAGGCGCCTAAACGCACAACATGAAAAAATTATGATTTAAACATGTGCAGTTCATAAAAAAGATTGCCTATGAAACAAAACAACGATTGTTCATCCGTTGATTCAATTTTGATGCATCCACAATCTCACTAGTGGAAAAGGGCCTATTAGTGACGCACCGAAAAGGAGTCAGCGGTACATGCGCGGTGCGCACTGATACTTTTTATCCGTGGCGCACCGGGATATGGTGCGCCACTGATATCGATTTCAAAATTTGAAAAATAGGCGGGATATCTCAAAATTAACCATGGTGCATGTGGACATAGTGCGCCACTGATAAAATGTTCAATTTTATTTAAAACAGTGAATCTAGGTCTGCCTGACGGGGATCCGCAGCAGAAAACAAAAAATTTCCTACGTTGGACCCCAAAAAACTTCCTAGGATCTATGTATGTAGTAATGCGGTAATGACCGAGCGTAGAGAATACATACCCTTATAGACCGTACGCATTTAATGTTCCGAGGGGAACATGGTTGATGTAGTCGTACTCGTAGCCGACCTCAAGGTCGCGAAGCACCTCGCAGGTCACCCCTTGCTCCATCTTCATCGTGCAGCAGCTCCGGCTCACGATATTTAAGCGCCCCAAGTGTTTGGCCTGGTGTCTTCGTACACATCCGGTGTATGATGAGACCTCCGTCTCTCCGATCCCACTGGAAGTGCGAAAGTTGATATCCGGCTAGGAATCCCTATAGCGCAACGGCGTGCTGCAGTTGTGCCTTGTTCGCACAGCCCAGAGTTGGGTTCATGGTCACAAGGGCTAGAGAGAGGGAAGGAGAAAGTTAACTAAAGGACTTCTCCAAATATTATTGTGTTTTAGTCCACCCATTGGCACCTCTATATATAAACGGAGGTGCGTGCCCTCCCCATTAGATTAGCCATGTGGGACTATTAAATAAAGCAAAAATTAGGAATAAATTCGTACAGCCGGATGGGCCAGGAGCTAGCCAGCCCATCAGTAGCAAGTAGCAGCCCGACGCCAAGTGGGCTGCCTCGCAGCCCAGCAGCTGCCGGCGCAGCAGCCCGCGCCAGCCAGCGCCCAGGTGGGCTAGCTTGCGCGCGAGTCCCGCTAGTGGCCCACAGCAATGGCGGGAGCTGGAGCCCGAGTGGGCCAGCTTTTCCTGCCCGCGGCCCAGCCGCTTGCCTGCCAACGGCCGCCCGCCTGCGCCCGCCTGGGCCACAAGGCCAAGGCCTGCCTGGCGCGACGAAGCCTGGCTGTGTGCCGCCCCGTGCGGCGGCTGTTATCTGCCGCCCACGTGGGTTGAACTCTTTTTCTTTTCCTATTTTTCTGCAGCTTTCTCCTAGGCTAATTCCTTCCGAGGATTTTGCCTGATATGAAAGTTGCTTTTATAAATCTTATTTTAAATATTATTTATAATATATTAATTCATAATTAACATATAATGTATATTTAAATTCTCATTTATCCGAAAACACTTTTCCGGTCTTCTCCTTTATTGTTTCTACGAACAACTTCGGATCTCTCTGTGGAACAATTCCGGTTTTCTCTTTCTCTATTGTGATTTCATCTTACGAATAATCGATCTCATTGTACCCTTAAGTGTATCCCCTCATGGTTTGGGAATGCTCTACACATGAACTATATCAATGATCAACATAGGGACCAAGGATGTCCATGTGACCCTGATAACCCACAAGTATAGGGGATCATGTGTAGCCTTTTCGATAAGTAAGAGTGTCGAACCCAACGAGGAGCTAAAGGTAGGATAAATATTCTCTCAAGTTCTATCAACCACTGATACAACTTTACGTACACTAAACGTTTGCATTATCTAGAAAATAAAGCTAGAACAACAATACGAGTAATAAAGATAACTTTGCATGATAATAAATAACAAGAAAGTAAAGCTAGTTGCTGCAGCAATAAAATACACTAAACTAACAGAACCATGAGTGTGGAATAGTGGTGGTAATTGTGATGGCTTTGTCCAAGTTTAAATAGCGAATAGATCAGGTTCATTGTCTTCGATGCAGTTTTCTATGTGGGAGAGGCTAAATATACATGCGCTTCACTCCTTGAAATTACATGTACTATATGATTGGATTGTTAGCAAACATCCGTAAGTACTAATCAATGCATTAATGTTTCCCTAACCATAGCCTTAAGTTTAATGGTCCTCTTACTCCCATACGTGCAACGTTCCAGTTCGCGTCCTCAGGTTTCTGTCACTCCGGCAGAACTTTCCCCTTCCTCTTACACATACTACAAACCCTATGATGTTTAATCCATGCGCGCACAAATATAATAGACACCAAAAGACTGTACCATATCAACATACAACTCTAATGAACCAAAGATGTTCAACCATTCAATGTAAGAACAAATAAACTACGCAAACATGACATAGATCATAGGATTATAACTTATAGCATCAAACACCATGTTTACATAGGACAGTACAGAGGTGTGTGGGAGGATAAACCACTGCATACTAGGAGGATTAGGTGATGGAGATGACGGTGAAGATGGTGAAGATGGTGAAGAGGGCAGTGGCAGCGCCGGCGGTGGTGCGGGGGACTCCTTCCACGCTGCGGGTATCATGGGGGAGCACCGCCCCTTAGTCCCCTTCCTTCATGGATTCTTGGGAGCCCTCCTCCATGGAGATGGGATCCATAGGGGGAGGCAAAAACGTGGCTTTGGTGTCTGCAAATTAGTGGGTGGAGATACTCTGGGCGAATTAGGTTTCCTCCCTTTATATAGTTTCTTGGATTCCCGTCACCCCATCTTGGGCTGCAGTAAATTGGTCCAAAAAGGCCTGTCTGGACTCGGAATCAGCTAAATTTTATGTCCAGAACATTTGTCACGAAATTTCCAACAACTTTGTAGTTGAAGAGTTTTCGGTTTGATGCCGGCTTCGACCCGAAACGTGATCATCTTCAAAAAGAGTTCTGAGACAGATTTCTGGAAAAATCCCAATTTGACTCCAACAAGATTTTCACTTGTATATTCTTGGTAATTCCTACACATCAAAGTGTAAAACAAGAACATTGTGCACTTTTGCAACTATTAGTAGGTTAGTGCAAATAAATCATAAACTTTATACAAAAAGGAGTGTCAAAAGCATATTATTAGCATAAACCATCAAAAACTATAGATACGTTATGGACGTATCAACATCCCCAAGCTTAGTTCCTGTTCGTCCTCGAGTAGGTAAACGATCAAAAAATATAATTTTTGAGGTGACATGCAAACAACACAATCTTGATTATCATTATTGTAAAAGCATTGATAGCTTGGATTAAGGTACTCTAAACATGAATCATGAATGATAGAGTTCTAACAATAAGACATAGCAACTATGTTGTAACATGAAAATGCACAAACAAAAGATTCATGAATAACAATGCTTTGCAAGACGTTTGTTTGTTTCACATATAGAAAGCATAATGAGAATGGTATTCAGCTTGTCCCTCATAGAGTAGCAAAATATAAATGCATAGGACACCTTCAAAGTTCATAAGGTTAACTAGATACAAATAGTTTAAGAACAAGCAATATCAAAGTTATGCATCAATCAACAAGTCTTCGTACAATGCACATTAAACTAAGAATGGCCACTATGCTCTCTTGATAGGGGGGCTACCGGGCTGCGGTACCAAAGTTCGCGGGCGAGTGCACCGTGGTACCTAAGTTGCCTGAAATTGCCGCGTTTCGAAATGTTGAGCCGCCAACTACCGAGAGGGGCCATTTCGATGCAAACTCGTCTCACCCCTACCAAATCCAAACATGCCGTGAAACTGCCCCGTGAAGTAGATGGTCGGGACCCTCATGTCAGTAATATTTCCGTGACACGAGCGCCAACGCGGTAACCACATAGGCGAAACGAGAGACTAAAGGAGCATGGTGCGTTGACCAAATTCACAAATCCACTCCCTCCCTCCTTTCACATGAACCCTAGCACCGGCGGCATCGAAATACCCTCTCCAACCAGAATGATCTCTTCGGGCATTTGACTTCCGGCACCAAGTTGTTGTGCCTACTCGCTGCTACCGAGATCTAATGTTGAATGCCGTGCCAGCCGTTGCAACGATCTAGCCCGCCTCTACCACTAACAAGCTGAGCAGCGCGAAGGATGGCAGATCCATTTGCCGAGGAAGAAGTACTTCTAGCTAATTGCGGGTGAGCTACTCTTATCTTTGCTATTCGCACTACCTATAACTTATAGCTGGCTATTGGCATTACAAAGATATATCGAACATAGAATTGTTTGCTAGCATGACACTGACAAACAATTATTATCTTTTGTCTCCAATTTTCTGTCAACTAGGATCTCCACTGAACCCAAATACACGGTTCTGGTCACCATCTGCGGCTACCTCATTAAATTAGCACATGGGAAGAGCACGTGGAAACAAGCTCAGAATCTGAAGATGGAAGTAGCGCTTGTGCAGTTATGCACTATCCTTGGTTTGGTTGCTGTTGTGCGTGAACTTGCTGAAATGAGGCCAGAGCAGACTGCACGGTTCAGCATCGTTGATGATCAAGGCTTCAAGGTTCCTATAGCGTGTGATAGTCAGCTAATTGGGTTGATGAAACAGCATGTTAGGCTTCGCGTGGTTATGCTGGTGTGTAACTGGATGAGGAAGCTCCTGCTACTAGGAGTCACCCAGCTATTATTGGACAGGGAGGTCTAACTCGAACCCCTGCTATTGTTGAGCAAAATGTGGTTCCTCGACCACGACATGCTTCTGTCAGGCAACCTCCTTGTAGGAGTCCCCGTATTGCCGTTGTGGAAAACTCTGCTCTGGAATCTACTTGTACTAGTCGTCCCCGTCCCCGTCCCCGTGCCCATGTTGCTGCGGCTGCTGCTCACCCAATCCATGCCGCTGTTGAGCAAACTAAGGCTTCTGAAGGCTGCCCCGCTGTTGTTGCCAAGACCGCTGCCTTGTGTGCTGCTCCTCCTCGAAACCATCCTCAAGTTGTGCAAACCCGTTCTCTGGAATCTGCTGGTACTGGTTGTCCTCGTGTTGTTGTTGATCTAGACGCTGTTGACCCAATCCCTACTGCTGTTGAGCAAACTAAGGCTTCCGGAGGCTGCCCCATTGTTGTTGCAAAGACTGATGCCTTGTGTCCTCGAACCCGTGCTCGGGTTTAGCGAGCTGCTGGTCTGGAGCCAGCTCATGGTCTGGACTCTGCTAGCACTCGAAACAGTACTGTTGTGGGAACTTCACCTGATCGTCGATGTGGCATGGCATCAGCTGATCCTATTGTGGCTGTCGTTAGGAGGGGCTATGCTTGTCCACCATGTAATGTAGCTCCCGCTGCTAAGGGCCCTCGCCTTGCTCCTGGTCCTGGTACTTCCACCGAGGTTGATCCAGCTAACGATGATGCTGGTGATGGCGGCGGTGGCATTGGGGCTGGGTCTGATGGTGCCGCTCCATCTCTCAAACCTCTCAAAGGTTTCTATCCCGAAGAACCTGATGATGGCAAAGTAATCGTTCGTATCGGTGTCATGAATTATACTGCAAAATTAGATGATGGCATAGAAAAATTCTATGACGAGTTTGATGTAATCCTTGGTAGATACGATCCCGAAGTGGTAGAGTTATCTGACCTGATGGCTTCGTTGAAGGGAATATGCCCGAGAGGCAATAATAAAGTGGTTATTATCTTATTCCATGTTTATGATAAATGTTTATTTTGCATGCTATAATTGTGTTAATTGGAAACGTTAATACATGTGTGTTTAATAAACAAAATACAAAGTTCCTAGTAATGCCTCTCATATAAACTAGCTCGTTGATTAACAAGATGATCAAAGTTTCCTGATCATGGACATTGGATGTTGTTAATAACGAGATCACAACATTGGTGGAATGATGTGATGAACATTCATCCGAAGTATAGCATTACGATCAAAGTCATTATGTTTATATTGCTATAACATCATACGAAGTAATCTTAGTCCTTAGACCATGAGATCTTGTTAATTGCTAACACTAGAAGAGTATCTTGCTAACACTAACATTGGTGGGTTCAGTGCTACAAAGGTGTTATGTTGAGGCTCATGGATCAAGAGTGAGATTTGTCCATCCTGATGACGGATAGATATACTAAGGGCCCTCTCGGTGATATCACATTGAAATAGCTTGCAAGCAAGTGATGTGATCACTAGAATGTTATATCACGGGAACGAGAAAAGAGTGCATGTCGGTAACGAGATCAAAATAGGTATGGATACACTACTAGAAACAACTTATCAGTGGCACACCTTTTTTCACTATCCATGGCACATTTCCTAGTCACCACTGATACCTCGCCACTGATAACTATCTTCTGTGGCGCATTTCAAAATGCGCCACAGAAGTCTCAAACTTTAGTGGCGCATATGGCCAATATGCACCACAGAAGTTTTTTTCCAAAATTCAAAAAAAGGCGGGCCAGATCTCAAACTTCTGTGGCGCATATGGCCAATATGCGCCACAAAAGTTTTTTTCAAATTTAAAAAAAAACCGGGCCAGATCTAGATCTGGCCAGAGTTGGTGGTGGTGGTGGTGGTGGCTGCTGCTGGTGGTGGCGGCGGCTGGAGGAGGTCTAGGAGGAGGTTGCCGGAGTTGGTGGTGGTGGAGGAGGAGGAGGAGGTTGCCGGAGTTGGTGGTGGTGGAGGAGGAGGAGCAGGTCGCCGGAGTTGGTGGTGGAGGAGGAGGTCACCGGAGGTCGTCGGAGTTGGTGGTGGTGGTCGCCGGAGTTAGTTGCCGGAGTTGGTGGTGGTGGAGGAGGAGGAGGAGGAGGAGGAGAAGTGGGGAGTGGAGAAGTGTGGAGAGGAGCAGAAGTGGGGAGGGGAGAAGAAGTAGGGAGGGAAAGAAAAAGGAAAAAAGGAGGGAGAAGGGCGCTGGCGGGATTCAAATTTCGAATCCCGCCCAAGACTTCTGTGGCGCATATGGGAGAAATGCGCCACAGAAGTTTCTCCCCCTTTTTTATTTTTTTGCAGGAAAAAATCTTCTGTCTGCCATAACCTTTTACTCTTTTGGAATTTGGGGAATCTTCAAAATCTTCAACCGCTTGTAGCGTTGAAATCGAGTAGAAAATTTCGAGACAATCATTTTGATAGGTTAAAGATTTTTTTCCGACATCGTATGCAAAAGTTATAGCTGTTTTACCGTGCCATGACCTATTTTTGCAAAATACATCGAAATTCATGTTTTTCAATTTTGTCTAGATCTATACCCTAAAATCTAACTACAACTTAAAGGAATTATTTTTGTGAAGTTTCTATCATTTTTGTTTATTTTTTACAAAACTAAAAAGGCGATCCACGGGGAGGGGGGGGGGGTGGGATCTGTTTTCCCCCCTATATGCTTGTTCTGTGGCACATACACCTATATGCGCCACAGAAACATCACTTTCTGTGGCGCATATGGACATATGCGCCACAGAAGTTTCTCCCGCTTTTTTTGCTGCTTGGTCCCATCAACCTTCTGTGGCGCATACGTCTATATGCGCCACAGAAGTTTGGCACTTCAGTGGCGCACACTAAAATATGCGCCACAGAAATATGGACTTTTGTGGCGCATATTGGTTTTGTGCACCACTGAAGTGCCAAACTTCTGTGGCGCATTTTTTCTAGTGCGCCACTGATATATATCTGTGGCGCATAGTTTTACATATGCGCCACTGAATATCTTGTCTATCTATAAGCTGTTTCCTAGTAGTGAGATACCGATGATCGAATCTCGGACATGTAATATATCGCGAGACAAAGGGATTTAGTTACAAGCGTTAAAGGTTCTCACGATCACAAAAGTCATCATTGAATGTGTAGGAGTTAGTATGGATCTCCAGGCCCTGCTTCTGATTATTGATCTGAGAGGGGTCTCGATCATGTCTGCATTATTCGCGAACCATAGGATGACACACTTAGGGGATACCGACACCATTTGGAGAAAATATGTTTCAGATAAAGATTTAAGAAAGCGCTAGATTTATTTCAATAGACACCGAAACTGTTTCGGGTGAAATTGCTGAAATTGGTTCTGCATGTAATATTGAAATGTTGCAGGGGGTTTTATGTGAATGTTTGTTAATTAAAGTAATTAACAAAATTCTGAATAAAAATAATAAATTAGTTTTATTAAATGAGAGAGCATTAAATTTGGAGAAATTTAATGCATTTAAAATGGAGGCTTTAAAAGAGAACGTGAAGGGGCATTTTAATGTGGAGGGGTTACCACCACATGAATGGGGAGGTGAGGAGTCACCCTCCCATGGGGCGCCGGCCATGGGGAGGGGTACCCCCTCCTCCTATAAAAGGCTCCCCCTCACACCCCTTCTTCCTCACACCTCCTCGTGAAGGATCTCTCTCCCCCTCTAGTATTATTCCCCCATGGTCTCGAATTAGCGAGATACATGTTCCTGGTGGCTTCATCTGGAAAGGAGTTGCTGCTTCCGCTGCTTTGCTGGAGCGAGGGATGGAGGTTGTCGGGGTACCGGACGTGTGTGCGATCATGGATGCACCGCTACTTTGCAATGCTGGACTTGGTGGTGCTAGACTTGCTGAAGCTGGATCTGAAGGACGTGCTGCAGCCGGACCTGCTGGACTTCATCACGATCTTGAGATCGGCAAGTGTACGACTACATCATCCACGAGTTCCATCTTGTTAACAAAGCTTTGTTGTCTTCGAGGGTAAGTTCTCCATGGATGTATATCCACCCGTTGCTCTGTATCTAGTAGATAGATCTTGGCGTATAGTTCTTATCTTAGGAATTTTTTTGTTTTCTATGCTGCGAACCCAACAGTGGTATCAGAGCCTGATCTATGCGTAGGTGCTTTGCACGGGCAGTACACATATGTTTATATGTGGGTGATGATGATCATGTTATTGCTTCTTTCATGTATTTTGGATATTGGTGGCATAGTGGGATGAAGCGGCCCGGACCAACCTTACATGTCATCGCACATGAGACCGGTTCCACGACTGACATGCAACTAGTTTTGCATAAGTGGCTGGCGGGTGTCTGTCTCTCCTACTATAGTCAATATCTGATTTACAACGAGTTGCTAATAATTTGGTTATCATCGTTGTGGTTCCATGTTCATAGGTAAGAACGGTTGTCTTCGAAAGCCCTAAGTCACGTAAAACTTGCAATGGATAAATTAGAGGCGTGTAGTTTAGATCGTTGCTGGGCTAGTGTCATGATATGGTAATGTTGTAAGTAGATGTATGATAGATACTCTTACAATACACCTAACATGTAAGTTCCATAGATCTTGGCCTTACACACAAAGGAATGATAGAGATCATACCATGATGCATATGATAGAGATCAAATGCATGGACCATATCATCTCACTTTACACATTAGATGTTTGCATCTTATATTGCTAGTTTGGCATTTTAGTAGCATTTTAAGATGATCCCTCATTTAGATATCAAGATAAAAAATGCGTTCTTCCTTAAGTATGCACCGTTCTATGGATCGTGTTTCGAGACATCACGTGATGATTGGGTGTACTCGACTCTACGCTTTCATACAACGGGTGTAAGAAAGTTTTACACACGCGAGTACTAAGGTTCTTACTTGGCGAGCCTAGCATGTACAGACATGGCCTCGGAACACGGACCGAAAGGTTAAGCATGAGTCATATAGTTGATGTGATGCCCATATTGATGCTCGCCTTTGAAGCTACACCGACTCACGTGATGATCGGACTTGGTGTAGTGGATTTGGTTCATGTAATCACCAAAAAGGCATGAGGGATGTCGTTTTTGAGTGGGAGTTCATTTCTAATTTGGATTAGTCAAACTAAATTTGTCATAAACTAAATCGAAGTGAATTTGCATAATTTTTTGTAGTCAATTGCATCTGTTTACTACCTTATGCTTAGTTTTAATTGAGATAATAGAACTATAGAATTCTGGATATTTACTTTACGAACTGGTATCGTATTGTTTTGAATGTCAATTTAAAGTTTAGAAGTCCTATTGCAAACTTTCAGCAAACTCTATTTACTCCGTGAAGTTTAATAAGTAGTATTAAATCAAGAGTAATAATTCCAATGTTAGTATCTAAAGTATCATGTTTGCCTCCATGATTCTTGATATTCAAAAGTTGTTTTCATATCGAGGTTATCTAGGAGCTGAAAGAATTGTTTCAGAAACCATCATGTTTGAAAGATATTGTGATATCTGAAACAAAGTTTTTGGTTGCATTATGATAGAGTGTAATTTAGCAAAATACATGTTCTCATATTGTATGAGAATTTGTGAAGGATGGAGATGCTAGGCAACCGAGTCTCCCAAAAGGTTTCAGGAACTAAAATTATACTCTTCATTCTTCCTTATAGGCTATAGTAGCTTGATCATGCAAGTTGTCATGATAAGGATGAATAGAATATGTAAGTAAAATGTTTACTACACTAAAAGTTTACTAAAGAATGGATTTTTGAAAGAACACCAAACATTTGATGATGGTGATTCACTTCAAAGTGCAAGTCCAAAGGTATTAGTATTTGACTATATATGCTTTGTACTATGTGTCATGTGAATGACACGACAATTGATGTTGATAGATTCTTTTAAAAGGAAAAGGAATTGCTGAAAGAGAATCTATAAAATATTTGGCAGAAAAGAAAAAGTTGGAAATGTCCAGCTTAGGTATATAGAAGATATACATGTTACAGGTGTATTCCTTGCTTGTTAAACAATGTGTTTCTTAGGTATTGAATACCGGTATTGGATACCGAATTGGTTGGTATGAAGTGTCATACAGGACAACGCAATTCATGAACTGCAATGGCCTAAGTAACTGGCAAGAGAATAAGTGATGATGTTCATCGGAAATAAATAAAGTGTTATTGTGTTTTTCGTTGTCGTCAAACCTAGCCTTCAAGATTTGTTTTAATAATTGTTATTTTGTTCAGGTATTATGAGAACAATGGTTGTTCAAATAATTACCGTATTCCATAAAGGATGGATGAACTTTTACAAGTCTAGTGGGAGAAATCACATCCATAAACACTATTGCTAAAATGTCGCAAGACAAATGATTGAAAGATCACTTATGAAGTGACATCGCTGTTTAAATTATATTGGAAAGAAAACATGAAGAAACTCCATGTTGATGAATTTTCTGAGTCTTTGATTTTGATCAATTGATGCTTGTGAAACTTTCCTCGAGATAATTGAAACTCCGTTCATAGGCCAAAGAGGAATGGATGACTAGCTTATTGGAAATTGTACATGCTGATGTGCATAGTCCATTATGTGTAGCCATATGCGATGGATCTTTTTTGCTTCATATGCTTTCTCCAGAAATTTGAGTGAATATATCTATATAGTTACTTAATAAGGAAGAAGTATGAAACATTTGAAAATTGTTCAAAGTCTTTCAAGATGAAGTGAAAAATCATTGTAACAAGAAAATAAAAGAGTTTATGATTTGATCATAAAGGAAGATATTTGAGTTACATGTTTATCAAAACACCTAAGATTTGAGGAATTTATCCATGATTTGTGTTTCCCGATAAACCATAGGAGTATGGCATATTCGAGAGATGAAATCAAACCATATTTGTCATGGTAAGATCAAAGGTGTCATTCATAAAACTTCCATTATGTTTTAAGGATTGAAGCTTTAGAGACTACCGCTTTTACTCTGAAAAGAGCACCATCGTGATCCGTTGAAATGACACCATATAAGTTATGGTTTGGGATAAAACCCGAATTGTCTTTTCGTAAATTTTGGTGCGCTATGCATAAAAATGTTTACAACCAAAGTTGGATAAGCACGTATTTGTAGGTTATCCCAAAGAATTTGTTGGGAATTCCTCCATAACACCGAGGACAAAAGAGTTTGTCGCTTAGAACGTCAAGTTTCTTGAGAAGGATTTTTTCGTGAAAAGTTAAGTGGGAGGACAACAGAACTTTGATAAGGTTGTTGAACCTTAGCTATATGTGCTAAGTAGCGCATCACCGGAAAGTGTCCCGATGGCGGCCACAATGCTCATGGCTCCCATGATTACAAAGGGTGTGATCTCGGAGATTAGAGTTCATATTGAACCGTGTGGGTCGATAAGAATCAAATAGTGATATTTGATAAACAAGTCGTTATTCTTTTTATAATGATGAACCGACTACATGCAAAGAAGCGATGATGGGCCCTGACTCCATAAAATGACTAGAATTCAAAGAATCTGTGATAGTATCCATACACGAGAAATCAAGTTTTTGAACTTGGAAGACCCTCCGGAAAGGCATGAAGCCTATCGGTTGTGTTTGGATCTATAAAGAATAGACATGGATGTTTAACATCTATGAAATAGTCGACATGTCGGAAAGAAGTTTACCGCAATGTTCAAGGAGTTGACTATGACAAGATTTAATCTTTCATAGCGATATTTAGTCTTGACGGATTAATGTAGCAACCACTACATGTAATTTGGTATATGGTAGTTGAATAAACAAAACAATGTTCTTCTAATAGAACGGTTACCTACGTAGTGTACATGACATGGTCCGAATGGTTTTGTTAATTCAAAGGGTGCTAAAAGGGCATGCAAACTTCAATAGTTGAAGTAAGCATAGCAGAGTTGGAATCTTCACCATGATGAAACTATTAAAAGAGTTTAAATTCACCGAAGATGATGAAGATGCTTGCATTTGCAAGAAATTAAGTGGGAGCGCTGAGACATATTTTTAATACATTATGTAGAGAACATATTGTTGATTGGAAATGATGTATCTTGTATTGACACAAGTTAAGAATTTCATCAAAATAAGATTTCGATGAAAGACTTGGGCAAAACCAGAATATTTGGCATCAATATCTATATGGGTAGATTGAGGCGCTAATATGGTTGTGCCAGACATACATATATGAGTTATTGAAAGGGTTCAATATGGAAACAACAAGAAAGGTTCTTGCTGCATGGAAAGGATTGTATCAAAATTCAAGTGTTTCAACACTTGGTGAGTAAAATCACATGAAGATTTTGATCGATTATACCATGATATGTATATATCCAGAATGTCCTATACTCTAAATGTTATGAGCACATACCAGAATGATTCATAAGATGATCATTGGACAATAGTAAAGATATTCTTATGAGCTTTGGAAGAACTAAGAATATATCATGTATAAGTAACAAATAGTTAAAGGTAGTTCATTGTAAAGTGTTACATTGATACTAGCTTTGTCACAAGATACAAATTAAATTTATCTCAATTTAGACTATGGGTGGCACAATGTAATGGAAAGGATGTTCCATGATGGATTTGGATAAGTTCCAAAGTTGAAACATTTTGACGGATACTACAACAAAAGGCTAAATATATAACTGCTATAGTAGCAGCAAAGGAGGGCATTTGTGTTAAGAAGTTTGTTATCAAACTAGGTGTGGTTCAAAGTGGGCTAATACTATGAAGATATATTGTATGACAATAATATCAACATATTTTAATCCGAAAAAACTAAAAGGTCTCACCAAAGGACCAAATTTATACCATGCCATCTCATTTGAGAATGAGTGATGCGTAGAGACGCAAAGACATGCAAATACACACGGACCTGAAACTGTCAGATCCGGAGATTATGTTAACCACTAGCAATCGCGTATATGCAACACCAGAAAGCCATAGGTGTTCAATACACAAAGTTTTTCAAACTAGATTATTGACTCTAGTGCAAGTGGGAGACTGAAGGGAATATGTCCGAGAGGCAATAATAATGTAGTTATTATCTTATTCCATGTTTACGATAAATGTTTATTTTGCATGCTATAATTGTGTTAATTGGAAACGTTAATACATGTGTGTTTAATAAACAAAATACAAAGTTCCTAGTAATGCCACTCATATAAACTAGCTCGTTGATTAACAAGATGATCAAGGTTTCCTGATCATGGACATTGGATGTTGTTAATAACAAGGTCATAACATTGGTGGAATGATGTGATGAACATTCATCCAAAGTACAGCATTACGATAAAAATCATTATGTTTATATTTATATAACATCATCCGAAGTAATCTTACTCCTTAGACCATGAGATCATGTTAATTGCTAACACCGAAAGAGTATCTTGATAACATCAAACGTCACACCGTAACAGGGTGACTATAAAGGTGGGTTCAGTGCTACAAACGTGTTATGTTGAGGCTCATGGATCAAGAGTGGTATTTGTCCATCCCGATGATGGATAGATATACTCTGGGCCCTCTCGGTGATATCACATTGAAATAGCTTGCAAGCAAGTGATTTGATCACTAGAATGTTATATCACGGGAATGAAAAAAGAGTGCATGTCAGTAACGAGATCAAACTAGGTATGGAGATACAGATGATCGAATCTCGGACATGTAATATATCGCAAGACAAAGGGATTTAGTTACTAGAGTTAAAGGTTCTCACGATCATAGAAGTCATCGTTGAATGTGTAGGAGTCAGTATGGATCTCTAGGTCCCGCTTCTGATTATTGATCTGAGAGGGGTCTCGATCATGTATGCATTATTCGCAAACCATAGGGTGACACACTTAAGGGATACCGACACCATTTGGAGCAAATATGTTTCAGATAAATATTTAAGAAAGCGCTGGAATTATTTCAGTAGACACCGAAACTGATTCGGGTGAAATTGCTGAAATTGGTTCTGCATGTAACATTGAAATGTTGTAGGGGGTTTTATGTGAATGTTTGTTAATTAAAGTAATTAACAAAATTCTAAATAAAAATAATAAAAGAGTTTTATTAAATGAGAGAGCATTAAATTTGGAGAAATTTAATGCATTTAAAATGGAGTCTTTAAGAGAGAGTGTGAAGGGGCATTTTAATGTGGAGGGGTTACCACCACATGAATGGGGAGGTGAGGAGTCACCCTCGCATAGGGCGCCTTCCATGGGGAGGTGTACCCCCCTCCTCCTATATAAGGCCCCCCTCACACCCCTTCTTCCTCACACCTACTCATGAAGGATCTCTCTCCCCCTCTAGTATTATTCCCCCATGGTCTCGGATTAGCGAGATACATGTTCTCGGTGGATTTTTCTGGAAAGGAGTTGCTGCTTCCGCTGCTTTGCTGGAGCGAGGGACGGAGGTTGTCGGGGTACCGGATGTGTGTGCGATCACGGATGCACCGCTGCTTTGCAGTGCTGGACTTGCTGAAGCTGGATCTGAAGGACGTGCTGGAGCCAGACCTGCTAGACTTCATCACGATCTTGAGATCGGCAAGTGTACGACTACATCATCCATGAGTTCCATCTCGTTAACAAAGCTTTGTTGTCTTTGAGGGTAAGTTCTCCATGGATGTATATCCACCTGTTGCTCTATATCTAGTAGATAGATCTTGGCATATAGTTCTCATCATAGGAATTTTTTGTTTTCTATGCTATGAACCCAACAATCATTACGTGTGAAGGTGCTGTGGGGGTCCTCCCAGGAAGCACATTTGTTATATTATGGTTACATGAGCAAAAAGGCTATCGAAGTGAAAGATACCAGGGATTTAGTCATACCGTTTACAAGGAAACATTATAGAGGTGAAGTGTACTTCCACTTGATAGTGCAAATGGTTGTAGAGGAATATGAACTCGACAATAGAGATGATGGACTTTTAGAAGGCATGTGTGACCTGATCCATGGCATCACTGGGGCTGGTGCGACTGAGGGTAGCTTCGAACAGAGGAGAGTCTTACAGAGGAGCGTCATAAAGAGGAGCAGGAAGAGCATCCCCAGAAAGGGAACCCCGAAGAAGAACGTAACCAAGGAGACCACGCCATAGAAGAGGGCGCCCAAGAGTCGCACGAAAAAAGGCACCACACCGCAGAGTACACCCCTGAGATCTAGTCAAAATGCCACACCGAACGGTAGCAGCAAAAATGCTAAGAGGGCTAGCACGATGGTGAACACTCCTAGGAGTGGTAGCAAAGAGGCGAAGATGGCCAGCACGGAGGCTACCACACCCAGTGGGAGCAGAAAAAAAATACTAATTTGGAGCGGAACACGCCACTATCTGGGAATTATGCCAGCTCGAAGGAGAACACGCCCAATAGTAGCATCAAAATGGCTAATTTGGAGCGGAACACGCCGCTAAGGTCAGGCAATAATGCCAGCACGAAGGAGAAGACGCCCAATAGTAGCAGCAAAAGGGCTAATTTGGAGTGGAACACGCCGCTGAGGTCAGGCAATAATGCCAGCACGAAGGAGAACACACCCAATAGTAGCAGCAAAAGGGCTAATTCGAAGAAGAACACCCCGCAGAGGTCAGGCAATAATGCTAGCACCCTGGAGCCAACACCCGTGAGGGGAGGCAGTAAGGAGATCACACCCAAGAGCGGCAACAAAAAGCCTAGTTCGATGGGGAATGGAACGCGGATGTCAAGCCCTACTGATACCACCAGGAAAGATTACATCAGGAAGGAGGATGTACACAGGAAGAGCAAGAGGGTTCTGTACACTCAAGATGAAATTGATTCTGACTGCTGTTTGTCCACTGAAGTACCTGGGATGCGTGCAAACGTAAGACCACCCCATGTGGTTGCAGCAGAACGAACCAAGTGTCTTGGAGAAAACAGAGTTGCTGGTGAGGTGTATTGCGGCAATGTTCCGGTCCATCTGGGTGGAGATGATGGAGCAGCCCCACCCATGGGAGTCAATATGATGTGTGCAGTACTAGGCATTAGAGATGATGGCGAGGATTCTGAATCAGATGAAGAAGAAGGCACTATAGAGGATCAAGAATCTGGTGATGATGAAATAGACGAGGGACTTAACGATGAGGCTGGTATTCCAGTCGATGATTTGGGTGTTGAAGTAGAAGAAATGAAACATGACCACAAGTATCCTATAATTTCGGTTGACATCGAGTTCAGGATGTCGTTCCGGCATTTTTGTATCAAGGGGGAGTTCGACGTTTATCGACTGAAGAACACTGCCTAGAGGTATGAGGCCGTTTTCAAGTTAACGTGGATGAATGGACGTGCCGAGGTACATTGTCCATGGAGGATCACAACAAGAGCCTTACCTGCGTCGAATGCAATTAGGGTACTGGGGCAATGAATGCAGCAAACCATTAGAACTCTCTCTCTCTCTCTCTCTCTCTCTCTCTCTTTTCACTCTATAACTACAATTGATGTGCGATATCTTTCTGGCAACTAGTCGAGTCCGCTTATCTTTTAAATGAATCTGTGTTACAGGTGAATAAAATGGGCCCTCGACACATGTGTCCGACAGGCAGCAAACGGGAATCCTCAATGGCTGATACGGAGTGGGTGGCTATGCAATCTATGTCCATACTAAAGGATAACCCTAAGGAGAGTGCGAAGAATATTCAAACTAGCCTCGGTTCTAAATACAACATTGTCCTTCCGTATTACACGGTTTGGAAAGGTAAAGAGAAAGCTCTGGTGGTCTTGCACGGGGATTGGACCAATAGCTTCAGGATGCTGTACAACTTCAAGGCAGAGGTACAAGCTAGGTGTCCGGGGAGTGTTGTGGAGATTGACACCGAATCAGAAGGTGGTAAAATATATTTCAGAAGATTTTTCATGGCGCTTAAACCTTGCATCTAGGGATTCAAGGATGCTGTAGGCCATATCTGAGTGTAGACAACACTGTCCTAACTGGCAAATGGAAAGGCTACCTGCCATCTGCCACAACACTTGATGGTCACAACTGGATGTTCCTAGTGGCATTCGGGCTGTTTGAAACAGAAACGGAGGAAAACTAGGTCTGGTTTATGAGGTAGCTCAGGAGATCAATAGGCCACATGGATCCATTGTCTATATCCACGGATGCATGCAAAGGGCTGACAAATGCAGTGAAGGAGGTGATCCCGCGAGCTGAAGGTAGAGAATGACATGCCCATATGATGCTCAATGTCATGGAAATGGCCACGGCAGTCGCTGCCACTGGCAGCGATTGTGTGTTTCGTGAGGAAAAGTCGGCGGCCATCTGCGGTGCGAGATGGGGGTGGATGCACATGGGTTTACCCAGGTTCGGCCCCCCGGAGGGTAAAGACCTACTCCTGCTAGATTAGATTATGGGAGAGCGAGTTACAGGGGTGGCGAGCTCGGCGGCTAGGCAGTGAGTCGCTTGAGGGGGTGTATGATGGAACGTAAGTCTCCAGGATACCCTAGGGAGGTTTATGTATGAGGCACCTTGCTAGGGTTTACAAGTTATCACCGAACAAGATAAGGATCTAGAGGTTTTGACCTAGTCCGACTGGGCTTCTGTTATGCTCCTAGGCCTCCAGTCGCCAGTCGTTGGGCCTTTCCTTCCTTCGTAGTGTAGTTGCCGTCTTTCGGACGCACTCGCAGGCCCTTCGGCCCAATCGGAAGGTCCTGCTAGGCATACCCCCTTCGGCATATCCCCATCAGTAGTCCCCAAGGCCATCGTTGATGAAGGCGCAGGCGTGCTTTTGGCGTTCGGAGTAGGCGAGCCCAATTTGGGCATCCAGTCGAGTCGGCGATGGACTCCATTAGAACCAAGGAGAATTACCCCATGTTTCCACTCGTCGTCTCAATGAATGTTACTGCCACCAAGTCATCGTCTCGGCGAATGGAAAGACTGGCGGGTGGCGGGTGAAATAAAGGAGTTGGACCGTCAAACCTGGTCAAACTATCCGTTGGAATTTCCAACGGTAAGTTCCGCGCAATTACCGTGAGTAACGGCTACCCCGATTTTGGCGGGTGGCGTTTCCCATATAAGTGGAGTGATGGTTCAGCTCCGCAGACCTTCTTCGCATTCTTCATTCTTCCTCATTTGTTCTTCCTACCTCCAATCTTCCTGCCTACGTCCTTCCGACTTGTTCTTCCCGCATCGTGCGATTCCACATCGTACCCGATGGCGCCTCCAAAAGGCTCATGGGGGAAATCCAAGTGTACCACGGCCCAGCTTAGATCTTTTGAGGACGCCGGAGTGCTCCGCAAAGGGAATTGGCGGGTTCCCCCTCCTCCGAGACCGAGCCGAAGCCGTGACCGGGCGAGTTCATCTGCTTCCCCAGTCATCTTGAGAGGGGTCTGGGATTCCCCACCTCACTCTTTTTCCACCGCTTCTGCGCATATTACGCGATCAAGCCATCGGATCTAGGTCCGCATAGCATCGATCAGCTGGCGATCTTCGTCGCCTTCTCCGAATGTTACCTCGGCTGCAGGCCGTATTTCCCGCTGTGGCTGGAGCTTTTCCACGGCCGCATCGGGCGCGAAGAGTCCAGCGGCTTGATGCTGGCCACAGGTGGAGTCACATTTCAACTGAAGCCAAAGGCCAATTTCGTCAAGCTCCTCCTACCGAAGAAGGCCGCCATCGAGTGGAAGAAGACCTGGTGCTACGTTAAAGAAGCCACTCCCTCCGGCGAGGTGGCTCTTCCTGAGTTCGTCGCCGAGAGGAGCGAGCCCCGTCGGTTGGCGCCGAAGAAGCTTCCCGAAGACCAGCGGATGGCCATCGCGGAAATGATGGATCAGATCCAGAAGCTGAAGGACCAGGGGTTGATTCCGATCAACCTCTACAACTGCTGGCTTGGGCGGCGCCTGGTTCCGCTGGCGGCTCGACCGCACTAGATGTATAAATAGAGCGGGAAGCATGACCCATCCTGAACCAGCAAGAAGTCATGGGAGGCTGAGGACTACAAGGCCGCCCTGAAGAAGATCACCGACGCAGAATTCACCAGTGTGGCGGTCGGGGTCGCTCCGGACACTCCTGTGAAGAATGAAGCCCCCATAGTAAGTTCTCTTCCCAATTTCTACGTCCATGTTTTAGTTTTCAGTCTCCTCGTTTGGTGTTTTGCTCATGGTGGTTCTCAGCTTTTTCAGGTGTTGGAGGGTTGGCTCCCTCCGCTCGATGAAGAGGTTCCCCAGGAACTGGAGGAAGACTACGAGAGGGACCCTTCCGACAACAACGACGAGGAGGAAGAGGTTCCTCCCCCAGCGCCTGTTGCTCACAAGACCCGCATGCAGAAGCAACGTGAAGCCGAGGCGAGCCGCAACCTGGACGAGCACGATGGAGGCGACGAAGTCGCACATGAGCACATGTCCCGGCGTACTGCTACGCCGTCGAAGCTCGCACGCAGGCCTAAGTCGCCAGCGAAAAGGCCCACGTCGCCGTCCAAGTCATCGGTGGTGTTCGACTCGGATGATGATTCCGATGATGAAGGTTCTCCTGAAGTCTCACACAAGGCCTCAAAGGATGCAGTCCCGACGAAGGGGTTGGAGGGCAAGGACACGGAGGTAGTGGTAGAGGTTCCCCTGGCGGCGATTGTGCCAACGGCCTCGGGGGTTCCAATCCAAGAAGCGACTGAGGCGATGGCGTCCAAGTCGCCACAGCCGTCAAGGGCGGCCGCGTCGGAGCCGGAGATCTCAGCGACTACAGCTTCATCGTCGAGGAAGCCCGCAGTTTCGTGGGCTTCAGATGTCTTCAAGAGGGGGCTCACCCACAAGTTGGGTCCCGAGTTGGACAAGCCCACCCACATCAGCACCGGGCTTCGCGTTCTCCCAGTCGCTAAGTAAGTACTGCTCCCTCATCCCGATTCGCCTTGATCTTTTGTATTGTCGTTGTATTGGTTGTGGGGACTCGTGCAGGTCGGGGGCCAAGAAGATTGGCCGTCCTTCGGTGGATAAGATTCCACCGGCCACCGACATGGGAGAGGGCGACCTACCCAAGAAGAGAAAGGCCACCGGAGATGTGGCGACCGCCGAGGTCGCGAAGAAGCAGAAGGGGGGGCGCCGACGACGCTGCGACCAAGGGCAGCGCAGCGAAGTCAGCTGCTACGCCAGTGGCCGAAGAGGTGTTGGCGACGCGATCGGAACCAGCCTTGGCTGTGTCCGTGCCAGAAGAGCCGGTCCCGACAACCAGCGCCCCCGCCAGAGCGTCGGCGATGTTCCTGCGTTTCATGGCAAGGGGGTTTCTAGGTGTGGCGGACGCGCAGTCTCCGTAGAGTACAGAAATCGTGGATGAGGACATTGGGTCCCGCCGCGGGCGCACTTCCTTCACGATCCCGTCGACTGACGCCAGAGAACTTCACAAGATGCTCGGGTTGCTATTCAGGTATGTCCAGTCCCCGAGTTCCTAGTCGTTGAATGTCAGCGTCTAGGAACTGAACCTCTTGCTCCTCTCCAGTCCCCGAATTCCTAGTCGCATTTTGGCGGCTAGGAATTGGTTTTCTTTTTTCCTTCTCCAGTCCCCAAGTTCCTGGTCGCTGAATTTCAGCGGCTAGGAACTGGGTGTTGTTTTGCCAAATGCTGAGGCAAGTTGTTTGTTTATAGGGATTGCAAAGGGAGTCGACCGATCGGCAGGCCACGAGAGAGCTCTTGGAGCATGATTTGCGTGAAGCACAAATGGTGAACCAGCGGCTTCAGGAAACTATTGGTGAGTATCTGTTTGTCTTTATTCTCCTCTTTTGAGTGTGAGCTAGTCGTGTACAGTATGCTGATGGCTTCTTGCAGATGGTTTTCCGGCTGAGATCTCCAAGGCCCGTGAGGGGTATGTTCCGGTCGCCGAGCTGGACGCGGCGAATGGATGAATAGCCTCCCTGGTCAAGGACTTGGAGGAGGCGAAAGCAGCCTCGATTTCTTCGGAGGAGCGAGCGAAGGCTGCCGTCGCTGCGGCTGAGGAAGAATGCAAAGCCGCAGATTCCATCATCGTGGGGCTGCACAACGAGCAAACTGCCTTGGAGAAGCACATCAAGGAGAACTGTCGCAAACTCCTTGGTGAATCTCTGTCTTCGCCTAACCCTTTTGTCGAGTCCCCGCTTTGGGGGTTTCATAGTTTCACTAACACCTGACTTTGCAGCTGTGGTAGGCCAAAGCGACCCGATGGTGCAAACTTACAATGCCTCACAGTGCGTGACTGCCGTGGTGAATGCGGCCACGGCCTCGGCGTTGTGCATCCAAGCGGCTCTTCAGGGCATGTCCCCCACCGAAGTTATTCCTGGGGGGCTTACGGAGGTGTGGCGCTATCTGGAAGAGGTGCCCGCCGTTGTGGAGTGGATGACGCGCTCAGCGTTCAAGCGCGGGGCCGCCACAGTGTTGAGCTTGGGTCTCGCCCATTTCCCCGACGACTTCGACCTTGACGATGTGACGAGTGGCTATCCGTCGACGGCCGGCACGATGGAGATGTCAAAGGTGCTGAAGCTGACCGCGAAGGCCGCCCCTTACGGCGATCGTGTCTTGGCGATGGGGGATCTGCTGCCGTATCAGGACACGGTGTTGGCGCCTAGCGACCCCGAGCCGGAGCACTGCGACATGAAGTCGGAGCAGCCCTTCCGGTCGTCGTTGTCGAAGTCGCTGACAACATACCCGACGAACCCGTGGCAGCCTTTTGTCCGCGTCAAGGGGGTGGCGCTGCTTCTTCATCAGGGCCTGTGGAGTAAACAATGTAATTGTCCAAGTTGTGATGTATGCCAAGTGGCGAATGTTGTAAAATATTTCTGCAATATATGCCAAGGGGAGTCAATCGACTCGTATTGCGACTAGGAATGTGTGGTGTGTTTGTTTTTGCTTGAGCGAGTCCGCGAGCGCGTCTGCCCTTTAATGGGGTATAACTCGATTGTATAGTTTGTGTATTGTTTTTTGTGTGCATTGTTTTTATCCCTCACGTCTTCTGAGTGGCGAGTCCCTGAGCGCGAGTAGGACTGACATATAAGCGAGTCCCCGAGCGTGGTGTCCGACCACATTGGTTATGCTCCTGTTGCAGGTTGTGAGTGCGTTGTTTGTAACGCGTCTCCTCCCCTGGCCCGGAGAGCCAGTCTCTTGGCGAGCCCTAGGCAGCTCTCTTACTTGGTGTGTTCCGGAGCCGCGTGGTGGTTCCTGTTTTGCGGAGTCCCCGTGCATGGTACTTAACCGTTCGAGTCGCTTTGCACGAGGGTGGGAGGGACAAGTCGCTGTGAGAAGCGTGTATCAGTTGTCTTGGCCCGGTGGGCCAGTCGGGCTAGGCGATTCCAATGGTGGCTCCAGGTTGGCGTTTTCGTGGACGGCCCAAGGCCCGAATATTTCCGGTGCCCTTGTGCCGCACTACTTAGCTGCGCCGGTCACTCAACCAGAGGTTGACTTCCGTAAGTAGCGTATTGCTAATGAGTACGAGTGCGAGTGGCACAAGAATATGGCGAGTGGGCACAATTTGTGCGACCCGGATGAATTTCATTATATATGCCAGTGGAGTACAATGTGGGCTTCTAAGTATAGAACTTTCTGAGGACGTTTACATTCCATGGCCTCCCGACCTCCAGTTGGCCGTCACCCCATACATGGATGAGGTAGTAGGCGTCATTGCCAAGGACTCAGCCTATGGCAAATGGCCCTTCCCATGGGGGAGAGTTTGTGCATGCCCTTCTTGTCTTGGGCCAGTCGTAAGACCAGGTCGCCTTCCTGGAAGGTGCGCGTTTGCACTCGGCGGCTGTGGTAGCGGCGGAGTTCTTGCTAGTATATGGTGGTGTGGAAGCGAGCCAGGTCGCGTGCCTCATCGAGTTGATCGATGCTGTCTTGGTGGGCAACCTCGTTGGCCGCCTCGACGTAGTTGGCGACTCGCGGTGAGTCATGCTCCAGGTCAGTTGGCATTACGGCCTCGGCGCCATACACCATGAAGAAGGGCGTGAACCCAGTGGAGCGATTAACGGAGGTGCGGATCCCCCATATCACAAAGGGGAGCTCGTCGACCCAGCATCTTGGGGTGCGCTCGAGGGGCACCTGGAGTCGCGGCTTGAGCCCGTGGAGGACGCTCTGGTTAGCGTGTTCTGCTTGGCCATTTGACTCTGGGTGGGCGACTGAAGCGAGGTCGAGTCGTATGCCATGTTCTTCACAGAATTCCTCCATGGCCCCCTTGGCGAAGTTGGTGCCATTGTCTGTTATGATGCTGTGTGGGTACCCTTACCGGTAGATGAGATTGCGTAGGAACTTGGTGGCTGTCTTGCCGTCGCACTTTTTTATTGGCTTGGCCTCGACCCATTTGGTGAACTTGTCGACTGCGACCAGGAGGTGAGTGAAGCCAGACGGGGCCTTCTTGGACGGGCCTACCATGTCCATGCCCCATACGGCGAATGGCCACGTGATGGGGATGGTCTTGAGTGCCGAGCCAGGGAGGTACGTCTGGTTGGCATACTTCTGGCACCCGACGCATCGTTGGACGATGTTGGTGGTGTCGGCGTGTGCGGTGAGCCAGTAGAAACCATGCCGCATGGCCTTGGTGACTAGCGACTTGGCGCCGGCATGATGGCCGCAGTCGCCGGCGTGAATGTCCTGGAGGATCTTGCGGCCTTCTTCTGGCTATACGTAGCACTAGAACACGCCGGTCACGCTGCGTCTGTGGAGCTCGCCGTTGATGATGACGAAGGATTTACAGCGGCGCACGATGATTCGCGCCTCCATCTCATTGCTTGGTAGGAGTTTGTGTTCCAAGAAGGCGACGTATGGTGCTGTCCAGTCGCTAGGTTCCACAACCATGGCGACTAAGGCCGGTTCTGTTTGCAATGGGATCCCGACGTCGATCACTTTTGGTGGGCTAGCCGATGGTTTGTGGATGATGTCGAGGAAGACGCCTACTGGTGGCGCCTGTCAGGTCGATCCGATGCGGGAGAAGGCATCTGCCTCCTCGTTTTTGTGCATGTCGATCCACTCGACGGAGTAGCCGTTGAAGTTCCCTCCCAACTGGTCGACAGCTTGGCGATACGCGATCATTGTTGGGGAGACGGCGTCGCACGTCCTGGCGACTTGGCCTGCGACTAAGCCGGAGTCGCCATAGCATCGTAGGCGATTGACGTTCATCTCCTTAGCGGCTCTCATGCCGTGCAGGAGGGCCTCATATTCTGCCATGTTGTTGGTGCAGGGCTTGAAGTCAAGGTGGAGCACGTAGCGGAGCTTGTCTCCCTTGGGGGAGGTCAATATGACCCCGGCCCCTGCGCCGTCGGTGTTCTTGGAGCCATCAAAATGGAGCGACCAGTAGTGGAGGTATGGGAGCTTCTCTGGCTGCTGTGCTTCTTCCCAGTCTACAATGAAATCAGCTAGGGCTTGTAACATGATCGCTTTGCGGGGCTCGTATTTGATGTTGTGGACACCAATTTCGACGGCCCACTTGGTGACTCGCCCAGTCGCCTCGCGATTGCGTATGATGTCTTGTAGGGGTGCGGAGGAGACCAGCATGATTGAGTGCTCTTGGAAGTAGTGTGGGAGCCGCCGCTGCGCTCGGAATACCGCGTACACCAATTTTTGGTATTGCAGGTAGCGCTGTCGTGAGTCCGTTAGGACTTCGCTGATGTAGTAGACGGGGCGTTGTATGGGGCGCTCCTTGCCTTCTTCCGGTCGTTCGACGACCATCACGGCGCTGACGACTCGATTAGAGGCCGCGACGTAAACGAGCATTGGCTCTTTGTCGAGTGGAGCAGCGAGTAGCACTTCTTTGAGCACTTTGAGTGCGTCTTCGGCCTCCGCGTCCCATTGGAACGTGGGGTTCTTGCACATCAGGCGGTAGAGGGGCATTGCCTTCTCGCCTAGTCGGGGGATTAAGCGACTGAGGGCCGCGACTCGCCCTGCAACCTTCTGGATGTCGCGTAGGCACTCAGGTTTCCCGAGTCGCGCGATGGTGTCGATCTTGGTGGGGTTGGCTTAGATGCCTCGCTTGGAGACTACATAACCCAGGATTTGTCCGGTGGGGACGCCGAAGGTGCATTTTCTTGGGTTCAGCTTGATGTTGTACCTCCGCAAGTTTGCGAAGGTTTCAGCTAGGTCGGCGAGCAGGTCGTCCTGGCGGGTGGATTTTACCACCACGTCGTCGATGTAGACGTGAATGTTGCGGCCAATTTGGCTCGCTAGACACTCCTGCATGCACCTCTGGTATGTGGCGCCTGCATTGTTTCATGGCCGTGTAGCAGAATGCGCCGAATGGCCTAATGAACGCCGTCTTCTCCTCGTCCTCGACCGCCATCTTGATCTGGTTATAACCAGAGTAAGCATCGAGAAACCACAGCGACTCTGACCCCGCGATCGAGCCGATGATCTGATCGATGCGTGGTAGGATGAACTCCTCCTTCAGGCAGGCGTTGTTGAGGTTGGTGTAGTCAATGCACATTCTCCATGTGTTGTTCTTTTTTAGAACTAGGACTAGGTTTGCCAGCCACTTGGAGTACTTGATTGGCCGGATGAAGCCTGCGGCTAGCAGGCGCTGAACTTCCTCGGCGATTGCTTGACGGTGCTCTTCATTGAAGGGCCGTAGTGACTTCTTTACTGGTTGCACTTTGGGGTCAGCGTTGAGTTTGTGCTCAGCGAGTTCCCTCGGGACACCTGGCATGTCAGATGGCTTCCATGCGAAGATGTCGCGGTTCTCACGGAGGAACCCGATGAGCGCGCTTTCCTATGCGAGGCTCATGTGCGCCCCAATGGTGACCGTCTGGCTGGAGTTGCCTAGGACGAGCTCGACGGTGCGGGCGTGCGTTGTTGCCTCAAACGTGGAGTTCGCGGCGGTTGGTTTCTTCAGGATGGTGGGGTCGTCCTTGTTGATGTTGCCCGCGTGTTTCGCGAGCTCCTCCGCGTGGTCGGTCTCCACGGCGATGACGGTGTCGGCGAGCTCGGCGCCCTTGTCCCCGCATTCCACGACCATGTCGGGGTCGCCGTGGACGGTGATGATGTCCTTGGCCCGGGGAGCTTCATCATGTTGTAGGCGTAGTGTGGGGCACCATAAACTTTGCGAATGCCTGGCGGCCCAGGACGCAGTGGTAGGGGCTGCAGAAGTTCACCAGCTCGAACACGATCCTCTCTGTGCAGTAGTTTGCTGGAGTGCCGAAGGTGACTGGCAGCGTCACTTTCCCGATCGGGTACGCCTTCCGACCAGGGACGATGCTGTGGAAGGTCGTTAGTGTTGGCTTGATGGCTGCTTCTGGGAGATGGAGCCTTTTGAACGTGTCGAGGTACAAGATGTTGATGGAGCTCCCACCATCCATTAGCGTCTTGGGCAGCCAGTAATCGGCCACCTTGGGCCTGACTATCAGGGCGACTCGCCCTGGGTATTTGATCCTTGGCGCATGGTCCTGGCGACTCCAGGTGATGCTCTGCTCGGACCAGTTTAGGAAGCGAGGGATGTCGACTTGTGTCACCGCATTGACGGCGACCGCGCGGACGAGCACCTTCTTCTCATGCTTGGTGCCGAGTCTGGTGAAGGTATGTAGCGAGCCCGGCGGTGCCGAAGCCGCCGCCATTCCCGTTGTCCCGAGGTGGGTTGTTGTTGGGGTCCTCCCTTGCTCGTCTGGCCTTCTCAATCTCTTTGAGAGAGTGACAATCGGCGGTGGTGTGGGTGGCGAGTTTTCCCTCCCTGCTATGGTAGATGCAGGGCTGATTGAGCAGGGCAGCGGGGTCGAATTTCGGCCTCATCACGTTGTTGGCACGGTAGTTCCTGCTATCGCGGTTGTTTCCTCTGTTGGGGCGGTAGTTCTTGGAGTCACGCTGGCCGTAACCGGCGTTGGCGACGAAGTCGACTCGCCCGTCTGTGCGGCGCTTGCCAGTGATGCGGGTGTTGTTGTAGCACATGTCGCGTAGGCACCCGCTGTCGTGGATGCTAGTGCGGCGTCTTCCTCCGGACTCGTCGTCGAAGTCTTGGTTGGGGTCCTCCTCCGCGTAGCGCTTGGCGATCTCGAGAAGGTCGGGGACGTTGTCGAGCGTCCGGTAGACCCTCTTGATCTTGGCAACCAGGGGTTCGTACCGGCACGCGTTATTGAAACAGTCTATCGCCGTGTCTGGGTGGATGCCGGAGGCGTTTATCCACAGCTCTTGCCATCTTTGGATCCAGCGGCGAGTCGACTCGCGTTGTCCCTAGATGCATCGCTCTAGGTCCTCTATGGTGGTGGCGCGGGTGCAGGAACCCTCGAAGTGCCTGACGAAGGCGTCCCGCATTTCTTCCCAGGAATTGATGCTGTCGGCGGGGAGCATGTTGATCCACTGCCGGGTCACACCCTCCATCATCAGTGGGAGGTAGCGAGCGGCGAGCAGGTCGGTGTGGCCTGCGATTCCCATTGCCATTAGGTATGTGTCTAGCCAGAAAGCGGGGTCGTACGTCGGGTCATACTTCTCAATCTCCTTAGGGGCCTTGAAGTTAGCGGGGTATTTTTCCCCGCAAATCATTGGTCTGAAGCATTGTGGCCCTACTCGACTGAGCGAGCCTCTTGGTTCCGGGTCGCCACGGTTGGTGAGGGTATGTCGCAGGTCATTGGGCTGGCACGACCGCCACGCCTGGTTGTTGATGATATTCGTTCGGGCGTCGAGGGGCTGCCCATTGGCGGCGACTGTATTGTTCGTCGGTCGCGGCTCGTTGGTTGACAACGCGTGATTGGCAGCCCGTGGTTGGTTCGCCAGGGGCTGGGGTGGTGGGCAAACCAATGTGTTGGCCACGGTTGGGTGGCCGCTTGATGCCGCCCTGCTTGCTGATGAGCGGGAGTACATCCACCCCCGCGGGTCGACTCCCGCGGCTTGTTGCTCGACGGCCCTGACGAGTAGGGCCTTGGCATACTGGATCTGTAGTGCGCCATCGCCTTAGATGTTGAGGTTGGCAATCGCGGCATCGGCCGTGATGACGTTGTCCATCGGGGGGGAGTATAGTGGTAGCCCGTTGGCGTCACGGGCTTGAGGCGAGATGATGATCCGCGGTTGGTCCGGCGGGGGCGCGCGGCCCATGGGTGGTGGAGGGGCCCCAGTCGCCGGTGCGCCAGGTGGTGATCTTGCGTGGTTGCTCCCGACTGGCGGCGCGTTCTCGCAGTATTCGCGCTCGGCGGCGTGTGCGGGGTCGCCTTTGTCGTTGAAGTTCAGGACGCGTCCCTAAACATTGGAGTTCAGACGGGTCATGATGCGGCGCTGGTGATAGAGCGACAGCTCCAGTGCCGTCTCTCGTTCGAGGCGGTATTTCTCGCGCTTGGCGAGTTCGTTGCGTTGTGCCTCCGCGAGCCGCAGGCGGGCTTGCTCCAACTCCGTGGCCGTCGCAGTCGGCAGGATCGGCGTGGAGAACGGATCTGGTGGCGCGGCCGTGCTGCCCGCCATGTAGATTGCGTTGAAGCGATTGGATCTGGCGCGAAAATCCTCGGGGGACTCCAAGCCGGAATCGGAGTCAAAGATCCCCAGGATGGAGGAGTCATCGAAGTCCTCGGGGTTGGAGACTCGCGTGATGGAGTCCTCCCATGATGCGGCGGTGATGGATCCGTCGACCGACGCAGGGGTCGTGGAGTCGGCATCGTCATTGCACTACAAGAAATTTGTTGACTAGTGACCTTTTATTAACGACCCTGAGTTTTTTGGTCACAGATCTATGACCATTTCGAACCAACTGGTCGTAGGCCATTTCGGAGGGTCCAAACCCTGAAAAACTACGACCTTTTTTGTCAGGAAGGTCATATCTTGCTTAAACCAGTTGGTCATAACATAAATACGGTCAAAATGGCGGTCATGAAGATAGGGGATGATCCTGGCTAAATTTGCACCGAATCCATGAAGAAACATCATATTGTGAGTTTAAAAATGATTTTTACAAAAAATCATGAGCATTAGATCATGTACCTGTAGTTCAAATCGGACCCACTTCCAACCGATTTGGTAGACATTTGTCTTTTTTGCCAAGAGTGGACGGAAAGGTTTGAGATATCCTACTTGGGATATTGTCTATGTAAGGTGGTCTAGTATTTTTGAAAAATATGGTGGTAGCATTTTGAATTAAGCATTTGGTGGTTGCTTCACAAAATGCCCTGTTTTTGGCACTCAGAAAATGGAAAAGGCTTTTTCTTTGCGATGAAAAGGAAAACTTCCTCCTGCAACATTGTTCACCATCCCAAGATGCACATGCGTCCATAATATGGGCACATTATCACAAACTATGTCACAATTATGGTCATAACATTGGTCGCTTGACCTAAAAACCATGAAACCTCAACAAGATAGGTCATTTTTGTGAAGGTTTTTTCGAGATGTTCGCAATATACCAAGTTTGGTATTTTTTCTTGAAAATATGTCACATAATATGACACCACACGAAGGTTTTACATTGTTTGGACCGTTTTTGAATTTTTCATGCCCGTTTCAAACTATGGTCAAAACGGCGGGCACGAAGGTTCATAGATAGGGGATGATCCTCGCTAAATTTGCATCGGATCCCTGAAGAAACATCATATTGTGAGTCTAAAAATGATTTTTACAAAAAATCATGAGCATTAGATCATGTACGTGTAGTTCAAATTGGACCCACTTCCAACCGATTCGGCACAAATTTTTCTTTTTCACCATGGATGAACGGAAAGGTTTGAGATATCCTACTTGTGACATTGTCTATGTAAGGTGGTCTAATATTTTTGGAAAATATGGTGAAAGCATTTTGAATTAACCATTTTGTGGTTGCTTCACAAAACGCCCCGTTTTTGGCACTCGGAAAATGGAAAATGCATTTTCTGTGCGACGAAATGGAAAACTTCCTCCTGCAATATTGTTCTCCATCCCAAGATGCACATGTGTGTACAATATGGGAACATTATCACAAACTATGTTGCGATTCTGGCCATAACATTGGTCGTTTCACGTAGAAGCCATGAAACCTCGAACATGATCGGTCATTTCTGAGAAGGTTTTTTCGAGATGTTCGCAATATACCAAGTTTGGTATTTTTCCTTGCAAATATGTCACATAATATGACACCACGTGAAGGTTTTACATTGGTTGACCGTTTTTGAATTTTTCATGCCCGTTTCAAACTATGGTCAAAACGGTGGGCACGAAGGTTCATAGATAGGGGATGATCCTCGCTAAATTTGTACCAGATCCCTGAAGAAACATCATATTGTGAGTTTAAAAATGATTTTTACAAAAAATCATGAGCATTAGATCATGTACCTGTAGTTCAAATCGGACCCACTTCCAACCGATTTGGCAGACATTTGTCTTTTTCGCCAAGGGTGGATGGAAAGGTTTGAGATATCCTACTTGGGATATTGTCTATGTAAGGTGGTCTAGTATTTTTGAAAAATATGGTGGTAGCATTTTGAATTAACCATTTGGTGGTTGCTTCACAAAATGCCCTGTTTTTGGCACTCAGAAAATGGAAAAGGCTTTTCCTTTGCGACGAAAAGGAAAACTTCCTCCTGCAACATTGTTCACCATCCCAAGATGCACATGCGTCCATAATATGGGCACATTATCCCAAACTATGTCACAATTCTGGTCATAACATTGGTTGTTTGACCTAAAAACCATGAAACCTCGAATAAGATAGGTTATTTTTGTGAAGGTTTTTTCGAGATGTTCACAATATACAAAGTTTGGTATTTTCCCTTGAAAATATGTCACATAATATGACACCACACGAAGGTTTTACATTGTTTGGACCGTTTTTGAATTTTTCATGCCCGTTTCAAACTATGGTCAAAATGGCGGGCACGAAGGTTCATAGATAGGGGTTGATCCTTGCTAAATTTGCATCGGATCCCTGAAGAAACATCATATTGTGAGTCTAAAAATGATTTTTACAAAAAACCATGAGCATTAGATCATGTACCTATAGTTCAAATCGGACCCACTTCCAACCGATTTGGCAGACATTTGTCTTTTTCGCCAAGGGTGGATGGAAAGGTTTGAGATATCCTACTTGGGATATTGTCTATGTAAGGTGGTCTAGTATTTTTTTAAAATATGGTGGTGGCATTTTGAATTAACCATTTGGTGGTTGCTTCACAAAACACCCTGTTTTTGGCACTCAGAAAATGGAAAATGTTTTTCCTGTGCGACGAAAAGGAAAACTTCCTCCTGCAACATTGTTCATCATCCCAAGATGCACATGCATGCGCAATATGGGCATATTATCATAAACTATGTCACGATTATGACAATAACGTTGGTCGTTTGACCGGAAAACCAGAAAACTTCATACTCGATAGCTCTTTTTGTGAGCACTTTTTTAAAGTATTTAAAATATTGCAAGTTTTTTATTTTACATGGATACTGGAGCTTATAATATGACACACCACAAATGTTTTTCATTTTTTTCATTTTTTTGATGTACTTATGGCAGTTTTAAGCCGCAGTGATAGAGCCAGCCAATCACAATAGAGAATCACACTGTCCACAGATCAGCCCACAAAGCAGATCTCGGCCGTTCAGATGACATCCATCCAACGCTCCCCTTTCAGAAAATATCTCGCGTCTGCCAATCCTGTTCACTTTGGAATGACCGAAATGCCCTAGTTCCTATAGCCTTGCACCGCAGAAGTGCTAAGGGGTATTTTCGTAACATCCCCTCCCCAAAACCTAGTCCCCTCACGCCCCTCACACCTCCTCCCATACCCGCCGCCACAGCCTCCCACTCTCACCCGACGGCCTCCCTCAAAAACGAAACCCTAGTCCCCGACGCCCCTCGCCCTCGTCCCAGACCCCGCCGCCACAACCTCCCTCTCTCTGCTCTCCACTGCCCCTTCTCCCCACCGTAGAAGTGCTCCTCTCTGCCACACCATTGCTTGATCTAGCTTCCTACTCACACCTCACCGCAGCCGCCTCCCTCCATCCCTCCTCGCGTCTGAATGCTGAACCCTAGCTCGTCAGATGGGTTGCTCACCGGAACGCGCGTGCATCATAGCCACGGTGCGCGGTGCTCCATCGAGCTCGCCTGTCCGCATGCTTTCCAAGGGAGGCCTCTACACGGGAGATCCGGCGCTCTCCTACCGAGCCTCATCCTCCATGCCTCCGCCCCTGTGCCGGCGTCCCTGGCCCTCGATCCGGAGTCCCCGCGCCAGTGTCCCTGACCCCGATTCTCCTGGTCTCGATCTCGATCCTGAGACAGCACCTTCCGCCGGATGCGGCCTTCCCCGGCCCCCCTTGCCGCCGGATGCAGCCACAGCTGGCCTCCCCGTCGCTAGATCCTATCACACCCAGACTTTCTTGCTCTCTCGAGGCGGAGGTGCGGGGTAACTGGAGGAGCTATTGCCGCCGCATTCCAGGCGATATACCACCTCCGCATCGACCACGTCCATCTCTCGGGCGGCTGATCAGCGACGTCCACATCAACATGTTCAACAGTAAGGTTCATTTTCCTGAGAAGGGTTAGGGTTCGTCCATATATGGAATTGATTAGCTCGTCCCTGTTCGCTGGTTGGTGCTGCCTTTGTTGTCATGTGGATTTCGCAATGTTGAACAACTTTTTTAGTTCAGGATCATCTGGAGACTTAGTGGTTAATTGAAATAATTCCTAAGTGACTGGGAAATATATATATATATAGTTTCTGCCCTAGAACTTGTTCACATCATTGTATTACAAGGTTTATTCCAAGGTTTTTTTGGTGTCATATTCCATCTAAGCAGAACATTAGTTGAACATATTTATTAGTACTAGAACATGGTGTAGTACTGGAATAAATGGAGTAGCTGGTAACTTTGCTTCTTTTGCTTGCAGAGTAGTCATGGCAATTCCTTGAATGTTTGGTGGTGGTACTGCGAGTTTGAAATTCTGATCTAATTGTTAGACATACTCTGTCTTACAATTACGCCCTATTTTCCTCTGACATGCTCCAACCAAGCTTCTCAGTGAAAATGTTATGCATTTATTGTCCTGTTAGGATTAGTAGGAAACTGCTCCACCATCCCCTCTGGACCCTCATAGTTTTTGTTGGATACTTGTTTGAAATGTGCATGTTAACTTTGATTAAATGTTTACTGCAATAGAGTTGCTCATGGTATTGCTCCTGTACTGTAGTATTTCTCATGTGGATTCGTCCATGCTTTATCCCTTAAACAGCAAAGTTGCACTGATGTTGTGACAGTTTTTTTGTACAATGGAGCTTTAATGGCGTTTCATGTTTAAATCGAAATATCCATTCTGATGCTCCATATATTCTGGCAATGTACTTGCCTAATTGCCTGTAATCAGATTATGTTCCCTCTAATGTTCCTTGGAGTACTAGGCCTTATTTTATCTAAAATCCATCCATACTTATGACTTTGGTTACATATGAGATGCTATGTTGTTTGTCTAGTCTACTAAAGTTTGTGACCATATTATATTCTAATAAATGGGCAAATACGATATGCTTAGTGAAGATTTTTCCTCGAGGTAATATTGATGCTGAATAAATGGGAAAATACGATATGCTTAGTCTGTGCTGGGTTTGTGTTGTATCCTTAGTACAGTTCATCTCGATGCAAACTAGTTAGTTTTACTATGTTGTGTCGATACTCTGATAGCACAGTGGAACAAGGTGTTCCTTGTGGGTAAGCTTCAATGGGGTGTTTAATCTTGTAATGAGCACCACTCTCCAACTTAAAAAAACTGCTACTGTTGTAGCATCTTTTCATATCGTTTGGATTTTGTAGTCATTTTTTACTTATCTGGCTACTTCATTTTCAGTTACCGGTGCTTCTCGTGGTTATGTGTTTGTTGATTATGAAACAAACAAAGAGATGTGTTGTGCTTATGAGGTATGAGCTGTGTTTTAAGTTTTTTTGGTTGTTTGTTTCCTGCTACATTCTACGTATATTTATGTTCTCAGAGGAAACTATTTCATAATTCCTTTTTCCTGAAGGATGCACACCATTCCATTATCGATGGCAGTGAAGTCATTGTAGACTACTACAGGCAACAACTTATGCCTGGATGGATTCCAAGGAGGCCTGGATGGATTCCAAGGAGGAAAGAAAGAATCTGGCCAGCTTCGATTTGTCGGTCGAGAGAGGCCATTACGTGCTCCCTTGTATGAACACAAACGTTCGTTATAGTACTTCAGTATTTCTTACTACGAGAGTCATCACAGTTGGGAGAATTACACTTCGGAGTTTGGCCTACAGTGACCTGTAGCTTATGTGGAATAGCTCACGTCATGTAGATATATTTTCATTGTTGAACACCTAATATTATTATTAATCATTGTAATATATTGTCTTTGGCTGTTGTATAAATTATAGTGTGTTTATAAGATTAGTTGTATGAAAAAAATATTTGTTATTTCACCTGATGAGAGCTATATGTCTGGGTTATGGGACGCATTTAAAATGAAAGAAAAAGAAATTACTAGTGGGCCAGCTTGTTGACCTGACAAGTAGGCCCGATATTGACCTGACCTGACAAGTGGGACCAACGAATTGACCTGACAAGTGGGTCCTAGTGATCTTCCTGACAAGTAGGCCTGATATTGACCTGAACTGACAAGTGGGACCAACGAATTGACCTGACAAGTGGGTCCTAGTGATCTTCCTAACAAGTGGGTCCCATCTCATTTGAAAAAACAAAATAGGCAGCGGCCCAAGCATATGTCCCAAGTTATTGGGCCTGGCCCAATAAGAAAACCATCATGGACTGGGCTACATTCTTGCCACGTAGGACGACTGACGTGGACATGGTAGATTACCCATGACCAAAATTTTGGTCATGGGCTCTATGACCATCTATTTTGGTCATAGTGGTCCATGACCAATTAAAAAAAAGGTCGTGAGTTGTCTATAGTGATCCTCGGTATGTGACCTACTCGTTTTGGTCATAGAAAAGTCATAAATGGATTATTATGACCTTTCAATGACCAATATTAGGGGTCACTAGTTAACGCATTCCTTGTAGTGTTGGTGGCGGCGTTAGTCTCGACCGCGTCTCTGGCGGCCGAGTCGTACTCGGTGACGAGGCCCTTGATGGAGCAGACCTGCTCCTCCGAAAGCAGATCGCGATGTGGCGGCGACACGCCGACGATCACCGTCGCGGCTGGGTCGATCGCGCCGGTGAAGCCGACGAAGAGTTGATGGATTCGACCGACATCACCGCACCGAGAGTGACCAGACGTGACGCCGGGATGTAGCTGCTAGGCAGGATCTGTAAGATCCCGCCGATGGCGATCATGTGATCGGTGGCGAGCGGCCGATCGATCGGCGAGTAGGGTCTCGCCGCAGAACTCAGGCCAGTCCCGCTATGCCCCACGGTGGGCGCCACTGTCGTGGAAATGGCCACGGCAGTCGCTGCCACTAGCAGCACTTGAGTGTTTAATGAGGAAGAGTTGGTGGCCATCTGCGGTGCGAGATGGGGGCGGATGCACATGGGGTTACCCAGGTTCGGGCCCCCAGAGGGTAAAGACCTACTCCTGCTAGATTAGATTATGGGATAGCAAGTTACATGGGTGGCGAGCTCGGCGGCTAGGTAGCGAGTCGCTTGAGGGGGTGTATGATGGAATGTATGTCTCCAGGATACCCTAGGGAGGTTTATATATGAGGCACCTCGCTAGGGTTTACAAGTTATCACCGAACAAGATAAGGATCCGGAGGTTTTGACCTAGTCCGAATGGGCTTCTGTTACGCTCCTGGGCCCCCAGTCGCTAGTCGCTGGGCCTTTCCTTCATTCGTAGTCCAGTTGCCGTCTTTCGGACGCACTCGCAGGCCTTTCGGCCCAATTGGAACGTCCTGCTGGGCATACCCCCTTCGGCATATCCCCATCACTCAACTTGTGCTCGCACTATGCAGACAGCGTATTCCGTTACATGTTCCTGCTGCTAGTGTTTACAAACCTAGTAGCAGTGAATATTTCATGAGCAAGATTTTTGCCAAAGCCCCTGAACTTCCAGAGTACTTAGCCATCCATCATTCGCAGCTATGGAAGAGGAGTCAATTCAACCCTGACATCAAAGTTTATTACATAAACAACAACCTTGCAGAATGCCTGAATAACTGGGTGAAGGACATAAAAGTGCGTCCTGTTCATATCTTGATGGACAACATACGTGGTATGATCATGAAGATGTTAAATATAAGGAGAGAGATCGGTATGAGACTTAGAGGACATATGCTATCGCTAGTTGTACAACAACTACACAAGTGAAGCCAAGGACTTGCTCATCTTAAGGTTCTCCCGTCAACCAGCAGAAGCTATGAGGTGGTCGATATGTCCAAGAGTGGCAAAAGGGATATTGTGAACATCCAGCTGTGAGAATGTACCTGCTTAGAGTGGCAGCATACCCGGAAACCTTGCAACCACGCCTTGGCCTTCCATGTGAAGAAAAGAACTCTACCACATTTGGATCAGTATTTGTCAGACTACTACTCTATGGAAAAGTTCAGAGCTGCGTACGCTGGATCCGTCGAGCCATGTACAGACCCATCTCAGTGGCCTCAAGTCCAACTGTCTTTCGAGCTTTGCCAGCCAGTTACAAAAAGGGGCAGAGGAAGAACCCAGGTGAATAGGTTTAAGAATTTGCTCGAGAAGAAGGGTTCGGCTTTCTGTGTTACAAAGAAGGGAAAAAACAGATGCAAGACTTGCCATCTTATAGGCCATAGAGCAACTGGATGTCCCCTTAATGCTCCCAAACCTAGGTATGAGATGGTACATTCACACAAAAAATTGTTTATAGTCTATAGATATAAGGTAGTAATCCATGTACTGTTTTTTTACAGGAAGCGCAAGGTAAGAAACAAGACAGCCGACTCAGTGATTTTGCTGCAGGAAGAAAACCAAAACGAGTGGAGTGATGATGCCGGACAAGATTCAGGTGCTGATTGGCCTGACTTCCCTCGGCCCGGATATGCAGGGTCCATGAAGGTAAGAAAATTGGCACCCAGGAAGAGGAAGAAGGCAGGAGATGAAGAAGCCAGTGGACGTGAAGGAAAGATGAAGAAAGTTGGCACCCAAGCAGAGAAAGAAGGCTAGCAGTGTAGAAGCCTAATGATGTATTGAACTTGAACCTACATATGTAGTTCGGTTAAACTCTGGAGATGTGTGCGTGGAACTTGTCAGGCGAAACAATCTGCCTCCCACACTCGGAGTAAAATGTATCGCAACTTTAGGATTGGATACGGCCAAGGCCACTAGTTGAATCCAAAATTGTGACTGTGCCACTACTATCTGAAAAATCGTGATAGCTGAGCGGTTAAGGGGTCTCCAAAATCGATGGGTGTTAGTGGCACAGACATGAATTATTTATAGGCGCTTAATAAATCCCTGCTATTGGCATTACACTTATGATAAGTTTGTGGGCTGAAAAACAATTTCTTAAGCTGGCTGCTACACTCCACGAAGCAACAACTTATTTCAGCTGCTGGACAACGACATGGCAACATAAACTGCAAATGCAACAGATAATTTCTAGATAATGAGGAAACCGTTTCCACTATCGGGCCTAATCTTGAGCCCGTCTGTCTCACCACCTCCCTGCCCCTGCACCCGGCGAAGCTCCCGGATCTCTCGCTCCATCGCACGAATCTCCTCTTTCTTGTCCCACACAGCATCACGTAGATCCTGAACAAGCTCTCTGTGAAAACTTGTCAGTGGCTTTTCAATCCACACAAACTTGTCACAGCTAGTCCCCCTCCATTCCTGCGTAGTAGATCGAAGGAAACAAAAAAAGAATTACATTACGCTTTCTGGATCCGAGTTACCATTGTAACTACAGTAGGAACTTACCGCTCTAATGCAGTTGTTGCTGAATTTTCCTGCAGTATTTTCGTTGGTCCACGAAATCCATCTCGACATCTTATCACCACACAAACACAACATATCGGGGTAGTAATCATAGGGCGCCCTCCAGTACTTGATGGGGGCACCCGCCTGACGGCGTTGAGCCGACCCTGATTCAGCCCGAGACGAACTGCACGAGCTGCGAGCCATGATACATTGCAAATGTATCTATAATTTTTGATGTTCCATGCTTGTTTTTTTATACTTTCTTGAGCCATGATACACGCAATTCTTAAAGCAATAATCTGTTGCTTGCAACTTAATACTAGAGGGGGTTCGGATGATAACCTGAAGGTGGATTATTAGTCATAGATGTAGTTGGATGGCGTTCTATGTATAATGTTGTAATGCCCAATCAAGTCACAAAGGAGTCAAGATGATTAGTATATGCTTGTATGCTTTCTCGATGTTTGTCAATTGCCCCGCTGTAATTTGTTCACCCAGCATGTTATCTATCTTAAGGAGAGCCACCTCTAGTGAACTATGGACCCTGATCCTTTCTTTTACATACAATATACAAACTGTTTACTGCTTTGTGTTTACTTTCTATAAACTATTACTTCCTTCCATTCGATACATTTAATCCTTTGTTTTCAGCAAAACCGGTGAGATTGACAACCTCATCGCAAGTTGAGGACAGAGTTCTGTGGTTGTGTTGTGCAGGTATCCATGTTGCTGCTGGCACAGGTAGTGTGCCCTGCCAACGTTTAGCTAGCTACACCTTTGGGGTGTTTCCTTGCTTCTACTGGATTGATAACCTTGGTTTCGTACTAAGGGAAAACTTGTTGCTATGCTCATCATACCTTCCTCTTGGGGTTCCCCAACGAGCTCGATATATTTTGGGCCATCAAGCTATTTTTCTGGCGCCGTTGCCGGGGAGTCAAGGACATCTTCACAAGGGGAGTCCCTCATAACCAATCTCTTTGCTTTTTGTTATTTTTTGTTTTGCTTAGTTTACTTTTGTTTTGTTTGCTTGTTCCTTTATCAAAGACACAAAAATATTAGTTTTACTAGTTTGCTTTCTTTATCAAAAACACAAAAAATGACTACTCTTGAAAACACTAAGTTGTGTGACTTCGCTAGCACCAACAACAATGATTTTATGAGCACACCTATTGCTCCACATGTTCCTGAAGCTACTTTCTTTGAGATAAAACATGCTTTACTCAATCTTGTTATGAGAGAACAATTTTCTAGAATTGGTAATGAAGATGCTGCTGCCCATCTAAATAACTTTGTTGAACTTTGTGAGATGCAAAAGCATAGGGATATAGATGGTGATATCATTAAGCTGAAATTGTTTCCTTTCTCTTTGAGAGGAAAAGCTAAAGAGTGGTTGAATTCCTTAACTAGGAATAGTATTGATTCTTGGACTAAATGCAAAGATGCTTTCATTGGAAAAAACTATCCTCCTGCTAAGATTATATCTATGATAAGTGAAATAATGAAGTTTAAACAATCTGATAATGAACATGTTGCTCAAGCTTGGGAAAGAATTAAAGCTTTGGTAAAGAATTGTCCCACTCATGGACTGACTGCTTGGATGATCATCCAAACTTTTTATGCAGGATTGAACTATTCTTCAAGGAACCTATTGGATTCTGCTGCTAGCGGTACCTTTATGACTATTACTTTGGGTGCTGCAACAAAGCTTCTGGATAATATGATGGTTAACTATTCTGAATGGCATACTAAAAGAGCTCCACAAGGTAAGAAGGTAAATTCTGTTGAGGAAACCTCCTCCTTGAGTGATAAGATTGATGTTATTATGTCTATGCTTTTTAATGGGAAAGCCCATATTTATACAAATAATGTTCCTTTAGCCTCTCCGGTTGCTCAAGAAGAGCAAGTTGATGTGAACTTTATAAGAAATAACAATTTTGACAACAATGCTTATGGTAACAACAATTATAGGCCTTACCCTCCTAGTAATACTTATGGTTATAATGGTAAACCTGGATTACCTAGTGAAGGAAGAATTTTAGAAGTTGAAAGAGCCACTAAGAATTTCATGCAAATGCAATATGAGCAAAATCAACTATTCACTAAGACTACGGAGGAACAATCTACCATTTTGAAGAACATTAGCCATCAACTTGAGAGTCTAAATAGGGAAATTCCTAGTTTACAATTGAAACTTTCTAATGCTGAAAGGAATATATCATCTTTGTCTAAAGCTCAATCTTCATTGATTAATAGAATGGCTGCTAAACCTGAAACTAATGATAATCCCTTTGCAGCTACTAATGCCATACAAGTAAGAATTGATGAAAATGTTAGACTATTAGCTGAATTACATGCTAACTGGGAAAGAGAAGATGAAATTGCTAGAAACATTAGTGTTTCTACTATCACTACCACTAGTGTTAAGGTTATTAATAGTTCTACCACTCTAGATGATAATTTTGATTTTGATCTTGATGGTTGTAATATCTCTGAAGTTATTAAGTTCCTACAAAAGCTTGCTAAAAGTCCTAATGCTAGTGCTATGAACATGGCCTTTACAAAACACATTACTGATGCTCTCATAAAGATTAAAGAAGAAAAGATGAAACATAAAGCTTCTATTCCTATAAAACAAGAAGACGGTTGGGAACCCATCATTAATATGAAAGTGAATGATTTTGATTTCAAAGCTTTACGTGACCTTGATAGTAGTGTTTCTATTATGCCTAGAAGGATTATGATATGCTTGATTTGTCTCCACTTGAAGATTGTTATTTGAATGTCCCACTTGATGATAATGCTAAAAATAAACTCATGGGGATTATTAATGATGTTCTTATTATGGTTAACAATGCCTATGTCCCCATTGATTTCTATGTTTTGGATGTTGAATGCAATGCTTCTTGTGCTATTACTTTGGGAAGACCTTTTATTAGAACTATTGGTGCCATTATGGATATGAAAGAAGGCACCATTAAATATCAACTCCCACTCAAGAAAGGTATAAAACACTTCCCTAAGAACAGAGAGAATATTTCTTTTGCCTCTCCTATGAAAACAAAATTTGCTCTTAATGCTTCTTCATTTGAGAACACTTGATTCTTTTTCTTGCTTCTTATGCCTAACTTAAAGGCGTTAAAGAAAAGTACTTATAGGGAGATAACCTAAAAGTTTTAGATGAGTCTTGGAAGTTATTACTTCAGTAATAACCGCTCCTTATCCTTTTTATTTGATTTTTGTGCCAATAGTAACCTCTAATGAGAGAGAAGTAATGATTGAGAAAGTTGCTGTCCCGAAATAGATTTCTATGCTTCACCGTAAAAATTCGTGTAAAATCTCTGAACATACATTGGGGGCGTAAATTTTTTTGCTTCTGCCCCAGGTTGTTATCTAACTTTCGTTAGTTCAATACTTTTTGATTTGAGCAACAGAAGGTCTGCGAAAAAATTTGTCTTTACCTGCTGGTCTGTTTAACAGATTTCTGCCATTTTCTGCATTTGCTTCTTGTTGGTTCCTTTTTGAGTTCTTTTGGGAAATTGAGATTTTTTAGGGAAGTGCTACAGTAGCTAGTGTTCTAATGGAAGTTTTATTGGTGTTATAACTGAACCTTAAGACCTATTATCTTGAGTGCACTAATGTTGCTAATAAAGATTGTGTGAAGTTTTGTATGAAGGAAAAATTTCAGGTGTATGGAAGGAATGAGTAATAAGATGAAGGATGGACTAAAGCTCAAGCTTGGGGATGCCACGCGTGTCACCCCAAGAAATATCCAAGAAGTACAAGCGTCAAAGCTTGGGGATGCCCAAGGCATCCACCTCTTGATCAATAAAAATTCCAGATTTCTTCCAAACGCTTTATTTTTATTGTTTCATGCACAGTTGTGTTGTTCTTGGAGCGTCTTCTTTTTCATTTTCATTTTGGTTTTTCGTTTTCTTGGTTTTATTAGTTTGCTGAATAAATTGGTTGTACCCCCTCTTTCATAAATTGGTTTTCAAATAGTTTGGTTTGGTTTGGAAAAGGGTAGGAAACTTCATGCTTAAGTGGTAAAGAGAGCTTGTTTCTGACTGTGGCCTATGCTTTGTCATGCCATGCTTGATATTGTTTTGGGTTTATGCTTAGTATTCTTTGATGTAGCACGACTTGTTATAAACAATTGAGATTGCTTAATGTGCCTTGGATGAATCATGCGTTGTTTTAGCATATTAAAGCATAGTATAGTGGTATTCTCCTTTGATGCTTTATTTGGGTTGACTTGGCACATGCTCACACCATGTTATGACTATCAAAAGTCACCATAGCCTTTATGATCCTTTAGTTTTCAACTTGTAGTATCACTTTATGCTTTGATCAATTATGTTTTGTCGCTCTGCATGATTATGGCCATTATTGCTCTCTTTGTTTGTTGCTCCCAGTCTTTTGCTAGCCTCCACAACCAAGTATGAGTTCCACTCATGCATCCAACTCCCTAAACCAAGTTATTCCAAAGAGTCCACCATACCTACCTATTAGCATATCCTATTCCAAGTATATTCATGCTTTTTTTACCTTCCAAATTAAACTTGTTATGAGAAAACTAGTGATTAAAGCTCTCACGAACTTGATGGCACACTTTACTTTTCTTGCACTTAATAAACTTGAACCATTATGTCGTCGTTGCTGTATATGCTTGCACTTATTAGTTGGGGATTAGCAGAACCATGCTGTCATGGGGAACGCTTTCAACATTGCACTAGTACTTTGTACCTAGTTGATATCATGCTCTTTTGTCTATGGATGTCGTCGGTGTGAAATGAAAGGGGAGCTTGTAAGTCCATGGAGTTATGTATATGTATTAGAGAAACGCCTGGGCCACTGGTCTAATCCATGCTGACATGGTGGAAACCTGCAGCGTAACCATAATGAGCTGTGTATGAAGCATTCTTCTTATAAAAAAGAGTCCCATATTGAGAAAAAGAAAAAAAGAAAAAAAATGAGATCATGAAAAGAGGAAAGAGATAAAAAAGCACCGTATTCCCATGGTAAATAAGAAGATTGTTGAGATGCTCGTTGTCTGCTTGCCTTGTCATTTTGATATGGGGATTCTTCCGTATCATCGGGCAAGGGGTACCCCGTTGGCGGTTCTCTATGATACACATGTACTTACTATGACAAAAACTTACCGGTGACTAAACTTGAGTAGCATGAGGAGCGGCCCTCGTATTCAAGGGACATGAGATTTCCAACTTATAGTTAGTCAAGCATATACACCATAGTTTGTTCACTTTTACCTTACTCACTCCAAGATGCATATGATAGGGGCAATGAGAGCTGAAAGCTATAAGTACCATAATTTTTGGAAGCTATTTATGAGACTTGAATCCTACTTCCTTCTATGAAGGCCTTTCTTCCACCATTATATTGAGTCTCCACCTTCTACCTTTATGCACCTACTTTGAGAGCATAGTGGCCATTCTTAGTTCTATGTGCATTGTCCCAAGACTAGTTGATTGATGCATAACTTGATATTGCTTGTTTTAAACTATTTGTATCTAGTGACTCTTATGAACTTTGAAGGTGTCCTATGCATTTATATTTGCTACTCTATAGGGACAAGCTGAATACTATTATGCTATGTTTTCTTTATGTGAAACAAACAAACATCTTGCAAAGCATTGTTATTCATGAATCTTTTGTTTGTGCCTTTTCATGTTGCAACATAGTTTCTTTGTCTTGTTGCTAGAACTTTGTCTTTCATGTTATGATTGAAGTATTATGATCCCACCTTGGAATGTTTTACATATACTTTGATCAAGTTTATGATGGTGCATGTCACCTCAAAAATTATTATTTCTTTTTATCACTTACCTACTCGAGGACGAGCAGGAGTTAAGCTTGGGGATGTTGTTACATCGCAAATGTATCTATAATTTTTGATGTTCCATGCTTGGCTTTTTATACTTTCTTGTGTTTTGTCCACACTTTGGAGTACTTTTCATATGATTTCTTGGACTAACATATTAACAAGAGCCACAATGCCAGCTACCTGTTTTCTGCTGTTTTTGGTTCCAGGAAGTCAGAAAATGAATATTCTCATAATTGGATGGGACAAAAGCCATAGTCACTATTTTTCCGGAAGACATCTAGAGCCAGAATACGAGACGGAGAAGGGTTGGGGCCCGTCCACACCACCTGGCCACGCGGCTAGGCCTGGCCCGCGCCAGGTGGTGGTCTGGCCGACCCCAGCACCCCCTCGGCCTCTCCTTCTGCCTATATATTGCCTCCGATACCAAAACCCTAAGTACCTGATCAAAAAATCCACGAAAGAGACTGTAGCCGCCGTCATATCCATCCCTAGATCGGGAGGGATCTGAAGCTCTTCCCGGTACCCTGCCGGAGAGGGGAATTCACCCTAGAGGCCTTCTTCATCATCATGCAAGCCTCCGGTGTGATGCATGAGTAGTTCATCTCTGGACTACAGGTCCATGTAGTAGCTAGATGGCTGGTTCTCCTCCTTTGTGCTTTCATGTTTAGATCTTATGAGCTCCGTTCATGATCAAGATCATCTATTTGTAATTCATACATGTTCTGTTTGTGGGGATCCGATGGATATTGAGATGCTATTTTAGATTGATTATTGATTCTATCATGTCTTTGTTATTTGTGATCTTGCATGCTTTCCGTTGTTAGTAGCTATCTTGGCCAAGTAGATGCTAGCAACTCCAAGAGTTAGTATTTATGCTCGATAGTGGGTTCATGCCTCTGGTAATCCGGGGAAGTGACAGGAATCTCTAAGGTACTAGATGTCATGTTGCTACTAGGGAGAAAACAACAATCCTTTGTTCAGAGAACAATCGTATTGTTTACTTTACACGCAATTCTTAAAGCAATAATAAGTTGCTTGCAACATAATACTGGAGGGGGTTCGGATGATAACCTGAAGGTGGATTCTTAGTCATAGATGCAGTTGGATGGCGGTCTATGTATAATGTTGTAATTCTCAATCAAGTCTCAAAGGAGTCAAGATGATTAGTATATGCTTGTATGCTTTCTCAATGTTTGTCAGTTGCCCCACTGTAATTTGTTCACCCAGCATGTTATCTATCTTAAGGAGAGCCACCTCTAGTGAACTATGGACCCCAGTCCTTTCTTTTACATACAATCTACAAACTGTTTACCACTTTGTGCTTACTTTCTGCAAACTATTACTTCCTTCCATTCGATACGTTTAATCCTTTGTTTTTAGCAAAACCGGTGAGATTGACAACCTCATCACAAGTTGGGGACAGAGTTCTATGGTTGTGTTGTGTAGGTCTCCACGTTGCTGCTGGCACTGGTAGTGCGCCCTACCAACGTTCAGCTAGCTACACCTTTGGGGTGTTTCCTTGCTCCTAGTAGATTGATAACCTTGGTTTCGTACTGAGGGAAAACTTGCTGCTGTGCTCATCACACCTTCCTCTTGGGGTTCCCCAATGAGCTCGATATATTTTGGGCCATCAAGCCATGAGCGAGGGGAGAGAGGGCAGAGGAAAGAGGAGCCTTTGGATGTCAGGGTAGTGGTGAAGCGTGATTTATCCCACTTAATAACTCGGGCAGAATCCTACCGTCCATATTCGGCTGATAGGTGGGGGGCCTAGCGTGTGGACTTGTCAACCAAACCTCGTGCCTTCGTGGTTCAAAAGCCCTCTCGCACACATTGGACAAATTTTTTGGCACCATGCCCGCGTACATATCACTGGGAGGCCTTTCTCAGGAACCAGACACGCCTGGCCCACAATCTTACTCCCTCCTAGGAGCTTGTCATGGCTCGTGCCGGCAGATCCATTCGCTCCACCGCTTCCGGTAGGGCTCGCCACAGCGGATCTACCCCAAGATCTTACCGTTGCAGTATCAAATGGCCATGGTTTCTTGAGAGGAGCGACAACGCTACATATCCGAGCTCAGCCCCTCCTACCTGTAGAAGGACTGGTATGGCGTTGAGCTCGAGCAGGAGCCGCCAGGCGCGACGGCACTCAGTCCATGCCAACCCCGTCACCTTCGTCATTGTCGATTCTGATGTGGAGGACGACGGGGACGAAGCTGTGCAGAACGCCATTGTTGCCTCCTTGGCGAAGGGCAAGCCACATGAGGGAGTGGATGTCGCTGGGAAGGGCACGACAGTGTCACCAATCAAGGTGGACTCCGACGAAAACGGTGTGATGTGGGTTTTGATGTTGTTTAGGATGGTTGCAATTTCGGTTGTGTTTAGTGCGAGTACAATTATTGTAATGGGTTTGTCGAGCTATATTGAGAAATATGTGCAATAGCAGCGGGTGAGTGCTTCCACTTTAGAAATTGTGTCTATGCCATTTGCATGTTGCATTATCAACGTAGATTACATGTAAACAATCCAACGAAAATCAGATTACAACCATCAGACGGGAGTGGCAGGATGGAAGAGAAGTTGGGACAGTGGCTTCGAGGGGAAGGAAGAGGAGGCGGCGTGACATTGGCAGGTGGGTCCTCGAAACACGTGACACAGACATGCGGGTGCGGGAGCACACAGTATTGCCGGTATGTCCAGAGCAAGCGGACTTTGCAACGCGACAACAGCAAGCTGATTGCACCAATATAATAACTCGTCGAATTATTAAGGATCACTAAAAACTACAACTAGGGTACATTCACACAACACGTATGCTCTACACACCTGAGAAGCATCGCTTAAGTCTAATAGTAACGATAGCATAAGTACAACATTTGTGTCGATCTTCTCGATACAAATGTAGAAATGCATCTGCCTGTTTGGTCCAGGACCGACAAGGTACTAAGATGGCACGCATATGATCGACCTTAGGTCCACATACTCCACCTCCTGCAGCGTCAGGTAGCTCGGCGCCTCGGCTAGCACAAGAATTATATCCGATGATGGCGGCTGGGTGTTCGCCCACATGCGAACCGTGTATACGGGCCAGGCGCACGAGACCGACCTAACGCATATGGCACACACGATGGTGGGCCCGACTCTGGTTCCCGGAACACCGGCGGTGATGGTTAGGACGAAAATAGAGTCGTCCCCCTGGAAAATTAGCCGGCGGCATGCGGTGTCAGTGAACGACACCTGCTCTTGGAGAAGTTGGGATTGCTTGTACGAGATCCTAATCACTTCGATCAAGTGCCCCTCTACAAGGCTGATGACAAGCTCTGTCGGCGGGCCGGTGTAGTTGCAGCCCGGCTCCGTGCAGGAGCACACGCCGTGCTGGCACGCGAGCTCATGGAGCGGGAGCTCGTGGTAGGAGTTATGGCGAAAGCATCCTGGGTGGGAGCACACGAGCGGGAACGTCGCTGTGAAGTTGCGCGCGAGGATCTCTAGATTCTTGGGCTGCAGCATCTGCCACATCTGAAGTTCGTCGAGAAATCGGAAAAAATATCAGCAGTTAGATTGGCGAATGGCAGGAATATGTAGGATAAGCTCAAAAGGTTGTAAACTGATTTCTTAGAATGAAGGTAGCGACCCGAGAATTAGCGGATGTCGTCGGCTTGCGGCTACAGCAGGATGGGAGTGAAGTGGGGAAACTGGCTTCGAGGGGAAGGAAGAGAAGTACGGGGAGGGAGAGAAGTAATGGGGACGTGACACTGGGATATGGCCCACTGAACTCGTGACTCGTGACACTCGCAACATGCTAGTTTGTCTAGAGCAAGCGTGGCCAATCATGTCGCAGAACAGCCTACTCGAGGATCGCTCTCACGAAGACCATCCCAATCGTCCAAGCACCCCAATCGAACGATATGTAACAATTGTCAAGCTAAACAACTGTGTTATGGCATGCCTTCTAGAAGACTCGGTCTAATGGTGGATCCATTGGGGGATAAGGTTAGGGCTCTCCTAAGGTTAGGATCCATATGCGGTTTGTGGAAAAGAACACACATGCAATGAACACTGGATGATCCATATGTGGTTTGTGGAATGAACACACATGCAATGACACTGGTTGATCCATGTGTGGTTTGTGGAAAGAACACACATGCAATGACACTGGTGGATCCATGTGTGGTTTGTGGAAAGAACACACATGCAATGACTCTAGTGTTGGTTTTAGTATAAGAACACACATGCAATGACTCTAGTGGGTCCATATGTGGTTTGTGAAAAGAACACACATGCAATGACTCTAGTGGATCCATATGTGGTTTGTGGAAAAGAACACACATGCAATGACCACTGGTTGATCCATACTGGTTTGTGGAAAGAACACACATGCAGTGAACACTGGTGGATCCATGTGTGGTTTGTGAAAAGAACACACACGTAATGCCACTGGTTGATCCAAATGTGGTTTGTGGAAAGAACACACATGCAATGACACTGGTGGGTCCATATGTGGTTTGTGAAAAGAACACGCATGCAATGACTCTAGTGGATCCATATGTGGTTTGTGGATAGAACACACATGCAATGACTCTAGTGGGTCCATATGTGGTTTGTGAAAAGAACACACATGTAATGACTCTAGTGCTAGTTTTAGTATAAGAACACACATGCAATGACTCTAGTGGGTCCATATGTGGTTTGTGAAAAGAACACACATGCAATGACAAATGGTTGATCCATATGTGGTTTGTGGAAAAGAACACACATGCAATGAACACTGGTGGATCCATAAGTGGTTTGTGGAAAGAACACACATGCAATGAACACTGGTGGATCCATATGCGGTTTGTGAAAAGAACACACATGTAATGACTCTAGTGCTGATTTTAGTATAAGAATACACAAGCAATGACTCTAGTGGGTCCATATGTGATTTGTGAAAAGAACACACATGCAATGTCACTAGTTGATCCATCTGTGGTTTGTGGAAAGAACACACATGCAATGCCATTGGTTAATCCATGTGCGGTTTGTGGAAAGAACACACATGCAATGACTCTAATGGATCCATATGTGGTTTGTGCAAAAGAACACATGCAATGACCACTGGTTGATCCATGTGTGGTTTGTGGAAAGAACACATATGCAATGACACTGGTGGATCCATGTGTGGTTTGTGAAAAGAACACACATGCAACGAGTCTAGTGCTGATTTTAGTACAAGAACACACATGAAATGACTAGTGGGTCCATATGTGGTTTGTGAAAAGAACACACATGCAATGACTCTAGTGGATCCATATGTCGTTTGTGGAAAAGAACACACATGCAATGACCACTGGTTGATCCATAAGTGGTTTGTGGAAACAACACACATCCAGTGAACACTGGTTGATCCATGTGTGGTTTGTGAAAAGAACACACATGCAATGCCACTGATTGATCCATATGTGGTTTGTGGAAAGAACACACATGCAATGACACTGGTTGATCCATGTGCGGTTTGTGGAAAGAACACACATGCAATGATTCTAGTGGATCCATGCGTGGTTTGTGGAAAGAACACACATGCAATGGCACTGGTGGATCCATGTGTGGTTTGTGAAAAGAACACACATGCAATGAGTGTAGTGCGGATTTTAGTATAAGAACACACATGCAATGACTCTAGTGGGGCCATATGTGGTTTGTGAAAAGAACACACATGCAATGACCACTAGTTGATCCATATGTGGTTTGTGGAAAAGAACACACATGCAATGAACACTGGTGGATCCATAAATGGTTTGTGGAAAGAACACACATGTAGTGAACACTAGTGGGTCCATATGTGGTTCGTGAAAAGAACACACATGCAATGACACTAGTGCTGGTTTTAGTATAAGAACACACAAGCAATGACTCTAGTGGGTCCATATGTGATTTGTGAAAAGAACACACATGCAATGCCACTGGTTGAACCATATGTGGTTTGTGGAAAGAACACACATGCAATGCCATTGGTTAATCCATGTGTGGTTTGTGGAAAGAACACACATGCAATGACACTGGTGGATCCATGTGCTGTTTGTGAAAAGTACACACATGCAATGAGTCTAGTGCTAGTTTTAGTACAAGAACACACATGCAATAACTCTAGTGGGTCCATATGTAGTTTGTGAAAAGAACACAGATGCAATGATTCTAGTGGATCCATATGAGGTTTGTGGAAAAGAACACACATGCAATGACCACTAGTTGATCCATAAGTGGTTTGTGGAAAGAACACACATGCAGTGAACACTGGTTGATCCATTTGTGGTTTGTGAAAAGAACACGCATGTAATGCCATTGGTTGATCCATATGTGGTTTGTGGAAAGAACACAAATGCAATGACATGGGTTGATCCATGTGTGGTTTGTGGAAAGAACACACATGCAATGACTCTAGTGGGTCCATATGTGGTTGATGTCAGGAACACACATGCAATGCCATTAGTGGATCCGTGTGTGGTTTGTGGAAAGAACACACATGTAATGACTCTAGTGGGTCCATATGTGGTTTGTGAATATAACACACACGCAATGACCACTGGTTGATCCATATGTGGTTTGTGGAAAGAATACACTTGCAATGATACTGGTTTATCCATGTGTGGTTTGTGGAAAGAACACACATGCAATGACTCTAATGGGTCCATATGTGGTTTGTGGAAAAGAACACACATGCAAATAGTCTAGTGCGGGTATTAGTATAAGAACACACATGCAATGACTCTAGTGGATCAATATATGGTTTGTGGAAAAGAACACACATGCAATGAACACTCGTGGATCCATATGTGGTTGGTGGAAAGAACACACATGCAATGACACTGGTTGATCCATGTGTGGTTTTTCGAAAGAACACACATGCAATGACTCTAGTGCTAGATTTAGTATAAGAACACACATGCAATGACTCTAGTGGGTCCATATGTGATTTGTGAAAAGAACACACATGCAATGACCACTGGTTGATCCATATGTGGTTTGTGGAAAAGAACACACATGCAATGAACACTGGTGGATCCATAAGTGGTTTGTGGAAGGAACACACATGCAGTGAACACTGGTGGATCCATATGTGGTTTGTGAAAAGAACACACATGCAATGACTCTAGAGTTGGTTTTAGTATAAGAACACATAAGCAATGACTCTAGGGGGTCCATATGTGATTTGTGAAAAGAACACATATGCAATGCCACTGGTTGATCCATATGTGGTTTGTGGAAAGAACACACATGCAATGCCATTGGTTAATCCATGTGTGGTTTGTGGAAAGAACACACATGCAATGACTCTAATGGATCCATATGTGGTTTGTGGAAAAGAACACACATGCATTGACCAGTGGTTGATCCATATGTGGTTTGTGGAAAGAACACACATGCAATGACACTGGTTGATCCATGTGTGGTTTGTGGAAAGAACACACATGCAATGACTCTAGTGCTGGTTTTAGTATAAGAACACACATGCAATGACTCTAGTGGGTCCATATGTGGTTTGTGAAAAGAACACACATGCAATTACTCTAGTGTATCCATATGTGGTTTGTGGAAAAGAATACACATGCAATGAACACTGGTGGATCCATAAGTGGTTTGTGGAAAGAACACATATGTAGTGAACACTGGTAGATCCATATGTGGTTTGTGGAAAGAACACACATGCAATGCCACTGGTTGATCCATGATACGTCCAAAACGTATCTACTTTCTCGAACACTTTTGCTATCTTTTCTCCTCTAAACTTGTGTGATTTGGATACAACTAATGCGGACTGACGCTGTTTTCAGCAGAATTGCCTTGGTGTCTACATTTTGTGCAGAAAATCAAATATCAGGAAAAATCCAGGAAAATATGCAGAAAATCCTATTTTCCCGAAGACTCCAGGAGCCAGAATACGAGACGGAGAAGAGCCAGGGGGTGACCACACCACCTGGTGGCGCGGGCCAGGCCAAGCCACGCCAGGGGGTAGCGTGGGCTTCCCAGGCACCCCCTCGGTCTCAATCTTCGCCTATAAATTGCCTTCTGACCTAAAAACTCAGGGGGTGTTCGACATTTTTCCAGAAGGAGTTCCGCTCTGGCGCCACCACCAGATTCCACGAAACAGCACCAGAAACTCCGATCTGGCACCCTGCCGGGACGGGGAATTGGACGAGATCATCGCCATCATCATCACCATCACTTCTCCATCGACAATCCATGTTTCCCCCATCTATGAGTGAGTAATCCCCAGCTGTCGGCTATGGGGATGGTAGGGATTGGATGAGATCGTTCATGTAATGGCATCAGATTGTTAGGGCATGGTGCCTAGAATCTTTTATTAGTGCTTTATGACTTTGTTGCGACTTTTTGTGCTTAATGCTTGTCACTAGGGCCCGAGTGCAATGATTTCAGATCTGAACATGTTATTGATTCATTATGATAGTATTGTTTATGGTCTTATCTACAAGTTGTATACACACGTTGTTGTGTGGAACCGATGGCCCCGAAGTGATAGAAATCGGGATAACCGGAGGGAATGGCTCTGATGTGAGGATCACATGTGTTCTCGGAGTGTTAATGCTTTGCTCCGGTGCTCTATTAAAAGGAGCACCTTAATTGTCAGTAGTTCCCTTGAGGCCCCGCTGCAAACGGGCTGGCAGGACAAAAGATGTTGTGCAAGTTCTCATTGCGAGAACGTATGACTATATATGGAACACATGCCTAGGATTATCTAGTACTTGAATGCTTTATCTTATTTATCTGCAATTGCCCTATGTTCTGATTACTATGTGAATTGTCTTGTCCATGCAACGCCCGTCCATCCATCCCTATGCCTACCGCACTCGAATCCTACTATTACTGCTATTATTACTGCTGTCTTTACTTTACTACTGTTGTTACTTTACTATTCCTACCACAAAACTTTGCTACTGATAAACTGCAATGAGCAAGATTGTTTCCAGGTGCAGCTGAATTGACAACTCAGTTGTTAAGGCTTATAAATATTCTTTGGCTCCCCTTGTGTCGAATCAATAAATTGGCTTTCACTTCCCTCGAAAATACTGCGATACACCCCCTATAATTGTGGGTCATCAATACTATTTTCTGGCGCCGTTGCCGGGGAGCATAGCTTTTTTTATCAAGTTCTGTCACTTGGATTCTCTATTGTTCGCTGCTATCCATCCATCATGGGTAAGTCTCGTGATGGAAACTTTTGATGCTTATGATGCTGCTTCTACTGTGCTTGATAAAAGTGGTTCATTAGGTCCTTTCCTAGATGCTATGATTGCTGGAACTATAGCTAGAAATACCGAAACTCCTAATGAAGACATACCACACCTGTTAGTTCACCAGAGTCTAGTGAAATTTATGATATTGAAGATGGTTATGTGGAGATGACCGATGAATTTATTAAAGAATATAAAACACCCATGATAGAGCGCTGCTAAGAGTCTCCTTGAGAGGCGTACTATTAGACACAAATTGTGTCCTATTGCTAAGTTTGCTGCTTCGCCCATAAACATTACAGATAAAGATTATGATTTCTCTCTCAATCTATCTTACATAGCTATTGTCGAGAAAGAACCTTTTTGTGGGACTAAGAATGAAAGTGCGGTGGCACATATGAATGAACTTTCTACCATGAGTGGCTTGTTTTCTGATGATATTAAGATGCGTACTTACTTTGTTGCTAAGATTTTCCCCTTTTCACTAAAAGGAGAAGCTAAAACTTGGTTTAGTAATTTACCTCCTGGATCTATTGATAGTCCTGAGTGCTTGATTAGTACTTTCCTGCAGAAATATTTTCCTCCTAGTGCTAGACATGCTATTTTGCAGGAACTTTTTGATTTTAAACAGGGAGAAAAAGAGGTATTGCCCGAATCTTGGGCAAGGTTTTGTGCTTTGATTCATGCATAGGCTGGAAGTCCATTACCTAAGAATGAGCTTCTTTATATATTTTATAATGGACTAACCGAAGAACCTAGGACATACCTAGATAGTTGTGCGGATTGTGTTTTCAGGAATAGGACTCCTAAGGAAGCTGAGGAATTAATGGCCAAAAATAAGTAAGAACTATGAAGATTGGACTCCTCGTAAACAAGCTATACCTGAAGTAATTATACCTGAACCTACTATTCCGGTGCCTATTCCAACATCAAAGAATAGGGGAGTTATTGAATTAAATGATGAAGGAAGCTAAGAAATGTCTTAAGGAGAAGGGAATTAAAGCTGCAGATGTCAAGAATTTACCTCCTATTGAAGAATTATGTAATCCTATTACCTACTCACCCACTATTGAGGTACACTCTCTCCAACACTTTGATGAAGGTGATATCCCTTACTCTAAAACTCCTGATCAATGCTTAGAAGAATTTGATATCTTTATTGTTAAGCAAGATAATTTTAATAAAAGGGTGCAAAATCATCTAATGGAAAACACTAGAGATTTCGTTGATTTGAAAGATATTGTAGAAAGAACCTCTAATGATGTTAAAATGATTGTTAAACACTTTCAAATGGTTCAAACTCAAATAGATCAACTCGTTAAAGTGCAAAATGACTTGCAAGTTAATGCTACTAAAGAAAAACATGCTTATGAAATTAGAACTAGAAGTGGAGCTGCTACCCAGGATCCTCTATATCCTGAGGGGCTTCCCAAAAGAATTGAGCTGGATTCTCAACAAGCTGAAAATAGTGGTTCTACTCGTAAGAAAAGGAAAAAGAAACATAAAACTGTTGTAGAACCCTCTGAACCTGCTTTAGATCCTAATAGTATATCTATCTCTAATGCTGAAACTGAAAGTGGTAATGAAGAAAATGAAGTTCCTAATGAGGAAAAAGTTGAAGAAGAACCTGAAAACCACACTAAGAATACTAAATACACTAAAGAAGATTTTATTGCTAAGATACATGGTAGTGAAAGAGAACCTTGGGTCCAAAACCTATGCCTGTCCCTGATAAGAAACACAAGTCAAAGGAAGATGAACACTATAATAAGTTTTGTGAGTGGATGAAACCTTTATTCCTGCAAATTCCTTTGGCTGATGCTATTAAATTGCCTCCTTACTCAAAGTATATGAAGGATATTGTCTTGAATAAAAGGAAGATCCCTAATGAAGAAATTTCTACTTTGCTTGCTAATTATTCCTTTAATGGTAAGGTTCCAAAGAAACTTGGAGACCTAGGGATTCCAACTATCCCTTGCTCTATTAAGAATAGTTACGTTAGAACTGCGTTGTGTGATTTGGGAGCTGGAGTTAGTGTTATGCCTTTCTCTCTCTATAAGAGGCATCAACTAGAAAAATTAATACCAACTGATATATCTTTGCAAATGGCTGATAAATCTACCACTATTCCTGTTGGTATATGTGAGGATGTACCTGTTCTAGTGGCTCATAATTGCTTGATATTAACTGATTTTGTGGTGCTTGAAATGCCTGAAGATGATAATATGTCTATTATTCTTGGGAGACCTTTTCTTAATACTGCAGGAGCTGTTATTAATTGTAATCAAGGAAAGGTGACTTTCAATGTGAATGACAAGGAACATATTGTCTATTTCACAAAGAAGATTGAAAGGACTTATTGTTTGAACTCAATTGAACATGTTGAGGGCATTCAAGTTGGAGAAATATATTGTCCCATACCAAAAGAAAAATTTGAAACTATTATGACTGGGACCATTGCTATCAAGGTTGAGGTAACATAATCATTAGTGGAATACAAAGTTTTGTCTCATATGAAATTGTTTTGGTAGCAAGACCTGATCAACCTTGTTAACAAAACGATTTCGTTGAACAAAACAATGTTTTCACTATGATTATCCCCGTTTACTTCTATTGCTATCCATTTTAGTTTTTGTTTTCGTTTAGTTTTCTTTGTTGTTAGTTGCTTGCATGTTAGAGTGTCTTAGAACTTCTGTAGTTCTAGCTTTGTTTTGTCCTTGCATCATGTTTCCAAAAAAATCTGTCTGTCAGAAAATCATTCTTCTCTACCTGAAAAATTCCCAAAAATAAAGTGTCTCAAAAAATTCCAGAAAATCCATATTAAATTTTTACGTGAAAAAAGGGGCAGAGGAGTACCTCAGAGGTACCAGGGGGACCCACCAGGCAGGCACACCACCTGGTGGCACCATGCCCTGGTGTGGGCCACCCCTGGCCCCCCACTAACTTTCTCACCTGCCACTTTCTTCTCTCTCCCGAGTAAGCTCCAGTTCATTGCTCAAAATCTCGTTCTTGTTGTGCTTGCTATCGTTTTTTCGATCTCCTTGCTCAGCCCATCTTTCTTGCTGAAATTTTGGGCAATTGTTCCTCGGTATGTGACTCCTCCCCTTGTCCAAATAGATTTGTGTTTAGTGGATTATATCTTGAGTATTTTGCTGCTGTAGGTGACAGGTTATGGGAGCTTGCAAGATTGTTTGATGCTTAGAGATATAGTTTTGATGCATGTTTAGGCCTCTTACAAGTCCCTATGAGTAGAATCCTTCATTATATTTACTTTGCAATCACTTGTTTGATAGGTGTTTAAATTTCAGAATAGAAGATGAGTGAGCACCACCTAAACCAACATGAACTATGGGTGCCTGAGATCATGAAGGTCCACCGGGAGGAGGAAGTTTTTCCCTCCATTTATCCATGTTCTGAGTTCATGAGAGCTGCGGGAATTCTCCAAGATTTCCACACTTTGGTTTCTAATGCAGGGTTAGAGCACTTTTTGGAAGATAAGCCTTGTCAATTTGTGAAGATAACCATGTCTGTGGTGTAGGACTTTCAATTTAGTTACTCTTTGCCTAACCCCATGGTCCATTACAAGATTTACAATATTGCTGTCGACCTTTCTCTTGATGATTTTTGTGCAGCTATTAAGGTACCTCAATGGGGATCATCTAGAAGGATTAAGGAGCGACCTGAACCACTCATGGATTTATCCGCGGAAATTTGCCAAGGGAGCAGCTTCTCGAAAGAGAATGGAAAAATCCGTAACATTCACCTTCCCTCTATTCGTTACTTTGCCTACTTTGTTGCCAAGTGTGTTCTTGCTAGGAAAACTGCCAATAAGTTATCTTCATATGATCTAGCATTTATCTCCCCTGCTATTAAACGAGACAGGTCTTACAACTTAGGTGCTTTGATAGCTTTCCGTCTTGCTGCTAACCGTGAGAAAGGTGGAATTTGTGGAGGCCTCATTGCTTCTCGTTTACTAGCATTGCATGGTTTAGTGCCTCATCATCTAGACCTATAGTTTCCCATAGAGAGGCTTGATCTAAATTCCATGATACAGCATAAATTTGTTTCCTCACGGGCTAGTATGAGTGAGTTGTCTTATGAAATAACCTTTCTCAAAGCTGGTTGGAGAAAGAGCAAGTTCGAGCGTGTTGTTCTTTTGCCTACACCTGTTTTGTTTAACACATACTGAGGAGGAGCTTGACACATACTTGGGAGAGCTCTCCCAACAGGAGAAGGACACTAGAAGGGAGGTCACGGATGATTCGGTCCAGCCCTCGAATGAGGGAGAGTCTACATATCAGTAGCCTGCTTATGATTGGGGAGCTTCTTCTTCTTCCCATGGGCCCAACTACGACCATTCTTATCAAGATCCGCCTGCTTGGAACCCCTATTCGTACATGGATTGATACCCACTTTGGCCAAAAGCCTAAGCTTGGGGGGAGGTATGCCGACATCACACTCATCTCTCTATCATGTTGCGTCGGTACTTTGTATATTCATGTTTAGTTCTCTTTTTAGTTTTCGTTCTTTCTTTGCTTTTGCTTTCTAAAACACAAAAAGACCAAAAATATTTCTATTGTTTCTCTTTGGCTTGCTTCTTCTTATTTTTGCCTTGGTTTGTTTTTCCTTTTTGCTTTGTTTGAACTATTCGAAAAACCTAAAAAGATTTTGCTTTGCTTGTTTTTCCTCTTTGGTTCTTGTTCTTTAAAAATCGAAAACAACAAAATATTTGTCGTTCTCCTTTGGCTTTGTGAGTTCGTTGCAGGGTTCAGCAGTCCTCGATGTGATTTGGTTTCATATTATTATTCAAGCCACACAAGTGAAGAGCAATAATGAGGATTAATGACAACTTGAGGCGTGGTAAGAGGCTGGTAACGAACTCTATTTGTTTTCATTTTTTGTACATATACTCATCATTGTGGGCATGCTTAGCCTGTTCATGTAGGGTGTATGTTATCTTTGGATGCTTAGTAGTTCTTGATTTCTTTTGATTAGCTCCAGCTCGCTAATAGTTTGTAGCATGTCTTATGAATGTTTGCTTGCATTATTCTATTCATAACTTGGTATGACACCGTGGTATCCTCCTCTGAATATTTCATTTGAATTGACTTGGCACATGCTCACGCATGCATATGACTGAAATAATCAGTTAAGCCTCGATGAATTATTTTGCCTTGAGGATCTTGAATCACTTTCATGCCATGATTAGTCCTGTTTTGTTGCAAGCATGATTATGACAGCTATTGCTCTCTCGTTTGTCTCTCCCTTACTATTGCTGGCCTTCACTTTCACTGAGTATATTTTACTCATGTTTCCAACTCCCCAAAACCAAACATTGCCAAGGTGTCCACCATATCTACCTATTAGCATCATTTGCTATTTCCGTGCATATTCAATATGCCTTGTTTTCTTCCGAATAAATTGTTTGCTTGTTATGAGAAAGTTAGTTAGTAAAGCTCTCACGAACTTGATGGCACACTTTATTTTCTGCACTTAATAAACCTGAACCATTGTGACTGTCCATGAAAGTTATATGCTTGTGAATTATAGGATGGGGTTTAGCAGAACCGTGCTGTGACGGGGAACGCTTTCAACACTTGTAAATATATACCCAGTTGATACCATGCTCTTTTGTTTGCGGATGCCGTCGGTGTGAAATAAAGGGGAGCTTGTAAGTCCATGGAGTTATGTATGTGTGTTAGAGAAACGCCTGGGCCGCTGGTCTAATCCTTGCTGACATGGTGGAAACCTGCAGCGTAACCATAATGATATCTATGAAGCATTCTTCTTATAAAAAAAAGAGAGAGATAGCTATTGAGAAAAAGAAAAAGAAGAGGTTTATGAAAAGAGGAAAGAGAAAAAAAGCACCATTTTCCCATGGTAAACAAGAAGGTTGCTGAGATACTCATTGTCTGCTTGCCTTGTCATTTTGATATGGGGAATCTTCCGTATCATCGGGCAAGGGGTACCCCGTTGGCGGTTCTCTATGATACGCACATATTTACGATGAGAAGAACTTACCGGTAACTAAATTTGAGTAGCATGAGGAGCGGCCCTCGTACTCAAGGGACATGGGATTTTTAGTTTATAGTCTGTCAAGCATATAACTCAGATTGGACCTCACTTTCACCTTAACCACATTAAAGATGCTTATGATAGGGGAAATGAGAGCTCAAAGCTAATGAGTACCATACTTTCAGCATTTGGAAGCCTTTCAAATTATTCAAAACCTTTTCTTTTACTTGTTGAGTCTCGACATATTCTCCGAGCACCTTCTTGAGAGCATAGTTGTCATTCTTTGTGCTTGTCTCATTACTTGATTATTTGTGTTATGACTTTGATGCTTGTATCTTTGATATCTTTACTTCTAGTCATCACTTGAACTTCAAAGGTGCCTTGACATTCATAATCAAAGGCAAGCGAGATAGAAATCTATCATACCTTGTTATGAGCATTGTAATGTTGCTTATGTTTATGCTTCATGCTACTTATTATTTTTGAGTTGGAATCTCTTCATAGCTTGCAATGACTATTAAATAGACTCAGTATATACATCATATGAAGCAAATGTGTTCGTGAAAGTTCTTTTATCGCACTCAGTTTGCAACTGAATTGCTTGAGGGCAAGCAATAAGCTAAGCTTGGGGGGAGTTGATACGTCCAAAACGTATCTACTTTCCCGAACACGTTTGCTATTGTTTCTCCTCTAAACTTGTGTGATTTGGATACAACTAACACGGACTGACGCTGTTTTCAGCAGAATTGCCTTGGTGTCTACTTTTTGTGCACAAAATCAACTATCAGGAAAAATCCCGGAAAATATCTAGAAAATCCTATTTCACCCAAAGACTCCAGGAGCCAGAATATGAGACGGAGAAGAGCCAGGGGTGGCCACACCACCTGGTGGCACGGGCCAGGCCAGGCCGCTCCAGGGGGTGGTGTGGGCCCCCCAGGCACCCCCTCGGTCTCCCTCTTCGCCTATAAGTTGCCTTTCTGACCTAAAAACTCAGGGGGGGTTCGACGTTTTTCCAGAAGGAGTTCCGCTCCGCCACCACCACCAGATTCCACGAAACAACACCAGAAACTCCGTTCTGGCACCCTGCCAGGACGGGGAATTGGAGGAGATCATCACCATCATCATCACCATCGCTTCTCCATCGACCATCCATGTTTCCCCCATCTATGAGTGAGTAATCCCTAGCTGTAGGCTATGGGGATGGTAGGGATTGGATGAAATTGTTCATGTAATGGCATTAGATTGTTAGGGCATGGTGCCTAGTATCTTTTATGTGGCATCCCGCAATTCCACTACTAGAAAATCGCGGTGTTTTCGTGTTGCGCATCATCATGACTACATGCTCATGTCATCATACCACCTTGCATTTGAGCATCGTCATCATCATGCATGGTTTTTGTCTAAACTATTTTCGAAACGCCTAGTTTTGTTTTCTAAATATACCCGTCTTTATTCAAATTAAAACCCGGGTCTCAAGAATATTTTATTTCGTCTTCAAACGAATTGCAAAAAGCCTTATTTTAATAAATAAAATATTTAAATTATTTTTTAGGAGGCAGCCAGCCAGGCCCAAAAGCCCAGCCGGCCACCTCCAAAATAAGCCCTATCTGTCTAACCCATCTAACCAAACCCTAATTCTAACCACCACCAAACTAACCTACCCAGCCTCACCACTCCACCCAGCCGCCGCTGCCAGCCCCACCTAACACGCACACACACGCCTCCACCACGCCCGCGCGAGCCAGCCAGCCTCGCACGCCCCGCTCGCGTACACCACTCCTCACCCGGCCCCACCACCTGCGCACCACCTCCCCACCAACCGTTTTCCATGCCAACCACAGGGCACGCCACCCCGCGTGCAGACCACGTCACCCCCATCCCAGCCCCCGTCGACCTTCTCCCTCCTCTCTCTCCCCACCAACCCCCCGCACCGCGATCCCCTCCTCTGCCTCGTTGCTCCATGCCGCCGCCTCGCTTCCTCTCAGAGCCACCGCTCGCCGGCCGTCCCCAACCTCTCTCTCCCTGCCGCCGGTCCCTGGAGCCGCCTATCTTCCTCTACATCGTGCCCACGACACCCCTGCACGCTGGAAGCCGCGACGGGCCTTCCCTGCGACCTCCGTCTCCGCGCTGCCGGAGCCTGGCCGCACCGCCCCGCCATGGCCGCCTCCCTCGTCCGCCTCCTCGTCTCCTTCGCCCAAGCCCCGCTCCCTCGTCGCCGCCGCCAGGCTCGGTCAGCCTTACCGTGTCCCTCTCTCTCACCGAGCCAACCACCCCACCTATCCCACGGGCCGCCCCTGCGACCGAGCGCCGCCGACCTGCCACCTGCCTTCCCGTCTCCGGCCGCGGACGCGCAGACTCGCCCTGGCCGCCCCTGCAGCTGGCTGGCCGCGCAGCCGCTCCTCGCGCGGTGGCGTCCCCGCACCTCCCTGCGAGCCTCCTCATCACGGGCCGCCTCTGCGAGCTCCTCGCCCTCGCCACCGGCGCCATCCCTCGTGGCCGTTGACCTCAGGGCCACCTCCAACAGCCCATGTTCCCCTACACACCACGCCCTTGCAGCGTCGCACAACAAGTCTTTTGCCTGTCAAGCGCTCGCAGGTCTTCTCTACGGTCAGCTCCACTTTGTCCAGTGCCTCGCTCTCGTGCACGTCAGTCAAAACCACAACCCAAGTGGATCGCAACTTCACTCTCTTCGGTTCATGTACATGTATCCGTGTCGATACCAAGTTCCGCCGCAAGCAAGTGAAACATCGCCAAGATCTTCTGTGTGACTTGGCCGAGATGCCCGAAGATGCTCGTATGCATCAAGTGCTCCCGCACGGAACCCGAGGATGGCGACGTCGAACACCGGAGATGGTTATGTCACGAAACGCCGAGTTCTCCTTCATGTGCGCCAAGATCGTCTCTCGGACGCCAAGTCCTTCGGCCCGGGAAAACCAAGATACAAAGACCGAACCCTGGCGCGTCAAGTTCTTTGACCCCGAGGACCGATCCATCGGATGCGACAAGACCTCCTTCTCGGAACCACCAAGTACTTCCTCCCGGACGCCATGACCGTCTACACGAATTCAAAGACCCTAGTACCCGATCCTCTCAAGTTCGCCATCGATGACAAGATTGACTTCTTGGCACCCAAGTCTCCGTCGCGTCACAACAAGTTCTCCATCTTGTACCCGAACCTCGCCGTCCCTGTCCAGCCCTGAGACCGGACCCCGAACCACATCGAACCCCAAGATCGTCCGAACCCAGATGTGTGAACCTTTTCTCGAGCCCCTATTTTTATAAATGCTATATATAAAACTTGTTGCATATTAATTGTTCATCTCGCATGCATATCATGTGGGTTGGGGGCATTATGCCGATTCACCTCATAATTAAATATGGAGTGTTTATGCGGGATATCTTTGTCTTATTCCAGACTCCATTTAAATTTGTGTAGGGAACCGATGCCCTGTTTCGCCTTGTTAATTCAACATTTAATTTGCGGGGCAGATAAACAACTCGAACCTATAATTATTTGTCGGGACCCCGGTTCCGCTTAATATTGCCTAATTGCACCGCATCTGTGCCATGCCATGCATCATATCATAAGCATGCTAGATCTTCTGCCGTAGTATTAAATATTGCATCCGGTGTTTCTCCTAGTGTTTGCTTCTTCGCGGATTAGGCCGATGAGTTGATGCGAGTATCGACAAGTTCTCCGGATATGAACCTTCGGCAGTGTTTCCCAGGCGAGCATCTCTTCCCCTTCTACCTATTTTGCATTTATAGTCTTTATTTCCTCATGTTGATCTACTGCTATCTGTGTCGCGATGCTTTAGTTTCCGTACCCCAGTTATATCCCGTGCAGCCTCTATATTGCCTTGGACACCCCCTATTACTTGTGTTTGGTAGATAGCTGGCCTTGCGAGTCGTAGTTGCGTGCTCAGGTGCGATCTCGTGTTGTCAAGTACCACAGTTGTTGAAATGCTGGCAGACGTTACTGGTGGACATGTTTAATGGTGGAGATGATCATGACTTTAAATACAACGATTAAAATGCTAGATATAACTAATGTAGAGGCATCGGTGGGCAATAGATGTTATTTGGTTCTTCCACTCTCACTTGTGTCTCGTAGGCCCCGAGTACTTGATACCTGTTCCTTGATTTTTCGCACTATCCACATCCGGGAGGCTATGGACCCCCCTGAGCCAGAGCTTGATTCATTTCTATTTCTTGGGGCCACAAGTAGTTTGGGGCTTTATTACTATTCTATACTTATGCCATTCTTTACTTCTTTACTTAAGATTGTGCGTGGAGCACCTGTACTGTTTTGGATCGTGGAATGTTTTCGCGGTATTGACAAGCCCAGTCACACTTTCGGGTTCCTAGTCATTTACAACCATTGACACAAACCCTGGGTCCGTTCCGGAGCCGGCCAACTTCGTTGCGGGTAGCTTATGAATCCTATGATCGCTTTGTCGTGAAGGCCTCGTTGGGTTTTGAGTTGGTTTTTCCGAGGTTGATCGAGTGTGTGTTGCTATTTGTGCACCCCTGCAGGGTAAAACTTTCTGAAAGCCGTGTCCGTGGTTATGGACGACTTGGAGCATAGTATCTCGATCATAGACAAGCATAACTAAAGTAGTGTTATAAATTTGACTTAATATGTGACTAGTAATCAGATTCAACTACAACGGAATGGATATTAAATATGCCAACAGCTGGTGGATCTGGGTTGTTTTGTGACATACTATATCTTCCTAGTAAGTATTGCAACTCCAATGGAATGTGATAAAAGTGCCAACCATTGCTGGATTTTGGGATTCCTCGGGACAATTATATCTGACTAGTAAATGATCCAACTACAATGGAATGGTGATTAAAACTTCCCACTACTTATGCTATCAGGACGGCCCACGCTATCTATATCTGACTAGTAAGTGCTCCAATTATAATGGAGTGAATAAAACTGCCAACTGTGTGAGTTCCTTGGTCCGACTTCCTCGTTTGGGATCGAGGGGGAAATACCAGGATGGGTTTGTTTGGTGTTAGCTTCAGGTTGGATCTGAATAGGTCTTTCTTACCCCTCTCTAATAGCCGCCAGTGATCCCGAGTCTCTATAGGTTTTTTAGTGCCGCTGCGCTGCCGCTTCAGCCCACCATACCTATGTAGGCGAGAGCCGCTGAATACTAGCCTTGTTGTGTACTGGCCTCAGTACTGACGCTCCTCTTTTTCCTTTGCCCTTTGTCGGCACCCCTTTTGTTTTAGCAGGTTTGAGATCGATGTCGTTAGCAGGGTTACCCTTCCAGCTTGGCCTGGGAAGGGTTATGGATGCCATTGGTTATTCGTCAGGGCTCTTAGCCCCATTTGCATCTTGTCCGTAGTCGGACAGTCTATCGTTTTCAAGGTGATTTGGATCTTTGTATTGTATATATGTATTCTTGACTCATGGAGTCGTTGCTGTATATATATGCTCTGTGGGTCCCATCGAGGACTGTTGTGTAATGGTATTACTTTGTTTTCCACCCGCACGAAAGTGCCTGGTGGGCGTCCTTGAATCGTTTCTATGCGGGTTTGGCGGAAAGGGCTAAAACTTGCAAAGGGCCGATTTGAGGATGTTACATTTTATTAGTGCTTTATGACTTTGTTGCGACTTGTTGTGCTTAATGCTTGTCACTAGGGCCTGAGTGCCATGATTTCAGATCTGAACATGTTATCGATTCATTATGATAGTATTGTTTATGGTCTTATCTACAAGTTGTATACACACGTTGTTGTCCGGAACCGATGGCCCCAAAGTGACAGAAATTGGGATGACCGGAGGGAATGGCTTTGATGTGAGGATCACATGTGTTCACGGAGTATTAATGCTTTGCTCCGGTGCACTATTAAAAGGAGCACCTTAATTGCAAGTAGTTCCTTGAGGCCCCGCTGCAAACAGGCTGGCAGGACAAAAGATATTGTGCAAGTTCTCATTGCGAGCACGTATGACTATATATGGAACACATGCCTAGGATTATCTAGTACTTGGATGCTTTATCTTATTTATCTGCAATTGCCCTATGTTCTGATTTCTATGTGAATTGTCTTGTACATGCAACGCTCGTCCATCCATCCCTATGCCTACAGCACTCGAATCCTACTGTTACTGCTATTATTACTGTTGTGTTTACTTTACTACTACTGTTACTTTACTATTCCTACTACAAAACTGTTGCTACTGATAAATTGCAGTGAGCAAGATTGTTTCCAGGTGCAGCTGAATTGACAACTTAGTTGTTAAGGCTTATAAATATTCTTTGGCTACCCTTGTGTCGAATCAATAAATTGGGTTTAATTCCCTCGAAAAAACTGCGATACACCCCTATACTTGTGGGTCATCAATCCATATGTGATTTGTGGAAAGAACACACATGCAATGACACTGGTTGATCCATGTGTGGTGTGTGGAAACAACACACATGCAATGCCATTGGTTGATCCATATGTGGTTTGTGAAAAGAACACACATGCAATGACTCTAGTGGATCCATATGTGGTTTGTGGAAAGAACAGACATGCAATGACTCTAGTGGATCCATGTGTGGTTTGTGGAAAGAACACACATGTAATGACACTGGTGGATCCATGTGTGGTTTGTGAAAAGAACACACATGCAATGAGTCTAGTGCTGGTTTTATTATAAGAACACACATGCAATGACTCTAGTGGGCCATATGTGGTTTTTAAAAAAGAACACACATGCAATGACTCTAGTGGATCCATATGTGGTTTGTGGAAAAGAACACACATGCAATGACCACTGGTTGATCCATAAGTGGTTTGTGGAAAGAACACACATGCAGTGAACACTGGTTGATCCATATGTGGTTTGTGGAAAAGAACACACATGCAATGACCACTGGTAGATCCATATGTGGTTTGTGGAAAGAACACACATGCAATGACACTGGTTGATCCAAATGTGGTTCATGACAGGAAGACACATGCAATGACTCTAGTGGATACATATGTGGTTTGTGGAAAGAACACACATGCAATGAACTCTAGTGGACCTATCTTGGCATAATTTGATGTATGCCACGATGTATTTAATTGTAAAAGACACCCACTTTCCATTTTTATACTACTCAGCTTTGCCCTTGGTTTTTTGATACTACGCAGTTTTGCCCCCTCTCTCTCTTTCGTAGAAGCGCAAACCTGTGCGCACTCTTTCTGCTACGCCCCGATTGGTTGTCACAGTTGTCACGTGGATCGTGCGCACCAATCGTTGGTCCTGTGTGATCCAACAAGGCTCGTTGCACACGTCGTGCCCTTCACAGGACAGCGGGAGACAGCACGGACGTCTCCCTCAACGAGACTTCTACAAGAAGGAACACGATGCCGTTCATGGAAAAAGTCGTCGAGTGGTCAAGTCATGTTCAATCTAGTCTGCAAAGGCTACAAGTCTACTGCACGGCAACTGGTCATCCACGGCCCACAGGCTATACCATTTTTACTACGCAGCGCGCCTGCACTCTCGCTTCCGACAGGCCCCCACCACACGAACCTTCCACGCGGCAGCCGCAGCCGGAAGAGCTGCCTACCGGGGACCTCGAGGAGGCCTAAACGTCCCCGCATTAAAAACCCAGCCTAGCGGGTCCTCCATTCGCACTCATCCACTACTCTCTCTTTCCTATCCAGCATACTTGCACGAACCTTCTCCATGAAAATAGTGCGTGGGGTGAGTGTCCGAGCATCGCCACTGCGGTGGTGCTTCACGCGGCAGATCTGGAGGAGCATCACGCAACACAAGGCGAGGAGGACGTGCAGTTCAACCACTTGGCTGACCATGTGCTCGCCGATTCTGATGACTTCAGAGACGCCGATGAGGGTGTGGAGTTCGACGAACACGCTCTGCTCGTGTACCCGGAGGTACATCTATTTCTACATGTTTCATATTTTCTGCTCCAGCTTAATCTATCCTGGCGTCATAAAAAATCTAGTCCTAATGATTAGATGCAATGTATGAACCGGTAAATGGAGAGATGTAACATGACAAAACATTAATCCAAGTGATCAAGATCAAATCAACCCAATTTAGGGTTAACAAAAACTTTTCCATTTTAAAATCCTTAAGCATTCATATGTGTGTGCATTTAAATAGAAGTTGTTTTGAATTGCCATGTTTGAGTGATCTATTGGTTGTAAAATGACTCTAAGATGAATTACACATCATCTAGATCATCCCCAAGCAAATCCCAAAGAAAAAGAAATCAAAAAGAATTAAATAAGCAAATGGTCATTTTTGCCATTTTAATCACCTAGCCTACTTTGGGCATTACTAGCACTCAAATCCTAACAGAGACAATTAGGGATCTTTGCACCCCTTGCTAGTACAAGTAGTGATGTACCAAGGCCCACTTTGTGATCTCTCAAAAACATTCAAACTCTATTTTTAAATGACATTTGAAAATTGAATCTAGTTCATATGTACAGATCCCACTTTTTCAAAAACCACTCAAATGAACTCCATTTAAAAATCCCAAGCAAATCTAGATGCTCAAGCATAAGATGAATCAATCCACCAAAATTCTTTCAAAATTCAAAAGTTTCTCTCATGCGGCCATTTGATCGAACAGTTGGCAGGCAGACAAAAAGTGGCCTAACTATTACTGTTTTGGAGCAAATCTTGTCGAGCCATTTGATGCACATTGATCACCTTGGTCTCCCCTAGGCCCAACTAGACCAAAACCACCCCTATCCCTAGCCCCTGGCGCCAGTGCAACGCAGCCCCGACGCCTTGCTCGCCGGCCAGACGTGCACAAGCCACAGGCGACCCCCAGCCCCTCTCCGCCGCTCCAGGGAGTGAGGCGTGCCCTCACCGCCGCCCACGGTCCACCCCATGGCCCCTGCCAGCCACTGGACCACCCTAGAGCCGCGCCGCCCTATCTCTCTGTGTGCAGCTAGAGCGTGCCAGAGCGCGATCGTCGCCAGCACGCCACAGACCACGCATCGACACCAAATCATGCACGCCACTCCGCCTTGAACCCAGCAACCCGCCAGACACGGACGTGCACCGCCGCGCGACCCACAGTCGCCATGATCACCGTCGAGCACCGCCTCTATTTCCTAGAGCGCGGGAAGCTCCCGACTGATTGCCACAACCCCTAGCCATGCCATTAAGTCCTAGCTCACCACCAGCAGACCACCCACCATCCGCCTACCTCGACCACGCCGGTAGCCCCCTGTATCGCCGTCACCGATGAGCTCCATCCACACCCGTCAGTCCCATCATCGAGCCTATATAAGGAGGCCACCCCCAGCCTCATTCTGCACACCATCTCACTCTCCTCTCTCCACTGACCATTTCCCCTCTCTCACCGGAGACACTCGAGCCATCATTCACCGGAATTCCACCGGAGGTAGCCGCTATAGAGGAGGAGAAGTCCTCGTCGATTTCGTCCACCTCAGCCCCTGCTGTGACCTCGCCTGAGCCAGCCGTCGCCGTCTAGTTCGTTTGTCCGCCTCGCTGCACTAGCTGGAGCCCTGGTACGTCCCTAGTAAACCCCCACCAACCGCGCTAGGGTTCATTCTCGCCGGGGACGAGTCCATCGTCGACGACGACTGTGGACCGTTAGATCTTGTTCTAATCGTGTGGTTCTCAGCGCCCTGTACCGCTTCGCGTTTGATGAGTCACTGACTAGCAGGACCCCCCTGTCAGCAGCCCTCAGCGCCGCGGAGTGTACATAGGCCGGCCCATTTAGTTTCCCGCGCTGACCCAGTAATTCAAATATAGGTTTTTCTTTTTAGAAGTAAACTTAATTATGTCGCTTAGTTCAAAAATCAATTCAGGGAGTTTTACAAATCCAAATTGAGTGATTCCAATTTTGTTGGAAAGCTACTGAAAACCCCGATCCAAGGCGGTTGGATTTAAATCATTTAGAGTTATAGATCTCTCCTAGTAAAAATAACAAGATAGAAGCATGTGCACATTCAAGCATTTTTATAAAATCAACCATAATAGCTTTTGAGTTGATTCCAACTCTCAAAAATCACATTTAACCATACCTACCTGAATATGTAATAATATTAAGGTTTGCATGCAGTGACTTTGGACTAGTACCAAAATAATGCTATATAGGCATTTCTAGTCACTTTAAATCATTAATTGTTTAACTTAAACTTATTAAAATATGATCCAACCCTTAAATCACATTCCCATATGTTAGAATATGTGGTGATGACATGTGTCCACATGATCCCACATTTTAAATGGAGAATATTAAATCTTAGTTAATTTCAATGAGTAGAAATTACTTTTCTCAAATAAAATAAATGAAGCTAGTTAATAAAACCTTGTGATGCTTGAGATGTTAATAGATCATCAAATGTGTTCGTTAGTGTGCTAAGTATACTAGTTAAGTATTGTGTGGTGATTGTGTATTCCGTATGTATTTATAGACGATAGTATCGACCAAGCTTTCGAGGAGGAGGAGTTCTACCAAGAGGAGGAGGAAGAAAACTTCAACCACTGCACTAACCAAGGCAAGCTATTGTTAGCAAGCTAAAATTAAGCAAGATAACCTAAGAAAGATGCATTAGGCATGCTTTGGTTATACCATTTTGACTTATACCTACTCCAAGTTTTATTTACAAAGCTTTACTTTCTTTACTTTACTAAAGTCCTTTACTTGTTTAAAGGTAGCATAAAGAGTATAAAACTTGACCTATCTAGTTATACTTAGATGTCATTCTATGGCATGAGATTGACATTATCATCCCACCTTAGTGAACACTCTTAACTTAGTAGTTTGGAGCTAAATCAAAACTTGATTCACTTTAGATGGGAATACTTGGTGAAAATGATTTGTGAAAACCTTGGAATGATGAGTCATTCTATTGAGATGTTTTGTCGTGTGTTGAGAAACACAAATGGTTTATGATGATGAAAATGTTGAGGCATGAGCCTTAGCCCTTTTACAAAACTGATGGTTGGGTTCGGATGCGATACCATTCCAATTTTACCATACAACCACAATAACTGAATTGGGTAAGGCTTAGCCAGAAGTTTATATGCATTAGTATTAGTTCCCTCGCGGGAGAGGTTTGAGCTGAGGCTACCTCTCAATGGTGTCCACCTATGCAGTGCCCAATATGACAGATGGTCATGGTTGGGAGGCCATGCTCATAGGAGAGGTGCTTATACTAGAGTGTGTAAAGGAAAGGTTATGTTTGATTATCTGCATACTAAGTATGATGATTTAGGGTTATCCCTGACAGATGTATCGAATCTTGTGGTGAAAGTGTACCACCTCTGCAGAGTGTCAAACTATTCGAATAGCCGCGTCTGTGGTTATGGACTGTTGCAGTGGCCATACTGTTCCGTTGTGAGATGTTTTCGAAACAACTTATGAAATGAATTGTAACATAACTTGACCACAACAGAGTTGTGACTATGATGATTAAGTTCCCACTTAAGTGTTTTTCAAACTTCTTTTATCTTTCTTTGTTTATGAACTCAGCTTAGGTTTCAAACATAACTTTATAAAAAGACTTAGACTTAGCATTTCCTACTAGAACTATCCTAATTGTTAGTGGTAGTTTGCGAGTACTTAAAGAGTACTCATGGCTTTGGTCCCTGGATATCCCTATGGCCAGACTATGAAGGAGATTACAAAGATGAAGGACAACATGATGGCTATGATAACTAGGACTATCTCCCATTGTCAGCATTGCCTGTAACTCTGTAGATGGACCCCACCGCTACGCTATTTATTCCGGTACTTGATTGTACTAAGACTGGATCATGAGATCCTTTATTTGTGTAAGACCTTATTATGGTTTTTAATGGATGATGTACTGTGATATCCAATCTGTTATGTCTCGCAAAAATGGTAATCCTGGGATTGTGATGTATGGCATAACAGGCATCTAGGATTAAAAATCCAAGTGTTGACAAGTTGGTATCAGAGCCATCCTGGCCATAGGAGACCCTAATTAGAATGGACGTTCGAACAAAAACTTAGTTTCAAAACCAAAGTGAGTATTTCTCAAAACTATTTCCTCTCTTACCCTTAGAAATTCTTTCTCTCAAAAAATTCATGTTCCTCCAAATTCTTACATTACTACATAAAATTTGACACACTTGATCACTTCACTAACTTTCTCATCCTAAATTCTTATAGATGGAAGCCCAATACAGCAAGTTCTACCAGTTGGGCAACGGAGGCCAACCAATCTTCGAGAGGGATTTGGATGCACTGTCTGAGTTCTTAGAGCGTCCTCATCCGGAATTCCTTGGAGCTCAACTCCCGGGTCCACCAGGAGGAGATTTACAATGGCTAGTGACTGCTGATCTTCGAGGCAAGATAGAAGCACCAGTATCTGGGAGGATTCAGTTCTCCGTGAGAGAGAACAACTGGCTAGATGAATTATCCAGGGCAATGCATGAAGCTCTCGCACGTCTGTGTGCCCTGAGTGTCAACCTAATCCAAGGAACCCGCTTTGTTCACTATGCAAGGTGTGATTCCATGGGAATGCCGCTATAGATGCCAAGTCACCCAATACTGAAGCGTCAAGTGGAGAACCTCGACTTCCTACTATACAACAGACAGAAGGAGTTGGACAATGCTAGAGAGCTCTCCAACAACAACCTCGCCATTGCCGCCTAGAAGGCCCAGACTTTCTCACTGCTAGTCAAGGATCGTCAGTCTCTGCGCCGTCAACGCGCCAAGAAGGATCGCACCATCGACCGTGTTCGCAATAAGGTGGCCGACCTCGAGAAGACCATCAAGGAGTAAGAAGCTTAGCTTGCCATAAAGGAAGAAGAAGAGGAAGGTGAAGATATCCAAGGGGATATTGACTCCTACCTCAGCAATGATGATGACTTTCTGGAGGAAGATGCCGTGGACTTCTACACCGATGATGATGACTCCAACTTCATCGATGATGAGTAGATGCACTAGAGAACTATCGTAGCATGAGGAGTATCGGTCCCATTGTATCATAGCTTACATAATGGTTCTTAAAACCATCTGTTTTCCTTTGACGTTGTGGTGTGTGTGTTTGTATCCTGTGCTTTGCTTGAATGAATGAAAAGGAGTTAGTTGCAAAAACCTGAGTCAAACTCAAAGTTTTAGCTTTGAAATCAAAACCATGAACCTTAGAACTTTCCCTCTTACCCCTTTATCTATCTCATTCTTCAGATGACTCGTGGAAACCAAGGAGGGAGCAGCTCATCGCAAGACCCAATGCTGCAGATTCTGCAGACTCTCATTGCAGACCGTGAAGCAAGCAGGGTAGAGCGCCAAGCAAATCTAGCAACACTGCAGCAAATCGCCCAGATGGATCACAACAACCAGAACCATGGAAATTAGGATCATCATGGATTCAAACTCAAAAATTTCCAGAATACCAATCCCCTAATCTTTAGTACTTCAGAGAACCCACTGGATGCGGATGACTGGTTGCAGACAATGGAGAACAACTTAGAAGTAGCAGGAGTGGATGCCAACGAGAAAGTTCTTTTTGCCACCCACTATTTGGCAGGAGATGCAAGAGCATGGTGGAACAGCATCCGCACAATGAACCATGGACAAGTGATGACCTGGGAAGCCTTCAAAATCAAGTTCAGTCGCACCCACGTGCCGCAGGGTCTAGTCACCAGAATGAGGGATGAATTCAAAGAGTTGAAGCAAGGCAGAATGACTGTAGTGGAGTACCGTGACAGGTTGCTGTCCTTAGCCAGGTATGCACCTGATGAGATCAACACGGAGGCCAAGAAGAAGGAGAGATTCCTGAACGGACTGCATGATGAGATGCAGACTGTCCTCGTTAACATCCGGTTCCTGGATCTCAAAGACCTAGTCGACTCTGCCATTCAGATGGAAGGGAAGATTAATCAAGCAAACGACAACCACACACGTCGTATGATGCACCAAGCTAGATCCAACACTCACCAGAAGTACTGTCCCAACCCTTCTGCGGGATATGCACCGAGGAACAACCGACCCCCAATGTCTCGCCAAAGCTACCCCAACCGTAGCGGAGGAAATGTGAAGTTCGAAGGAAACAACAATCACCCTGGCAACACCAGCAATTTCAACCGTGCACCTCCCAAGAGGAACAACAACAACAACAACAACAACAACAACACTGCACCCAGAACTGGAAGCAATGTTGTGCCTATGGTAGCGAAAGACAAGTCTCATATCACTTGTTTCGAGTGTCGAGTGAAGGGTCACTATTCTAATGAGTGCCCCAAGAAGATTGCCGCCACTGCCACTCTGAATGCCCTAGCTCAACAGCAGCGTCGTGTTCAACCAGGAAGAAGATTCGCCCCAGGGAACCCTCACAACCGCAATGGCCGTCTCTTTCACATGAACGCCGAAGAAGCCCTAGAAGCGCCAGATGTAGTGCTGGGTATGTTTTCTATCAACTCAGTTTTAGCAAGAGTGTTGTTTGATTATGGAGCATCACACTCATTTGTCACTAAAGAATTTCCATGCACTAGTAAGATTCACCCAACCAATTTGAAGCATGTCATGATAGTTCAAATCCCTGGTTGAACTACAAAAGCTAGAAAATTTGGCAAAGTTGTGCCTATCAGAATACATGGGATAGATTTTTATGCCAATCTAATAGTACTTGGAACCAAAGGTTTGAAAGTAGTACTAGGAATGGATTGGATGTCAAAGCATAAAGGATTGATTGACTGTGCCAAGAAAGCCATCACCATGACCAGTAGCTCTGGAGTCTCAATAGAGCATATATCTGAAACCTTGCCCCGTCAATTCAAGTGTAACAAGAGTCTAGCCCTACCCACCATTTACCAAGTCAGAGTAGTCTGTGAATACCCCGACGTATTCCTAGATGAATTGCCCGATATGCCCCCGGATAGGGATATTGAGTTCATTATCTAACTAATCCCCGGAACCGGACCCATAGCCTAGAGACCCTATAGCATGAACCCATCAGAGTTAGTGGAATTGAAGAAACAGTTGGATGCTATGTTGGCAACAGGCTTGATTCAACCAACCGCATCGCCATTGATATCGCCGGTGTTATTCATCGACAAGAAAGATGGAGGCAACCGATTGTGCACCGATTACAGGAAGTTGAATAACGTCACCATCAAAAACAAGTACCCTTTGCCAAAGATAGAGGATCTATTTGATCAGTTGACTAGAGCAAATGTGTTCTCTAAGATCGATCTTAGGACTGGTTATCACCAACTTAAGATTCGTGCAACGGATATTCCAAAGACCGCCTTTACTACTCGTTATGGTTTATATGAGTATACGGTCATGTCTTTTGGATTAACCAATGCCCCTGCTTATTTCATGAATCTCGTGAATAAGATCTTTATGAATTTTCTTGATAAGTTTGTCGTTGTGTTTATCGACGATATCCTTATCTACTCCAAATCAGAAGAAGAGCATGAGCAACATCTGAGTATCATTCTTGAAACCCTTAGAGAGCATCGGTTGTATGCCAAGTTCAGCAAGTGTGAGTTTTGGCTAAAATAGGTAGGATTCCTAGGACATATTGTGTCTGCCGGAGGAATAGCTGTTGATCCCACCAAGATCAGAGATGTTGAAGCATGGGAAGCCCCAACCACTCAAACTCAAGTCCATGCATTTCTCGGATTAGCAGGATATTACGCAACTTCGTAGAAGGATTCTCGAGCATAGCAAGACCCATGACCCAATTGTTGAAGAAGGACAACAAGTTTGAATGGACCGATAAATGTGAAGCCAGTTTTCAAGAGTTGAAGAAGAGATTGATTTCAGCCCCAACATTGATCATGCTAGATATCAAGAAGCCATTTGATGTGTATTGTGATGCATCCAAGATTGGTCTCGGATGTGTATTGATGCAAGAAGGCAAAGTCATCGTGTATCTGTCTCGACAACTGAAGCAGCATGAGCAGAACTATCCAACCAATGATCTTGAGTTAGCAGCTGTAGTGTTGGCATTGAAGACATGGCATCATTATCTTATGGGTAATCGCTGTGAGATTTACTCAGATCACAAAAGCTTGAAGTATATTTTCACTCACAAGGAGCTAAATATGAGGTAAAGGAGATGATAGAGTTAATCAAGGATTATGACCTTGACATTCACTATCACCCCGGCAAAGCCAATGTGGTAGCGGATGCTCTTAGCAGATTGTCGTGCAGGCTAAACACCATGATCAAAGAGAAGCAACCTAGTTTGTATGAGGAGTTGGAGAAGTTTAGGACTGAGCTTGTTAGCAAAATATTCTTAGCTAGCAGTGAACTTCAACCCACTTTGATTAGCCAAATCAAGGAAGCCCAGAAGGGAAATGAAAGTATCGACAGAATCAAACATCGTATTGGTACAGGAAAGGTACCTGGATTCACCGAAGACAAAGAAGGAGTTCTATGGTACAAAGGCCGTATCTGTGTGCCAGCAGATTTGGAGGTGAAGCAAGTTATTATGCAAGAAGCTCATGATACTCTTTATTCTATCCACCCCGGAGGAACAAAGATGTATCAAGATTTGAAATAGAAATTTTGGTGGCACAAGATGAAGAGAGAAATTGGAAGCTACATCGCCAAGTGTGATATCTGTCACAGAGGCAAAGCGGAACATTAGAGACCCGCGGGACTATTGCAACCATTACAAGTTCCGGAATGGAAATGGGATTCTGTCGAATGGACTTTATCACTGGTGTGCCTACTTCTAGTAGGGGAAATGACTCAATTTGGGTCATCGTTGATAGACTGTCCAAGGTAGCTCATTTTATGCCTGTCAAGACAACCTACCAGAGTTCGAAGCTAGTAGAGTTGTACATTGCTAGAATTGTTATTCTCCATGGAACCCCCAAGACCATAGTCTCAGATCGAGGAACCCAATTTACCACGAGATTTTGGCAGAAAGTCCAAGAAGGATTAGCAACCCAGTTGAATTTCAGCACAGCTTATCACCCGCAAATTGATGGACACACTGAGAGAGTCAACCAAATCCTAGAGGATATGTTGAGAGCTTATGTGTTAGAATATGGATCAAAATGGGAAGATTGTCTGCCTTTCGTAGAATTCTCATACAACAACATTTATCAAGCCAGTCTGCAAATGGCACCATTTGAGTTCCTATACGAAAGAAAGTGCCATACCCCTTTGAATTGGTCACAAGTAGGAGAGAGTCAGATCTTTGGACCCGCCATTCTCCGAGAAGCCGAAGAGAAAGTTCACAAAGTCCGTGAGCACCTCAAGACCGCCCAATCCAGACAAAAGAGTTATGCTGACAAGAGAAGGAGAGACATGACTTTCAATGTTGGAGATTTTGTGTATCTCAAGGTTTCGCCATTGAAGGGAACCCAACGTTTTAGTCTGAAAGGAAAGTTAGCCCCCAGATATAGCGGACCCTTCAAAATTCTGAATCGTCGAGGAGAAGTATCTTATCAACTGGAACTGCCAGAAGAGATGTGCTCCATATCTCGTTACTTCGCAAATGCCTAGAAGTGCCGGAGAAGACCGAAGTTTTCAAGAACATTGATCACCGAGTTGTTGATATCAACAAGGACCTGACGTATCGTGAAGTGCCTATCCGTATCTTGGAGGAAGCTTGCAGAACCACCAGGACCAGGAGTATCAAGTTTCTCAAGATTCAATGGAGAACCATACCGAAGAAGAAGCCACTTGGGAGCGAGAAGATTACATTAGGACAGAGTTCCCAGATCTCTTTAGTTCCTAATTTTCTTTCTTAAATCTCGGGACATGATTTTGTTTAAGGGGGAAGGTTTGTAACATCCCAAAACTTTAATCCAAGTGATCAAGATCAAATCTACCAAATTTAGGGTTAACAAAAACTTCTCCATTTTAAAATCCTTAAGCATTCATATGTGTGTGCATTTAAATAGGAGTTGTTTTGAATTGCCATGTTTGAGTGATCTATTGGTTGTAAAATGAATCTAAGGTGAATTACACATCATCTAGATCACCCCCTAGCAAATCCCAAAGAAAAAGAAATAAAAAAGAATTAAATAAGCAAATGGTCACTTTTGCCATTTTAATCACCTAGCCTACTTTAGGCATTCCTAGCACTCAAATCCTAACTGAGACAATTATGGATCTTTGCACCCCTTGCCAGTACAAGTAGTGATGTACCAAGGCCCACTTTGTGATCTCCCCAAAACAATCAAACTCTAATTTTAAATGACATTTGAAAATTGAATCTAGTTCATATGTATAGATCCCACTTTTTCAAAAACCACTCAAATGAACTCCATTTCAAAATCCCAAGAAAACATAGAAGCTCAAGCATAAGATGAATCACCCCACCAAAAATCTTTCAAAAATTCAAAAGTTTCTCTCATGCGGCCATTTGATCGAACAGTTGGTAGGCAGACAAAAAGTTGAAGGGTTCGTAGCATGGAAAACAAAAAAATTCTACCGCAAGAACGAACAAAACCCAGATCTAATCTAGATAAAATCCAAGATCTAATCTATTAGACATGTGCAACGAGATAGATATGTACTAACCCTCGTAGACATGACAGAGTGACATCTCCTATCAATAACCATCAGCGGGACCTGGAGATCCATAATGGCTCCCACATACTCAACGATGACTTTGTGATTGATAGAACCATTAACATACGAAACCAATTCCCTTTGTCACGCGATACTCTACTTATCCAAGGTTTGATCCTCGGTATCTCCATACCTAGTTCTACTTATCCACTGACCTAGTCGGTTCATCATTGTCAAAATAATAACGACTTTCTTATCAAATCGTACTATTTGATTCTTACCGACCCACACGGTTCTATAGGAACTATAATCTCCGAGATCACACCTTTTGTAATCACGAGAGCCATGAGCATTGTGGCCGCCACCGGGACACTTTGCGGCGCTGCGCTACTTAGCACATATAGCTAAGGTTCAACAACCTTATCAAAGTTCTATTGTCCTCCCACTTAACTTTTCACGAAAAATTCCTTCTGAAGAAACTTGACGTTCCAAGCGACAAACTCATTTGTCCTTGGCGTTATGGAGAAATTCCCAACAAATTCTTTGGAATAACCTACAAAGACGTGCTTATCCGACTTTGGTTGTAAACATTTTACTCATGCATAGCATACCAAAATTTAAGAAAAGACAATTCGGGTTTTATCCCAAACCATAACTCATATGGTGTCATTTCAACGGATCACAATGGAGCTCTTTTCAGTGTAAACGCGGTAGTCACTAAAGCTTTAATCTTTAAAATATAATGGCAGTTTTATAAATGACACCTTTGATCTTACCATGTAAAACAAGGTTTCATTACATATATCGAACACTCCATACTCCTATGGTGTTTGAACGATTCCTCAAATCTTAGGTGTTTTGCTAAACTTGAAACTCAAACATCTTTCTTTATGATCCAATCATAAACACTTTTATTTTCTTGTTACAATGATTTTCCACTTCATCTTGAAAGTCTTTGAACATTTTTCAAATGTTTCATACTTCTTCCTTATTGAGTAAGTATATACATATACTCACTCAAATCTTCGGAGAAAGCATATGAAGTTGAAATCCATCGCCCACGACTACACATAATGGACTATATACATCAATATGTACAAATTCCAATCAGTTAGTCGTCCGTTCCTCTTTTGTCCTACGAACGGAGTTTTAATTATCTCCAGGAAAGTATCACAACCGTCATTTGATCCAAATCAAAGACTCCAAAAATCCATCAACATGGAGTTTCTTCATGTATCCCTTTCAATATAATTTAAACGGCGATGTCACTTTGCAAGTGATCTTTCAATCATTTGTCTTGCGAATTTTTAGCATTAGTTTTATGGTCGTTATTTCTCCTACCAGACTTGTATATTATCCATCTATTATGGAATACAGTAATTATTTGAACAACCTTTTGTCGTCATAATACCTGATCAAAATAACAATTATTGAAACAAATCTTGAAGGCAAGCTTTGATGTTAACGAGCAACACAACAACCCTTTGTTTGTTTTCGATGAGCATCATCACATTTTCTCTTGCTAGTTACTTAGGCCATTGCAGTTCATGAATTGTGTTGTCCTGTATGACACTTCATACCAACCAATTCGGTATCCAATACCGAAAAACCACATTGTTTAACAAGCAAGGAATACAACCATAACATGTATATCTTCTATATGACTAAGTTGGACATCCCCAACCTTTTATTTTCTGCCAAATATTTTATAGATTCTCTTTCAGCAATTCCTTTTCTTTTAAAAGAATCTATCAACATCAATAGTGGTGTCATTCACATGACACATAGTACAAAGTGTGTATAGTCAAATACCGATACCTTTGGACTTGCACTTTGAAGTGGATCACCGTCATCAAATGTTTGGCATTCTTTCAAAATTCCATTCTTTAGTAATATTTTAGTGTAGTAAACATTTTACTTACATCTTCTATTCATCCTTATCATGACAACTTTCATGATCAAGCTGCTATAGCTTATAAAGGTGAATTGCGAGTATAATGTTTCTTTTTCAAAACCTTTTGGAGGATTAGGACGACTAGCGTCTCCAACCTTCACAAATTCTCATCAAATATGAGGACGTATACTCTATCATGTTGTAACCAACACATTGTTTTAGATATCGCAATACCTTTCACATATGATGGTTTTTGAAACATTGCTTTCAGCTCTTAGATAAACTTGATATTAAAAACAATCTTTTGAGTATCAAGAATCATGGAGGCAAACATGATACATTAGAAACTAACACTGGAATTGTTACTCTTGATTAAATACTATTTATTAAACTTCATGGAGTAAATAGAGTTTGCTGAAAGTTTGCAATAGGACTTATAAACTTTAAATTGACATTCAAAACAATACAATACTAGTTCGTAAAGTAAATATCCAGAATTTCTATAGTTCCACTATCTCAACTATAACTAAGCGTAAGGTGGTGAACGGATGCCAATGACTACAACAAACTATGCAAATTCACTTTGATTGTGTTTATGATAAATTGAGTTCGACTAATCCAAATTACAAATGAACTCCCACTCAAAACAACATCCCTCGAGTTGTTTTAGTGACTACACGAACCAAATCCACTACACCAAGTCCGATCATCACGTAAGATGATGTAGCTTTAAAGGCGAACAATCAACATGTTCGTCATATCATCCATATGACTCATGCTTTACCTTTCGGTATTCCGTGTTCCGAGACCATGTCTATACATGCTAGGCTCGTCAAGGTTAACCTTAGTTTCCGCATGTGCAAATCTGACTTGCACCCGTTGTATGCACACGTAGAATCTATCACATCCGATCATCACGAGATGCTTCGAAACGAGGAGTCTTAGCAACGGTGCCAACTAAGGGTGAACACTTTATTACTTGATATTTAGTGAGAGGGATCATCTTATAATGCTACCGTCGCGATCTAAGCAATACAAGATGCATAAAGGATTAACATCACAGGCAATTCATAATTAGTGTGATATGATATGGCCCTTTCTTCTTGCGCCTTTGATCTCCATGTCCAAAGCACGAACATGATCTCCATCATCACCAGCATTGCGTCAAGGTCAGTGGCGCCGCTTCATGGTTGTCCATCATCACTAGCAACTATTACAACTACTTGGAATAAAGCTATTACAAGATGAATAGACACGCATGTCTTAACAGAATTAAAGACAACCATTAGGCTCCTGCCGGTTACCATATTACAACAAGGATCATTGCATACATCAAATATAATCACAATCACATGATGGCCATATCACATCACAAAACCCCTGCAAAAACAAGGTAGATGCCTCTAATTTTCTTTGCATGTTTTACGTGGCTTGGGGCTTTCGAACAATAACGGATCTTACCTACGAAACTGAACCACAACATTGATACAAGTGCTATCGAGTGCAAAGTGTAAATTGGATCTATACTATGGTGGGAGAGACAGACACCCGCAAAGCCATTTGTGCAAAGCAAGTTACACGTCAAGCGTGGAGCAAGTCTCATGTGCGATGACATGTAAGGTTAGCCCGAGCCGCTTCATCCCACCATGCCGCAAGATGCAAAGTACACAAAGCAAAAGACGGCACGAGCACCAACGCCCACTACACCATTGTGTTCTACTCGTGCAACAGATCTACGCATAGACATGGCTCTGATACCACTGAAGGGTTCGTAGCATGGAAAACAAAAAAATTCTACCGCAAGAACGAACAAAACCTAGATCTAATCTAGATAAAAGCCAAGATCTAATATATTAGACATGTGCAACGAGATAGATATGTACTAACCCTTGTAGATCCGAAAGCGTTACGAGATTAGATCTCGTGGTTGATGTAGTCGATCACTTGCCGATCTCAAGATCGTGTGGACGATCCTTCCGGCGCCGTGTTCCGGCAGCGCTTCCGTAGTCGGTCACACGTGCAGAGTCGAAGCATACCTTCCTCTCCTCGTTCCAGCGAGCAGCGGAGGTAGTAGATCTTCTCCAGGGATTCCCAGTAGCACGACGGCGTGGTGGTGGTGGTGGAGTAGAGAATTCTGCAGGGCTTCGCCTATGCCTGTGCAGAAGAAAGGAGGAGGAGAGAGGCGGCGGAGATTTGGAGTTGTGGAGGAGGGACAAGGGGTGGCGCCTCCCCCTTCTATTTAAAGGAGGGAGGGCGCCTTGGGAGGGGGAGTCCTAGTAGGACTCCCCACCTCCTTGGCCGGCGGATTGGGGAGGGAGGAGTCCTCCTCCCCCACGACTCCTTGTCTTGACCCACCAGGATTCCTTGATCCCTTCCTTGGTTTTCAAGCAAACTCCAAGAAACCTTCCAGAACCTTCCGGAACATTCCGAAACCTTTTAGAATCCTCATACAAATACTCCGGAACATTTCCTAACTCAGAAAATGATCCCCAATATATGAATCTTATTCTCTGGACAATTCCGGATCTCCTCGTGATGTTCCGGATCCAATCCGAGACTCTGAACAACATTCGATCTCCAACGCACATTCCATATCTACTTAAAACAACTTCGAACCTTAAGTGTGTCACCCTACGGTTCGTGAATATGTAGACATGACAGAGACACATCTCCTATCAATAACTATCAGCGGGACCTGGAGATCCATAATGGCTCCCACATACTCAACGATGACTTTGTGATCGATAGAACCATTAACATACGAAACCAATTCCCTTTGTCACGCGATACTCTACTTATCCGAGGTTTGATCGTCGGTATCTCCATACCTAGTTCTACCTCGTTACTGATAAGTACTCTTTACTTGTTCCATGTTATTTCATCCCTTGTGACCCAGTCACATGCTTGCAAGCTAATTAGATGACATTCCACCGAGAGGGCCCAGAGCATATCTATCCGTCATATGGATGGACAAATCCAAATCTTGGTCCATGCGCTTCAACACATACTTTCAGAATACCCAATGACACCTTTATGACCACCCAGTTACGAAGCGGTGTTTGATGTCATCAAAGTACCCATCCGGTGATGGTGATTAACATAACCTCATGGTCGAAGGATTAGGTTACTATGTATTTTAAAGCTTATAGCAAACGAATTTAATGACTTGATCTTATGCTATGCTTACTACGGGTGTGTGTCCATCACATCATTCTCCTAATGATATGATCTTGTTATTAACGACATCCAATGTCCATGATCAAGAAACCATGATCATCCATTAACCAACAAGCTAGTTTAACAAGAGGCTTACTAGGGACTCTTTTATGTTTACAAAACACACAAGTATTAATGTTTCCGGTTAATACAATTATAGCATGGGATGTAAACATTTATCATAAACATAAAGATATAATAATAACCACTTTATTATTGCCTCTTGGGCATATCTCCAACAAAAGTGGCCTAACTATTACTGTTTTGGAGCAAATCTTGTCAAGCCATTTGATGTAAATTGATCACCTTGGTCTCCCCCAGGCCCAACCAGACTAAAACCACCCCTATCCCTAGGCCCTAGTGCCAGTGCAACGCAGCCCCGACGCCATGCTCGCCGGCCAAACATGCACAAGCCACAGGCGACCACCAGCCCTTCTCCACCGCTCTAGGGAGTGAGACATGACCTCACTGCTGCCCACGGCCCCTGCCAGCAACTGGAACACCCCAGAGCCGCGCCACCCTTTCTCTCTGCGTGCAGCCAGAGCGCACCAGAGCGCGATCGCCGCCAGCACGCCACAGACCACGCCATGACACCAAATCGTGCACGCCACTCCGCCTTGAACCCAGCAACCCGCCAGACATGGCCGTGCACCACCGCACGACCCACAGTCGCCATGATCACCGTCGAGCACCGGCTCTGTCTCCTAGAGCGCGGGAAGCTTCCGACCGATTGCCACCGCCCCTAGCCACGCCATTAAGTCCTAGCTGACCGCCAGCAGACCGCCCACTGTCCGCATACCTCGCCCAGGCCGGTAGCCCCCTGTATCGCCGTCACCGACGAGCTCCGTCCACACCCGTCGATCCCCTCGTCGAGCCTATATAAGGAGGCCACCCCTAGCCTCATTCTGCACACCATCTCACTCCCCTCTCTCCACTAACCATTTCCCCTCTCTCCCTAGAGCCGCTCGAGCCGCCATTCCCCGGAATTCCACCGGAGATAGCCGCTGAAGAGGAGGAGAAGTCCACGTCCATTTCGTCCACCTCAGCCCCTGCTGCGACCTCGCCTGAGACCGCCGTCACCGTCCAGTTCGTTTACCTGACTCTCCGCACTAGCTGGAGCCCTGGTACATCCCCAGTAGACCCCCACCGACCGTGGTAGGGTTCAGTTTCACCGGCGACGAGTCCATCGTCGACGACGACCGTGGACCGTTAGATCTTGTTCTAATCGTGTGGTTCTCAGCGCCCTGTACCGCTTCGCGTTTGATGAGTCACTGACCAGCGGGACCCCCCCTGTCAGTAGCCCTCGGCGCCGCGGAGTGTACACGGGCAGGCCCATTTAGTTTCCCGCGCTGACCTAGTAATTCAAATATAGGTTTTTCTTTTTAGAAGTAAACTTAATTATGTCCCTTAGTACAAAAATCAATTCAGGGAGTTTTACAAATCCAAATTGAGTGATTCCAATTTTGTTGGAAAGCTACTGAAAACCCCGATCCAAGGCGGTTGGATTTAAATCATTTAGAGTTAGAGATCTCTCCTAGTAAAAATAACAAGATAGAAGCATTTGCACATTTAAACATTTTTATAAAATCAACCATAATAGCTTTTGAGTTGATTCCAACTCTCAAAAATCCCATTTACCCATACCTATATGAATATGTAATAATATTAAGGTTTGCATGCAGTGACTTTGGACTAGTACCAAAATAATGCTATATGAGCATTTCTAGTCACTTTAAATCATTAATTATTCAACTTAAACTTATTAAAATATGATCCAACCCTTAAATCACATTGCCATATGTTAGAATATGTGGTGATGACATGTGTCCACATGATCCCATATTTTAAATGGAGAATATTAAATCTTAGTTAGTTTCAATGAGTAGTGATATGTCTAAAATGTATCTACTTTCCCGAACACTTTTGTTATTGTTTCTCCTCTAAACTTGTGTGATTTGGATGCAACTAACGCGGACTGGCGCTGTTTTCAGCACAATTGCCTTGGTGTCTACTTTTTGTGCAGAAAATCAACTATCAGGAAAAATCCCGGAAAATATGCCAAAAATCATATTTCACCCAAAGACACCAGGAGCCAGAATACGAGACGGAGAAGAGCTAGGGGGTGTGCACACCACCTGGTGGTGCGGGCCAAGCCAAGACGCGACAGGGGGTGGTGTGGGCCCCCTAGGCACCCCCTCGGTTTCCCTCTTCGCCTATAAGAAGCCTTCTGACCTAAAAACTTTGGGGGGTTCGATGTTTTTCCAGAAGGAGTTCCACTCCGCCGCCACCACCAGATTCCACGAAACAGCACCAGAAACTCCGTTCTGGCACCCTGCCTAGATGGGGATTGGAGGAGATCATCGCCATCATCATCACCATCGCTTCTCCATCGACCATCCATGTTTCCCCCATCTATGAGTGAGTAATCCCCCACTGTAGGCTATGGGGATGGTAGGGATTGGATGAGATCGTTCATGTAATGGCATCAGATTGTTAGGGCATGGTGCCTAGTATCTTTTATTAGTGCTTTATGACTTTGTTGCGACTTGTTGTGCTTAATGCTTGTCACTAGGGCCCGAGTGCCATGATTTCAGATCTGAACATGTTATTGATTCATTATGATAGTATTGTTTTTGGTCTTATCTACAAGTTGTATACACACGTTGTTGTCCAGAACCAATGGCACCGAAGTGACAGAAATTGGGATAACCGGAGGGAATGGCTTTGATGTGAGGATCACATGTGTTCACGGAGTGTTAATGCTTTTCTCCGGTGCTCTATTAAAAGGAGCACCTTAATTGCAAGTAGTTCCCTTGAGGCCCCGCCGCAAACGGACTGGCAGGACAAAAGATGTTGTGCAAGTTCTCATTGCACGCACGTATGACTATATATGGAACATATGCCTAGGATTATCTAGTACTTGGATGCTTTATCTTATTTATCTGCAATTGCCCTATGTTCTGATTGCTATGTGAATTGTCTTGTCCATGCAACGCCCGTCCATCCATCCCTATGCCTACCGCGCTCGAATCCTATTGTTTACTGCTATTGTTACTACTGTCTTTACTTTACTGTTGCTACTACTTTGCTATTCCTACTACAAAACTGTTGCTACTGATAAACTGTTGTGAGCAAGATTGTTTCCAGGTGCAGCTGAATTGACAACTCAGTTGTTAAGGCTTATAAATATTCTTTGGATCCCCTTGTGTCGAATCAATAAATTGGGTTTAACTTCCCTCGAAAATACTGCGATACACCCCCTATACTTGTGGGTCATCAATATTATTTTCTGGCACCGTTTCGGGGGGGCATAGCTTTATTTATCAAGTTAACTTGGATTCTCTATTGTTTGCTGCTATCCATCCATCATGGGTAAGTCTCGTGATGGCAAGTTTCCTATTTTACCATCCACTACAAGATGAGGTACGGTTCTGAACACCTCTGCTGCTCTTGATTCACCATCTGTTATAAGTAAGCTCGTTACACCACCACATACCCATGCTACACACACTGCTACTACTACTGAATCTGAAACTTCTGATGCTTATGATGCTGCTTCTACTGTGCTTGATAAGAGTGGTTCATTAGGTCCTTTCCTAGATGCTACGATTGCTAGAACTATAGCTGGAAATACTGAAACTCCTAATGAAGACACTACCACACCTGTTAGTTCACCAGAGTCTAGTGAAAGTTATGATATTGAAGATGGTTATGTTGAGATGACCGATGAATTTATTAAAGAATGTAAAAACACCCATGATAGGAGCGCTGCTAAGAGTGTCCTTGAGAGGCGTACAATTAGGCCCAAATTGTCTCCTATTGCTAAGTTTGCTGCTTCTCCCATAAACATTATAGATAAATATTATGATTTCTCTCTCGATCTATATTACATAGCTATTGTTGAGAAAGAACCTTTTTGTGGGACTAAGAATGAAAGTGCGGTAGCACATATGAATGAACTTTCTACCATGAGTGGCTTGTTTTCTAATGATATTAAGATGTGTACTTATTTTGTTGCCAAGATCTTCCCCTTTTCACTGAAAGGAGAAGCTAAAACTTGGTTTAGTAATTTACCTCCTGGATCTATTGATAACCCTGAGTGCTTGATTAGTACTTTCCTACAAAAATATTTTCCTCCTAGTGCTAGACATGCTATTTTGCAGGAACTTTTTGATTTTAAACAGGGAGAAAAAGAGGTATTGCCCGAATCTTTGGCAAGGTTTTGTTCTTTGATTCCTGCACAAGCTGGAAGTCCATTACCTAAGAATGAGCTTCTTGATATATTTTATAATGGACTAACCGAGGAATCTAGGACATACCTAGACATTTGTGCTGATTGTGTTTTCAGGAATAGGACTCCTAAGGAAGCTGAGGAGTTAATGGCTAAAATAAGTAAGAATATGAAGATTGGACTCCTCCTAAACAAGCTATACCTGAAGTAATTGTACCTGAACCTACTATTCTGGTGCCTATTCCAACAACAAAGAAGAGGGGAGTTATTGAATTAAATGATGAAGTGATGAAGGAAGCTAAGAAATGTCTTAAGGAGAAGGGAATTAAAGCTGCAGATGTCAAGAATTTACCTCCTATGGAAGAATTACGTAAGCCTATTCCCTACTCACCCACTATTGAGGTACACTCTCTCCAACACTTTGATGAAGGTGATATCCCTTACTCTAAAACTCCTAATCAATGCTTAGAAGAATTTGTTATCTTTATTGTTAAGCAAGATAATTTTAATAAATGGGTGGAAAATCATCTAATGGAAAACACTAGAGTTATTGTTGAGTTGAAAGATATTGTGGAAAGAACCTCTAATGATGTTAAAATGATTTTTAAACACTTTCAAATGGTTCAAACTCAAATAGATCAACTCGTTAAAGTGCAAAACGACTTGCTAGTTAATGCTGCTAAAGAAAAACATGCTTATGAAATTAGAACTAGAAGTGGGCTACCCAGGATCCTCTATATCCTGTGGGGCATCCCAAAAGAATTGATCAGGATTCTCAACAAGCTGAAAATAGTGGCTCTACTCGTCAGAAAAGGAAAAAAGAAACATAAAACTGTTGTAGAACCCTCTGAACATGCTATAGATCCTAATAGTATATCTATCTCTAATGCTGAAACTGAAAGTGGTAATGAAGAAAAAGAAGTTCCTAATGAAGAAAAAGTTGAAGAAGAACCTGAAAATCACACTAAGAATACTAAATACACTAAAGAAGATTTTATTGCTAAGAAACATGGTAGTGAAAGAGAACCTTGGGTCCAAAAACATGGTAAGGAAGATCCCTAATGAAGAAATTTCTACCTTGCTTGCTAATTATTCCTTTAAAGGTAAGGTTCCAAAGAAACTTGGAGACCCAGGGATCCCAACTATCCCTTGCTCTATTAAGAGTAGTTATGTTAGAACTGCTTTGTGTGATTTGGGAGCTGGAGTTAGTGTTATGCCTTTCTCTCTCTATAAGAGGCTTCAACTAGAAAAATTAATACCAACTGATATATCTTTGCAAATGGATGATAAATCCACCACTATCCCTGTGGGTATATGTGAGGATGTACCTGTTCAAGTGGCTCATAATTTCTTGATATTAACTGATTTTGTTGTGCTTGAAATGCCTGAAGATGATAATCTGTCTATTATTCTTGGGAGACCTTTTCTTAATACTGCAGGAGCTGTTATTAATTGTAATCAAGGAACGGTGACCTTTAATGTTAATGACAAGGAACATACTGTCTATTTCCCCAAGAAGGTTGAAAGGACTTATGGTTTGAATTCAATTGAACATGTTGAGGCATTCAAGTTGGAGAAATATATTGTCCCATACCAAGAGAAGAATTTGACACTATTATGATTGGGACCATTCCTATCAAGGTTGAGGTAACATAATCATTAGTGGAATACAAAGTTTTGTCTCATATGGAATTGTTTTGGTAGCAAGACTTGATCAACCTTGTTAACAAAAGGATTTCACTGAACAAAACAATGTTTTCACTATGATTATTTCCATTTACTTTTAGTACTATCCATTTTAGTTTTTGCTTCCGTTTAGCTATCTTTTTGTTGTTAGTTGCTTGCTTGTTAGAGTGTCTTAGAGCTCCTGTAGTTCTAGCCCTGTTTTGTCATTGCATCATTTCCAAAAAAATCTGTCTGTTAGAAAATCATTCTTCTATTCCTGAAAAATGCCTAGAAATAAAGTGTCTCGAAAAATTCCAGAAAATTCATATTAAATTTTTGCGGAAAAAAGGGGCAGAGGAGTACCTGGGAGGTACTAGGGGACCCACCAGGAAGGCACACCACCTAGTGGCGCGGCCTTCCCTGGGTGGCGCCATGCCTTGGTGTGGGCCACCCCTGGCCCCCCACTAACTCTCTCACCTGCCACTTTCTTCTCTCTCCCGAGTAAGCTCCAGTTCATTGCTCAAAATCGTGTTCTTGCTGTGCTTGCTCTCGATTTTTTTTCGATCTCCTTGCTCAGCCCATCTTTTTGCTGAAATTTGGAGCATTTGTTCCCTGGTATGTGACTCCTCCCCTAGTCCAAGTAGATTTGTGTCTAGTGGATTATTTATTGAGTATTTTGTTGCTGTAGGTGACTGGTTATGAGATCTTGTAAGATTGTTTGATGCTTAGAGGTATAGTTTCAATGCATGCTTAGGCCTCTTACAAGTCCCTATGAGTAGAATCCTTCATTATATTCACTTTGCAATCACTTGTTTAATAGGTGTTTAAAATTTCAGAATAGAAGATCAATGAGCATCAACTAAACCAACATGAACTTTGGGTGCCTGATGTCATGAAGGTCCACCGGGAGGAGGAAGTTTTCCCCTCCATTTATCCATGCTCTGAGTTCATGAGAGCTACAGGAATTCTCCAAGATTTCCACACTTTGGTTTCTAATGCAGGGTTAGAGCACTTTTTGGAAGATGAACCTTGTCAATTTGTGAAGCTAACCATGTCTGTGGTGCAGGACTTCCAATTTAGTCACTCTTTGCCTAACCCCATGGTCCATTACAAAATTTACAATATTGCTGTTGACCTTTCTCTTGATGATTTTTGTGCAGCTATTAGGGTACCTCAATGGGGATCATGTAGAAAGATTAAGGAGAGACCTGAACCACTCATGGATTTATATGCAGAAATTTGCTAAGAGAGCAGCTTCTCTAAGGAGAGTGGAAAAATCCGTAACATTCATCTTCCCTCCATTCGCTACTTTGCCTACTTTATTGCCAAGTGTGTTCTTGCTAGGAAAACTGCCAATAAGTTATCTTCGTATGATCTAGCATTTATCTCTGCTGCTCTTAAACGAGATAGGTCTTACAACTTAGGTGCTTTGATAGCTTTCCGTCTTGCTACTAACCATGAGAAAGGTGAAATTTGTGGAGGCCTCATTGCTTCTCGTTTACTAGCTTGCATGGTTTAGTGCCTCATCATCTAGACCTACAGTTTCCCATGGAAAGCCTTGATCTTAATTCCATGATACAGCATAAATTTGTTTCCTCGTGGGCTAGTATGAGTGAGTTATCTTATGAAATAACCTTTCTCAAAGCTGGTTGGAGAAAGAGCAAGTCCGAGCGTGTTGTTCTTTTGCCTGCACCTGTCTTGTTTAACCTTGATAACAGGGAAGGATGGTCCCTCACTGAGGAGGAGCTTGACACATACTTGGGAGAGCTCTCCCAACAGCAGCAGGACACCAGAAGGGAGGTCACGGATGATTCGGTCCAGCCCTCGAATGAGGGAGAGTCTTCATATCAGCAGCATGCTTATGATTGGGGAGCTTCTTCTTCTTCCCATGGGCCCAGCTACCACCATTCTTATCATGATCCGCCTGCTTGGAACCCTTATTCGTACATGGATTGATACCCACTTAGGCCAAAAGCATAAGCTTGGGGGGAGGTATGCTGGCATCGCACTCATCTCCATATCATGTTGCGTCGGTACTTTTATATATTCATGTTTCGCTCTCTTTTTAGTTTTCGTTCTTTCTTTGCTTTTGCTTTCTAAAACACAAAAAAAACCAAAAATATTTCTGTTGTTTCTCTTTGGTTTGCTTCTTCCTTTTTGCCTTGGTTTGTTTTTCCCTCTTTTACTTTGTTTGAACTTTTTGAAAAACCCAAAAAGATTTTGCTTTGCTTATTCTTCCTTTTTGGTTCTTATTTTAAAAATCGAAAACAACAAAAATACTTGTCGTTCTTCTTTGGTTTTGTGAGTTCGCTACAGGGTTCAGCAGTCCTTAGTGGATATTGGTCTCATATTATTATTCAAGCCACGCAAGTGAAGAGCAATAATGAGGATTAATGACAACTTGAGGCATGGTAAGAGGCTGGTAACAAACTCTATTGCTTAGCCCGTTCGTGTAAGGTGTATGTTATATTTGGATACTTAGCAGTTCTTGCTTTCTTATGATTAGTTCCAGCTTGTTAATAGTCTGTAGCATGTCTTATGAATGTTTGCCTGCATTATTCTATTCATAACTTGGTATGACACCGTGGTATCCTCCTCTGAATGTCTCATTTGAATTGACTTGGCACATGCTCACGCATGCACATGACTGTAATAATCAGTTAAGCCTTGATGAATTAGTTTTCCTTGAGTACCTTGAATCACTTTCATGCCATGATTAGTCCTGTTTTGTTGCAAGCATGATTATGACAGCTATTGCTCTCTCCTTTGTTGCTCCCTTACTATTGCTAGCCTTCAATCACACTGAGTATGTTTTACTCAAGTTTCCAACTCCCTAAACCAAATATTTCCAGTGTCCACCATACCTACCCATTAGCATTATTTGCTACTTCCGTGCATATTCAATATGCCTTGTTTTCTCCCGAATAAAATGTTTGCTTGTTATGAGAAAGTTAGTTAGTAAAGCTCTCACAAACTTGATGGCACACTTTATTTTCTTGCACTTAATAAACCTGAACCATTGCGTCCTTCTTTGTTGCGTATATGCTTGCGCTTTATAAGTTGAAGTTAGCAGAACCATGTATCATGGGGAACGCTTTCAACAATTCATTGGTACTTAGCACCTCGTTGATATCATGTTCTTTTGCTTATGGATCCCGGTGGTGTGAAATAAAAGTGGAACTTGTAAGTTCATGGAGTTTGTATATATGTTAGAGAAACGCCTATGCCGCTAGACTAAGCCATGCCTAATCATGGTGGAAACTTGTAGCATAACCATAATGAGCATTCTATGAAGCATCCTCAATAAAAATCTATGCACATAGTAAATAAAAAGATCGCTGAGATGCTCATTGTTTGCTTGCCTTGTCATTTTAGTTATGGGATAGCTCCTGTCTCATGTGCAAGGGGTACCCCGTTGGCGGTTCTCTATGATACGTATATACTTACAATGACAAGAGCTTACTTGTGACTGAAGTTGAGTAGCATGAGGATCGGTCTTCGTAAGTAAGGGGCATGAGACTTTGATTTATAACTTGTCAAGCATATCCTCTTAGTTGTGTCACTTTAACCTTAACCATTTAAAGATGCTTATGATAGGGGCAATGAGAGCTCAAAGCTAACGAGTACCATACTTTCAGCATTTCGAAGCCTTTCAAACTTTTCAAAACCTTTTTGTTTTCTTTGTTGAGTCTCCACTTATTCTATGAGCACTTTCTTGAGAGCATAGTTGTCATTCTTTGTGCTTGTCCCATTAGTTGATTATTTTGTGTTATGACTATGATGCTTGTATCTTTGATATCTTTACTTCTAGTCATCACTTAAACTTCAGAGGTGCCTTGACATCCATAATCAAAGGCAAGCGAGATACCACACTATCATACATTTTTATGAGCATTGTAATGTTCCTTATGTTTATACTTCATGCTACTTATTATTTTTGAGTTGGAATCTGTTCATAGCTTGCAATGTCTATTAAGTAAACTTAGTTGCATACTCTTTATTATGAACTGTCTAACTAGTTGATCACATTGCTGAGAATATTTACATCATATGAAGCAAATGTGTTCGTGAAAGTTCTTTTATCGCACTCAGTTTTCAACTGAATTGCTTGAGGACAAGCAATAAGCTAAGCTTGGGGGGAGTTGATACGTCTAAAACGTATCTACTTTCCCTAACACTTTTGCTATTGTTTCTCCTCTAAACTTGTGTGATTTGGATGCAACTAACGTGGACTGACGCTATTTTCAGCAGAATTGCCTTGGTGTCTACTTTTTGTGCAGAAAATCAACTATCAAGAAAAATCCCGGAAAATATGCCAAAAATCCTATTTCACCCGAAGACTCCAAGAGCCAGAATACGAGACAGAGAAGAGCCAGGGGTGGCCACACCACCTAGTGGCACGGTCCAGGCCAGGTCGCGCCAGGGGGCGGTGTGGGCCCCCCAGGCACCCCCTTGGTCTCCCTCTTCGCCTATAAGAAGCCTTCTGACCTAAAAACTTCGGGGGGTTCGATGTTTTTCCAAAAGGAGTTTCGTTCCGCCGCCACCACCAGATTCCACGAAACAGGACCAGAAACTCCGTTCTGGCACCCTGTCGGGATGGGGAATTAGAGGAGATCATCGCCATCATCATCACCATCGCTTCTCCATCGACCATCCATGTTTCCCCCATCTATGAGTGAGTAATCCCCTGCTATAGGATATGGGGATGGTAGGGATTGGATGAGATCGTTCATGTAATGGCAACAGATTTTTAGGGCATGGTGCCTAGTATCTTTTATTAGTGCTTTATGACTTTGTTGCGACTTGTTGTGCTTAATGCTTGTCACTAAGGCCCGAGTGCCATGATTTCAGATCTGAACATGTTATTGATTCATTATGATAGTATTGTTTTTGGTCTTATCTACAAGTTGTATACACACATTGTTGTCTGGAACCAATGGCCCCGAAGTGACAGAAATCAGGATAACCGGAGGGAATGGCTTTGATGTGAGGATCACATGTGTTCACGGAGTGTTAATGCTTCCGGTGCTCTATTAAAAGGAGCACCTTAATTGCCAGTAGTTCCCTTGAGGCCCCGCTGCAAACGGGCTGGCAAGACAAAAGATGTTGTGCAAGTTCTCATTGCGAGCACGTATGACTATATATGGAACACATGCCTAGGATTATCTAGTACTTGGATGCTTTATCTTATTTATCTGCAATTACCCTATGTTCTGATTGCTATGTGAATTGTCTTGTCCATGCAACGCCCGTCCATCCATCACTATGCCTACCGCGCTCGAATCCTACTATTTACTGCTATTGTTACTATTGTCTTTACTTTACTGTTGCTGCTACTTTGCTATTCCTACTACAAAACTTTTGCTACTGATAAACTTCTGTGAGCAAGATTGTTTCCAGGTGCACCTGAATTGACAACTCAGTTGTTAAGGCTTATAAATATTCTTTGGCTCCCCTTGTGTCGAATCAATAAATTGGGTTTAACTTCCCTCGAAAATACTGTGATACACCCCCTATACTTGTGGGTCATCAAGTATAAATTACTTTTCTCAACTAAAATAAATGAAGCTAGTTAATAAAACCTTGTGATGCTTGAGATGATAATAGATCATCAAATGTGTTCCTTAGTGTGCTAAGTAGACTAGTTAAGTATTGTATGGTGATTGTGTATTCCGTATGTATTTATAGACGATAGTATCGACCAAGCTTTCAAGGAGGAGGAGTTCTACCAAGAGGAGGAGGAAGAAAACTTCAACCACTGCACCAACCAAGGCAAGCTATCATTAGCAAGCTAGAATTAAGCAAGATAACCTAAGCAAGATGCGTTAGGCATGCTTTGGTTATACCATGTTGACTTATACCTACTCCAAGTTTTATTTACAAAGCTTTACTTTCTTTACTTTACTAAAGTCCTTTTTACTTGTTTCAAGGTAGCATAAAGAGTATAAAACTTGACCTATCTAGTTATACTTAGATGTCATTCTATGGCATGAGATTGACATTAGCATCCCACCTTAGTGAACACTCTTAACTTAGTAGTTTGGAGCTAAATCAAAACTTGATTCACTTTAGATGGGAATACTTGGTGAAAATGATTTGTAAAAACTTTGGAATGATGAGTCATTCTATTGAGATGTTTTGACATGTGTTGAGAAACACATATGGTTTATGATGATGAAAATGTTGAGGCATGAGCCTTAGCCATTTTACAAAACTAATGGTTGGGTTCGGATGCGATACCATTCCAATTTTACCATACAACCACAATACCTGAATTGGGTAAGGCTTAGCTGGAAGTTTATATGCATTAGTATTAGTTCCCTCACGGGAGAGGTTTGAGCTAAGGCTACCTCTCAATGTTGTCCACCTATACAGTGCCCAAGATGACAGATGGTCATGGTTGGGAGGCCATGCTCATAGGAGAGGTGATTATACTAGAGTGTGTAAAGGAAAGGTTATGTTTGATTATCTGCATACTAAGTATGATGATTCAGGGTTATCCCTGACAGATGTATCGGATCTTGTGGTGAAAGTGTACCACCTCTACAGAGTGTCAAACTATTCGAATAGCCGCGTCCGCGGTTATGGACAGTTGGAGTGGCCATATTGTTCCGTTGTCAGATGTTTTCGAAACAACTTATGAAATGAATTGTGACATGACTTGACCACAACCGAGTTGTGACTATGATGATTAAGTTCCCACTTAAGTGTTTTTCAAACTTTTTTTATCTTTCTTTGTTTCTGAACTCAGCTTAGGTTTCAAACTTAACTTTACAAATAGACTTAGACTTAGCATTTCCTACTAGAACTATCCTAATTGTTAGTGGTAGTTTGCGAATACTTAAAGAGTACTCATGGCTTTTGTCCCTGGCTATTCCTATGACCAGACTATGAAGGAGATTACCAAGATGAAGGACAACAGGACGACTATGATAACTAGGACTATCTCCCATCGTCAGCATTGCCTGTGACTCTGAAGATGGACCCCACCGCTACGCGATTTATTCCGCTACTTGATTGTACTAAGACTGGATCATGAGATCCTTTATTTGTGTAAGACCTTATTATGGTTTTTAATGGATGATGTACTATGATATCCAATCCGTTATGTCTCGCAAAAATGGTAATCCTGGGATTGCCATGTATGGCATAACAGGCATCTGGGATTAAAAATCCGGGTGTTGACAAGAGATCTTGTCTGTTCTGAATAAATCCACATTATTTATTTATTAATAAGTTACCAAGAACACAAACCACATTAATTTAGGAGCGAGCTGGGCAGACGGCCGTAATGAACTGCTGAACCTATATAGACATGTTATTGCATCGAAAGTAACTTGGAATGGTGGAAGGAATATATATTTATTATTTTGCTCATTTCGGTTTGTATTCCATACATTACAGGTGTATTCAAGTGAGATGGACTCTGACAAGGTGACCAGGGACAATAAGAGCCGCCATGTCATGAAGAAGCTCAAGAGCAGGATAATCCCTTTCCGCACTCCACTTGGGGAGCTCAGGTGCCCTTTCTGTAAGAAAGGAGTCAACCCGAGGATTACGAGCTTGATTCTGCATGCGGTTGGCATCGGTAAAAGCCCGGCTAGTAAACACAAGTCGGTGACCAAGGCTAAGCACGCTGCTTATGGAAAATTCTTGAGGGAGTATGTCAAGACCGGCCTAGTGTCCCCTTACTTAGGAATCAGCAACTTCTAGCCGACCAACCCGTCACTGTGCTGGCCCGGCCACTAATAATATTTAGTTCTCTTACCGTATCTAGACCCTTAAACTATGGGGATTTCTATTTTCGTACCCTTCAAAATATATTCAAGTTCATCTGTTTATGGAGTTAAAGTTCCGGTGGCATACTCGTTATTTTGCATGGATAGATGGGTGCCCCCGACAGATATAAGGGTTATCCTGTCTGCTAGATAACAGAGGATCAACGGTTGGTGGGCACGATCCGTGTGACAACTGTTTCAACCAATCAGAGTGTAGCCGCGAAGATGAGCACAGGTGTGAGAGATGGATACAAAGAAAGGGGAAAACCAAGTAGCAACCAAGGGCAAAACTGAGTAGAACTTAAAAACCAAGGGCAAGCACTGACAAAGGGATTCAAATAGAACATAGAAAATGATTTAAAAATGGAACCAAACCGCTAGTGTTACGCTCGAGGGAAAAATTGAGTACAACTAAATCGCCAGGGTTAGACACGAGGGGGGAAAACGCGACTCACGGTACGCGTGTGCGGTGCACGGGGCGGCAGCGAACACGTGTGGCCGTGAACAGTGCATTAGCGTATGCGGTGCACGGTAGTGCAACGAAACGTCGCTTCCCTTCTCCTTTAATAGAGGCCTTCCCACTCCCACTCATCATGCACTCGCTCACTCAACCGTCTCCACTGTCCCATCACTTTATGCAAACGCCCAACAAAACTCCTACCACACCGGCGATGGAGAAGAACGGCGCGGTGGCCATCGGCGCCTCCAAGGCCGCTAGCGAGGAGCCCCCTGTCCCGGTCCCTGTCCCCGTCCCCGCATCCGCTGTAGCCGCCGGCGAGGAGGCCCCCGCCGGTCTCGGACAGATCCCGCTCGGCTGGGACGCCTACGAGGAGGTTGTCTACATAAGGCCGGAGAACCCCTACGACACCAGCATCGCCGACCCATGGTCTCATGTAACCAGGGTTTCTCCTGTTCCCTTGTTCTTCCCCCGTCCCCATCCTTGGATGCTAGATCGTATGTTATTAGGGCTCGGCTGTTCGTATTTTTACAGTAGCTAAACCTCTTGTGTTAGCTCTCGGTTTTCGATGAATCCCCCTGTTCGTAGTTGGGATCAGTATTCGATTTGGTTTGAGATTTGGGAAATAATCGGAAGGTCTCATTCAGTTAATTTATGCAAAAAATCAATCCCGATAATCAAAGTATCTCAATCATGTCCTTATTTGACTCTACTGTTTTTTTCCAACAGGAGGATAGCAGCGACCTCCGTAGCGACGACGAGTCCAAGGACACCAAGACTCGTCATGTGCTGAGGAGGCTAAAGTCCGGTCAGTACAACAACTTCTTCGCCGACGACATGTACAGGTGCCCCTTCTGCCCCACCAGGGGGCTCCGCGCCACGGACTTCAACTCCCTCGTGAAGCATGCCGAGGACGTGAGGACCTGCGGCGAGTCTGTGAATGTCCACCGCTTCATGGCCAAGCACCAGGCGCTCGGTCTTCACCTCCGCAACCTCTAGAAGGTGGCTATCGAGGAGGGTCGCATGCCCCTGATCAGACCCAAGGCGCCCAAGGTCAAGGGGCTGGGCAGAAACAAGTGGAGGAGGCGCCAGAGGGAGGAGGCAGATGCCCTCCTGGCAGAGGCTACGAGGGGCCACTAATAAGCTGCTGTTGCTACTGCTGCGGTAAAGCAGTTTCTTTTGTCTTGTCTGTGTTGAACCTGTCAGCTGCTGCTGCTGAGCAGCCTAATTGTCGAACCTCATTAAGTACCGTACTATATAACCTATATTAGCTGCTTTATCTACATCTGCTCTGTGTACTAAATTTATTTATGGTGCTGGTTTTGTTTTGCTGCTCTAGATTTGCTACCAGATTGGGGGAAAACGATCGCAAGAACAATGAATGAAGAGAGAAGTTGCTCTAGATTCCCTACCTTTTGGGCAAAAAATAACAACTATTAGAGAGAGAGGGGAAAAGGCGCTCTTAAAAAGGACAAATAACAAAAAAAACTTCCACTTTAGGCGTCATGGCACGCGTAACGACCAAGCCTTTGACCAGACGGCACCCCCCTCCGAGCGCATATGAGTGCTTCGGAATATCGGCAGGGTAAAAGTGAAGACAAACGAGACACAATGTTGCTATAGCTAAATCTGACAAAAAGCTGAATTTGGCTTTACCATGCAATTTGGCTAGAGCTCCACAATGTAGCTATTCTAAATCCCTAAACTATGTGGTGCATTGAAACCTAATGCTTTTCCACTGACAAGTGTGTTGCAAAGTTGCTTGATCGTGCATGCTTACATAAGTGGCCTACAGAGAAACTTATAGAAGCATGGGCAAACGAGCTTCATTTTGGCAAATTCTAGACAAGCTTTGCACAATCGGCAGGCCTGATCGGCTGGGCGGCTGCCCTAGGATGCAGGGATGCTAGGTCCATGTCTATGCTTACACTTCTTAAACTTGTTAGGAATTAATAATAGTTGTACACTTCCTTCTGTCATGTCACGTTACGTCGTGTCAGCACCGCGCACCCGCTGCGGATCGGCAACGGGACGGTGGTCTACGTGACCGGTCTCTGCCACGTCGCACACCCATCCCATCTCCTACCAGGACGGACGCTGAATTTAATCGCTAGGATTGGAAACCAACAGTGCTTGCCCGGTCAAACTTACTTCTGCATGGGTATGACCGAAGTATTGGTAAACGCAATTTAAGCATCGCCTTCCATCTCCTCAGCACATCGCTGTGCAAAAATCCCCAAATAATTCCTTCCACCGCCACCGGTAATCCAGGTGCACATCACTGTAAGCATCGCCGCCACCGCAAGAACCTTCGACACTGCCGCAGGCACCGCCTCCGCCTGGCCATACCACTGCAACAGATCACTCCACCGCCACGCCCAGTCCTAGCCACCGCTACCAACCCTAGGCCACCGCCGCCGCATTAGCTGCTGCCATGGACGCAGAGTACGGCGTGTTCGGCGACGGGAGCGACTTCACCGATGAGTACACTGTCACCGCCAAGCTGACGGTCATCCACACAAATGCGTCAGCGGAGGTTGCCAAGGTCATCACAATGTGCGAGCGGTGGCTACATGAGCCGATGGACAGGTACAAGATCGTCGGCCTTGACCTCGAGTATACCGGAGATAGGAAGAGGATGGCGCTTTTGCAGCTGTCCATGCGCAACCACTACCTCCTATACCACGTATGTAGGGCCAAATATGTATGCCCGGAGCTTCGCGAGTTCCTACACAAGAGGGAGATCTACTTCGCCAGCGTCGACATCAAGAACGACACTACGAAGCTAGAACGGGATCTCCTCGTTCATGTCGTGAATCACGTCGATCTCCAACGTTTGTGGAGGTACCCGGATGGCGGTATGGTGAAAGCCGGCATGGCTAGACTCGCTGCCTACATCATCGACCGCGAGTACACCGGCATGAAAGTCGAGTTCCCGAAGCACCTGCACCAGCGATGGGAGTGGAGGCACCTAGATTACGATGCGATCAAGTACGCATCTAGGGAAGCGTATGTCTGCTACGAGATGCTCAACAGGATCTGGCGGGTGGGTGAGTGTGCTGTTTTCCACTACTAGTTTCGCATTTTGTTCCTAGTTTTATCTCGCCTGTATTTTATCTCGCATGTATTTTCTAAGCATTCTGTGTGTAAGAACCAAGCTCGTATGATCCTTGTGCTATTAGCTACTTAACCTGTATGAATTACATTCCCCCTTTTCTATGCTCAACATTCATTCTTACAAATCTTGTCTGTGCCATTTGCATGCAGCAGAATCCAGGACTGACATGCATAAGGTGTGATACAGTCATAAGTCATAACCAAACCCAGATTATAGCGAAGGATACAGTCATAACCAAACCTAGATTATAGTTTGACAAAGGTAATACACAGAAGTTCGTAATTGCTCACATAGTGTACTTCTAAAATAACATGTTTTCATAAACACAACAATCATGCACTAATAGTCTACATCCCAGCCTGTTGGAGAAGGCAACCGATCCCAGGATACCTTCGATCGCTTGCCCCATCTTGTAGATTCATCTACACTCCGGCATCTGGGGCAAACAACCTGCCTTGGTGGTGGTTAATTGATGTGATGCCTGGAACGAGATTTTACAATCTGGCGGTACAGCTCATGGCTAACATACCCGTCAATTGTAGCGTACTTCAGATTAGGTTCAGAAAGTGGCTTATCCTCCCAGTAATCGTGCCCTAAACGCCTCCACGAACATCTCGGCAATTTTCCCTTCATGTCAGCGTACCACGGGTCGATGAGTTCGGAGACAAGAGCGGCCATCCCGGTCTTGCCGCCCTTCGTCCCTGGGATCCAGTAAATTTCCTGGATGTCCACTCTACACTCCTTTAGGATTCTAATGTTGGCAGTCAGGCTTTCAAGAAGTTTAGTGTCATTCGTGATGTCAACACTAGTAAATATATGTGCTGGTTCACGAGAAAGTCATGAAACAGATCCCTAATGCTTTCGCCCCACCTGCATGAAAATCAATTCAGACAAATAGTATAGCAATAACTTTTGCAAACAGAGGGTTGAGGAAAAAAAGACAGTAAAGTCTACTAGATCCCGTCAGCCCCCTTCTCCCAAAAAGGTTGGTATACGAGGACGTGCCCCTTCATGGAGAGTTGCACCACAGCGATCCTACGGTGATCGCGGCTGTACTCAAGGTTGAGACCTATGAACCTATTTTCTTCGAACTGCAGCCAACTCGTGTAATTATTCAGAGTGTTCCTCACCGTCTAAGGGTCGGTGGTGTAGGCGACATCGATCTTCTTCCTGCCATGTACTTCAATGTCGAAGTGCACAGTTTCTTGCCTACCGTCGTTTTGGACGTCCGGAGCATCCATGACTACAGGCAAGAGGGAAAGGATACAGAGGAAGAGGGTGATGCGGTGGTGGAGGAAATGGATGAGGCCGTGGAGGAGAAAGACGATGAGGCCGTGGATGAAGAAATGAGACGGAGAAGTGAAAGATTGGAAACGCCCTTACCAATATCTGGAATGGTGCACGACCGTTCGTAGTAGGGTGAAGGTGGAGAAAAATGGCGGTTTTACACGTCGACGCTAGCGCTTCCTAAAATTTGTTCTGCGCCACTTGCATGCGGTGGAATTGAGGTCTGCCATGCACAATCCAAGTCAAACGTAGGCACGTGCCGACCTTCACTCACTGACAGGCGGGCCGCACGTTTCTCTCTTACTATTTATTTTTTCACTTCCTCTAGACGGTTCCGGTGCCCGCCCTCAATAATTACGCCCCCTTCCTTGTCTTCCACGCGGACGAGAACCGGCGGCGGCGGCAGTTCCTTGCAGATTCACTCCCCACTCGAACAACTGCCCCCATCCCTGATTCCATCTCCTCTTGAATCCATCCGCCTCCTTATCACAACGCCTCCATTTATCTACCGGATTCCAGACTCCATTTGCCGCTATGGGTAGAGCTTGGGGTAGCAGCAGGCTGAAGCGAAAGGCATGCGATGACGACGTGGATGGCCAGGGCGACCGCTACCGCGAGGATTGGGGATGGCCGAACCTCAGCACCGCAAACGTGCACATAAATGCCACGGGTTTGGACATCATCTCTGCCGGCCGCCTCGCTCGCTGCATCCCTGGCTACCACTTCATAATGCGGAACATGGACAAACAACCGTTCGGCATGCCAGGCCTTCTTTCCCCCGATAATGGCAAATGACCAAACGACCACGATGGCCACGTAAGTTCCAGTATCTAGCTTATTCGTTCAGTCATATTGTTGATTCATATGTGCTGAACTCTCATCGGAATCCTATGTTCCTTTTGTCGAACGTGTTGTGTGCACGCGCGGTTTGAACAAATCGAACCATTTAAGACTATTATGTACAGTGGAAGCTCTGCTCGTACCTGATATTCTGGTTTGGTAGTGACAGTATTATTTTAGGTGATAGATGAGTTGTCAATTTCGATTTTGCAATGGAATGCCTGCTAGGTGATATTCTGTTTCCTAAAATAAAAACAAACAGATTAGACGATTTAAGGCTGTTATGCCCTGAGTTGTTTATGATCATCGTCAGGAGTTTGTTCTGGGCTACTACTCCATATATTGAGTATCTTCGTAGTGACACAGGCACAATTTAGGTGATATCTGAGGAGACACTCGTATTTAGGCGATATTTTGTGTACTTTAATCTGAAGGTCCAGTTGTCAAATTGTATTTGAAATGGAATCCATGCTAGGTGATTGTACCAACTAACAACAAACTCTACAGATTATTCATGCAAAACTGATGTTGCTGGATAAGTGGTCCGAATCAGTAGTGGTGAATATCAAGGAAGAAGAAGAGACAGAAATGGAAGATGACCAGAACTGGGTGGGTGGCAACGGCGAGTGGCTGGTCCTTTTATCACAGGATGGTAGTACTTGGACTCTAAAAAATGGCTACAGATCGGTGAGACTTGCATTGCCATCTTTGGAGGATGTCAGCATTACTACATTCAACAACGGGTGGCCACCGCCCATTTCTGAATTCGCTTACAGGTTCAACATGGCAGAACTTGACATCGTGAAGGTACAGCTCCCACATAGACCGCGGGAGGGGGCGTGGAAGAACTGGGAGTACGACCTCTTAGCGGTGTTCGACAAGGCAATCAAATTCATTAGATGCCCAGAAGACAAGGAATGGACAGTCTTGTGCGACGACTTCCTGCGGTCGGATAAGTATGTCGACACCGTCTTCACCTACAGCTACTCTACGTACAAACCGCAACGCATTTATGCGGTCACTAAACCTAGTGGCGACATGCGTGTTTGGGAGCCGTCCATTTGGGGTGAGTCATGGTGTCTTATAGCATGTAAAATCCCATTCAAAATTATGCTTACTGACTATAAGTAACACGCAGGTACCCACGCAGCCCCACGCATCATTCTAGCTCTGGTCATCGAAGATGCAGTAGCAGATGCTGAACTTGGGACACGGCGCTGGTTCCTAGCACCTCTCGGAGGCAACACGGAACAGGATGATGAACTCATGTGGATTCATATCAGGGGAGCACTAAACAATGTTGGTGATACAATAGAACATATGGGGACACAACTTTCTTCATACCCATCGCTGCGGTGTCACGTTTTCTCGAGGTCCGCATGCCCATCCAAAGACCCAGTAGAGCAAGTCTGGAGCAGAGTCGACAATCTGAAGGGACAATCTGTGTCTCTTGGGATCAACTACCTTTTCTTTGTCGGAGCCCCTGGAGTTGTTGAACCTGTAATTGCTCAGTCAACCCTGGCTCCTGATGTTGTTGCTGCTGCTGGTGTTGGTGGTGGTGGAGCTGACGAAGAACTAGCGGATGCTGCTCCTGGTGATGCTTACGAAATACTTGGTGATGCTGCTGCTAGTGACGCTGACGAAATACTTGCTAATGTTGCTGCTGGTGAAGCTGACGAAATACCTGCTGAGGCTGCTGCTGGCGAAGCTGATAAAATACCTGCAGAGGCTGCTGCCGGAGTCCAGGAAGAACATGATGGTGTTGTTGCTAAGGTGCCAGCACTTCCAGTGTTGATAGCAGACTGTGTGTTTGCTGCACACACACGCGCCTATCATGTTGACACTCCAGATATGACCTGGAGACGAATCCACATCGGGGGGAGGGGGCCTACAATTGGCTCATCAGTGGGGTCGTACGATTCGAAGGAGAATGCCTGACGGCCAAACGCAGCATTCTGGTTCATTCCGACGATACCACCAGCTCCAGGGACCTAGTGCTCATACTAGCAGATCCGATGAACCATTTGCCTTTATCTTTATCATTATTAACGCTTATGTGTGTAAAGACTAGGCTGTGCTTATTTGTGTAAGACTAAGTTAGGCCTAACTGCGTAATATTCAGTGAAGCCCAGCTTTTCTTTCCACGCCCATAACAACAGAATTGCAGCATATAACATACAAATGTAATGTGCATACTAGGCATTTTTGCTCAGGATAACAACCACTTCAAGCAACTGATACATGGTGTACGCATTTGAACGCATCACTAGAATGTGCCACCTATTGATGATTGATGACATGGATCTAGCTTTTTTGCGCGTATTTGTATTGAATTGCTCATTGATTTGTTCACATATTTTTTGGCAATGGCTGATGAACACCACTCTCTTGGTAACTTGCTTCGTCAGCAAGCACTTGTTGATGCAATGCAAAGTACAGAACATGGTTATCATCGTCATTCCATTTAGGTTCTCTATGTTTCGTCACCACGAAGCTACTAATTTCAAATGAAAATCTAGTAAACAACATATGTGTACATTGTTAGAGTATGCTACGGCCACGGTACATACATGTTTTTCTACAATCACAAGAAGAAAACTTGATGCATTTTCACCTTGTTGGTGTTGTGCCGAACTGGGTGGATGCATCTTTGGGGTTTGGAGAGGAAGGCGCCGTGGCTGGTGCGTGTGCAACCACTGCGATGGCGAGCTCGGATTCTGGAGGAGGCCAACAGGACTGAGCATGGTCAGCATGGTGACAGATCTCACCTGGGAATGAATTCCTGTCCCCGCGTCATGCCATGGGTGCGGTCATGGTGAGGGCGAGCTCCGATTCGGGATAGGGAGAAGAACAGGGCCGAGTAGGTTCATCCAAGTCCTAGCTCCGCGCCACGGCCGCGACCATAGATTGCCGCCTCGAAATAAGAAGAAGACGCGTAAAGGATGCATGTGCCAGCGATGCAAGCCTACATGGTAGCCACGACGGTACCGACATAACGACGAAAGCTGACAGGGGGGCGCAAAAGACCGTCTATCATAAGCATCTTGAAGTGATTAAGGTTAAAGTCTCGTAAAGCTGAATTCGTGCCGAAAAAGACCCTCTGAGTATTGGCACGCCAACTTTGGGCAACACAGCTGATTGTAAGCAACTTGGGTGCCGCGTTGCCTGGCCACCCCAACTTTTAGGCCGCAAAATAATATTCTCCTTAATAGGTGCATAAAGATAGAAGATGGAGACTCAACAAAAAAGTAAAAGAAAGTCCTTCTTAGAAGGAAGCAGGGATTCAAGTCTCATAAAGAGCTTCCAAAAATTATGGTACTTATTAGCTTTCAGCTCTCATTGCCTCTATCATAAGCATCTTGAAGTGATTAAGGTTAAAGTGAACAAACTATGGAGTATATGCTTCACAAAGTATAAGTTGGAAATCTCATGTCCCTTGAATACGAGGGTCGCTCCTCATGCTACTCAAGTTTAGTTACCGGTAAGTTCTTGTCATAGTAAATACATGTGTATCATAGAGAATCACCAACAGGGTACCCCTTGCCCGATGATACGAAAGAATCCCCATATCAAAATGACAAGGCAAGCAGACAACGAGCATCTCAGCAATCTTTTTATTTACCATGGGAAAATGGTGCTTTTTCTCTCTTTCCTCTTTTCTATTCTCTTTTTATCTTTTTTCTCAATCTCTATCTCTTTTTTTATAAGAAGAATGCTTCATAGATTGCTCATTATGGTTACGCTGCAGGTTTCCACCATGATTAGGCATGGATTAGACCGGCAGCCCAGGCGTTTCTCTAACACACATACATAACTCTATGGATTTACAAGCTCCACTTTCATTTCACACCGACGACATCCATAGACAAAAGAGCATGATATCAACTAGGTACAAAGTACAAGTGCAATGTTGAAAGTGTTCCCCATGAAAGCATGGTTCTGCTAATCCCCAACATATAAGTGCAAGCATATACAACATAGACGACACAATGGTTCAAGTTTATTAAGTGCAAGAAAAGTAAAGTGTGCCATCAAGTGTTGGAGATATGCCGAAGAGGCAATAATAAAGTAGTTATTATTATATCTTTATGTTTATGATAAATGTTTACATCCCATGCTATAATTGTATTATTAGGAAACACTAATACATGTGTGTTTTGTAAACATAAAAGAGTCCCTAGTAAGCCTCTTGTTGAACTAGCTTGTTGATTAATTGATGATCATGGTTTCCTGATCATGGACATTGGATGTGATTAATAACAAGGTTATATCATTAGGAAAATGATGTGATGGACACACACCCATAGTAAGCGTAGCATAAGATCAAGTCATTAAGTTCGTATTGTTGTAAGCTTTCAAATACATAGTAACCTAATCCTTCAACCATGAGGTTATGTTAATCACCATCACCGGATGGATACTTTGATGACATCAAACGCCGCTTCGTAACTGGGTGGTTATAAAGGTGTTATTGGGTATTCTGAAAGTATGTGTTGAAGCGCATGAACCAAGATTGGGATTTGTCCATCCATATGACGGATAGATATGCTCTGGGCCCTCTCGGTGGAATGTCATCTAGTTAGCTTGCAAGCATGTGACTAGGTCACAAGGGATGACATATCACGGAACGAGTAAAGAGTACTTATCAGTAACAAGGTAGAACTAGGTATGGAGATACCGACGATCAAACCTCGGATAAGTATAGTATCGCGAGACAAAGGGAATTGGTTTCGTATGTAAATGGTTCAATCGATCACGAAGTCATCGTTGAGTATGTGGGAGCCATTATGGATCTCTAGGTCCCGCTGATGGTTATTGATAGGAGATGTGTCTCTATCATGTCTACATATTCACGAACCGTAGGGTGACACACTTAAGGTTCGAAGTTGTTTTAAGTAGATATGGAATATGCGTTGGAGACCAAATGTTGTTCGGAGTCTCGGATTGGATTCGGGACATCACGAGGAGATCCAGAATGGTCCGGAGAATAAGATTCATATATTGGGGATCATTTTCTGAGTTAGGAAATGTTCCGGAGTATTTGTATGAGGGTTCTAGAAGGTTTCGGAATGTTCCGGAAGGTTCTGGAAGGTTTCTTGGAGTTTGCTTGAAAACCAAGGAAGGGATCAAGGAGTCCTGGTGGGTCAAGACTAGGAGTCGTGGGGGAGGAGGACTCCTCCCCCACTCCCCAATCCGCCGGCCCTAAAGGAAGGGGAGTCCTACAAGGACTCCCCCTCCCATGGCGCCTCACCCCCCTTAAATAGAGGGGCAGGGGCGCCCCCTCCACCCCTGCTCCACAACTCCCAATCTCTGCCGCCTCTCTCCTCCACCTTTCTTCTGCACAGGCATAGGCGAAGCCCTGCAGAATTCTCTACTCCACCACCACCACCATGCCGTCGTGCTGTTGGGATTCCGTGGAGAAGATCTACTACCTCCGCTGCTCGCTGGAACGGGGAGAGGAAGGTCTTCTTCGACTCCGCACGTGTGACCGACTATGGAAGCGCTGCCGAATCGCGGCGCTGGAAGGATCGTCCACTTGACCGACTGCTGAAGCGCTGCTGGAACACGATGCCGGACGGATCGTCCACACGATCTTGAGATCGGCAAGTGATCGACTACATCAACCATGAGATCTAATCTCGTTAACGCTTTCGGATCTACAAGGGTTAGTTCCTATCTATCTCGTTGCACATGTCTAATAGATTAGATCTTGGCTTTTATCTAGATTAGATCTGGGTTTTGTTCGTTCTTGCGGTAGAAATTTTTTGTTTTCCATGCTACAAACCCTTCAGTGGTATCAGAGCCGTATCTATGCGTAGATCTGTTGCACGAGTAGAACACAATGTTTTTGTGGGCGTTGATGCTTTTGTTGTCGGTGTCTTAGCGTGTACTTTGCATCTTGCGGCATGGTGGGATGAAGTGGCTCGGGCTAACATTACATGTCATCGCACATGAGACTTGCTCCACGCTTGACGTGCAACTTGCTTTGCACAAGTGGCTTTGCGGGTGTCTGTCTCTCCCACCATAGTTAAGATTCAATTTACAATGAGCATCTGACAACACTTGTATCAACGTTGTGGTCCTTGTTCGTAGGTAAGATCGGTCTTATTCGAAAGCCCCAAGCCACGTAAAACATGCAAAGTAAATTAGAGGCGTCTAACTCGTTTTTGCAGGGGTTTTGTGATGTGATATGGCCATTATGTGATTGTGATTATATATGATGTATGCAATGATCCTTATTGTAATATGGCAACCGGCAGGAGCCTAATGGTTGTCTTTAAATTTTGTTTAAGACCTGCGTGTCTATTTCATCATGTAATAGCTTTATTCCAAGTAGTTGTAATAGTTGTTGGTGGTGATGGACAACCATGAAGCGGCGCCACGGACCTTGACGCCACGCTGGTGATGATGGAGATCTTGTCCATGCTTTGGAGATGGAGATCAAAGGCACAAGAAGAAAGGCCATATCATATCACATATTATGAATTGCCTGTGATGTTAATCCTTTATGCATCTTGTATTGCTTAGATCGCGACGGTAGCATTATAAGATGATCCCTCTCACTAAATATCAAGTAATAAAGTGTTCGTCCTTAGTTGGCACCGTTGCTAAGACTCGTCGTTTCGAAGCATCTCGTGATGATCGGGTGTGATAGACTCTACGTGTGCATACAACGGGTGCAAGCCAGATTTGCACATGCAGAAACTAAGGTTAACCTTGACGAGCCTAGCATGTACAAACATGGTCTCGAAACACAGAATACCGAAAGGTAAAGCATGAGTCATATGGGTGATATGATGAACATGTTGATTGTTCGCCTTTAAAGCTACATCATCTCACGTGATGATCGGACTTGGTGTAGTGGATTTGGTTCGTGTAATCACTAAAACAACTTGAGGGATGTTGTTTTGAGTGGGAGTTCATTTGTAATTTGGATTAGTCGAACTCAATTTATCATAAACACAATCAAAGTGAATTTGCATAGTTTGTTGTAGTCATTGGCATCCCTTCACCACCTTACGCTTAGTTATAGTTGAGATAGTGGAACTATAGAAATTCTGGATATTTTCTTTACGAACTGGTATCGTATTGTTTTGAGTGTCAATTTAAAATTTATAAGTCCTATTGCAAACTTTCAGCAAACTCCATTTACTCCATGAAATTTAATAAATAGTATTAAATCAAGAGTAACAATTCCAGTGTTAGTATCTAAAGTATCATGTTTGCCTCCATGATTCTTGATACTCAAAAGATTGTTTTTAATATCAAGTTTATCTAAGAGCTGAAAGCAAAGTTTCAGAAACCATCATATGTGAAAGGTATTGCGATATCTAAAACAATGTGTTGGTTACAACATGATAGAGTATACGTCCTCATATTTGATGAGAATTTGTGAAGGTTGGAGACGCTAGTCGTCCTAATCCTCCAAAAGGTTTTGAAAAAGAAACATTATACTCGCAATTCACCTTTATAAGCTATAGTAGCTTGATCATGAAAGTTGTCATGATAAGGATGAATAGAAGATGTAAGTAAAATGTTTACTACACTAAAAGATTACTAAAGAATGGATTTTTGAAAGAACACCAAACATTTGATGATGGTGATCCACCTCAAAGTGCAAGTCCAAAGGTATTAGTAGTTGACTATATACGCTTTGTACCATGTGTCATGTTGATGACACCACTATTGATGTTGATAGATTCTTTTAAAAGAAAAGAAAATGCTGAAAGAGAATCTATAAAATATTTGGCAGAAAAGAAAAGATTGGAGATGTCCAACTTAGGCATATAGAAGATATACATGTTATGGTTGTATTCATTGCTTGTTAAACAATGTGGTTCTCCGGTATTGGATACCGAATTGGTTGGTATGCTATGTCATACATGACAACGTAATTCATGAACTACAATGGCCTAAGTAACTAGCAAGAGAATATGTGATGATGTTGATCGAAAACAAACAAAGGGTTGTTGTGTTGCTCGTTAACATCAAAGCTTGCCTTCAAGATTTATTTCAATAATTGTTATTTTGATCAGGTATTATGACGACAAAAGGTTGTTCAAATAATTACCGTATTCCATAATAGATGGATGATATACAAGTCTGGTTGTAGAAATAACGACCATAAAACTAATGCTAAAATGTCGCAAGACAAATGATTGAAAGATCACTTGCGAAGTGACATCGCCATTTAAATTATATTGAAAGGGATACATGAAGAAACTCCATGTTGATGGATTTTTGGAGTCTTTGATTTGGATCAAATGACGCTTGTGATACTTTCCTAGAGATAATTAAAACTCCGTTCGTAGGCCAAAAGAGGAACGGACGACTAACTGATTGGAATTTGTACGTATTGATGTATATAATCCATTGTGTGTGGTCATGGGCGATGGATTTCAACTTCATATGCTTTCTCCAAAGATTTGAGTGAGTATATGTATATACTTACTCAATAAGGAAGAAGTATGAAACATTTGAAAAATGTTCAAAGACTTTCAAGATGAAGTGGAAAATCATTGTAACAAGAAAATAAAAGAGTTTATGATTGGATCATAAAGAAAGATGTTTGAGTTACAAGTTTAGCAAAACACCTAAGATTTGAGGAACCGTTCCATGGATTTGCATTTCCCAAAACACCATAGGAGTATGGAGTGTTCAAGATATGTAATGAAACCTTGTTTGACATGGTAAGATCAAAGGTGTCATTTATAAAACTGACATTATATATTAAAGATTAAAGCTTTAGTGACTACCGCTTTTACACTGAAAAGAGCTCCATCGTGATCCGTTGAAATGACACCATATAAGTCATGGTTTGGGATAAAAACCCAAATTGTCCTTTCTTAAATTTTTGGTATGCTAGGCATAAGTAAAATGTTTACAACCAAAGTCGGATAAGCATGTCTTTCTAGGTTATTCCAAAGAATATGTTGGGAATTTCTCCATAACGCCGAGGACAAAAGAGCTTGTCGCTTGGAACGTCAAGTTTCTTGAGAAGGAATTTTTCGTGAAAAGTTAAGTGGGAGGACAATAGAACTTTGATAAGGTTGTTGAACCTTAGCTATATGTGCTAAGTAGCGCAGCGTCGGAAAGTGTCCCGGTGGCGGCCACAATGCTCATGGCTCTCGTGATTACAAAAGGTGTGATCTCGGAGATTACAGTTCCTATAGAACCGTATGGGTCGGTAAGAATCAAATAGTAAGATTTGATAAAAAAAATCGTTATTGTTTTGACAATGATAAACCGACTACATGCAAAGAAGCGATGATGGGCCCTGACTCCATAAAATGACTAGAAGTCATAGAATCCGTAATAGTATCCATACATGAGAAATCAAGTTTCTGAACTTGGAAGACCCTCCGGAAAGGCGTGAAGCCTATCGGTCGTGTTTGGATCTATAAAGAAATAGACATGGATGTTTCAAATCTATGAAATAGTCGACATGTCGGAAAGAGTTTACGACAATGTTCAAGGAATTGACTATGATAAGATTTGATCTTTCATAGCGATATTTAGTCTGGACGGATTAATGTAGCAACCACTACATATATTTTGGTATATGGTAGTTGAACAAACAAAACAAGTTCTTCTAATAGAATGGTTACCTAGGACGTGTAAATAACACGATCCAAAGGGTTTTGTTTATTCAAAGGATGCTAAAAGAGTATGCAAAACTTCAATGGTTGAAGTAAGCATAGCGGAGTTGGAATCTTCACCATGATGAAACTGTTAAAAGAGTTTAAATTCATCGGAGATGATGAAGATGCTTGCATTTGCAAGAAATTAAGTGGGAGCGCTGAGACATATTTCTAATACATTATGTAGAGGACATATTGTTGATTGGAAATGATGTATCTTGTATTGACACAGGTTAAGAATTTTATTTCGATGAAAGACTTAGGCATAACCCAAGAATTAGGCATCAATGTCTATATGAATAGATTGAGGCGCTAATATGGTTTTGCCAAATGTACATAGATAAGATGTTGAATGAGTTCAATATGGAAATAACAAGAAAGGTTCTTGACGCACGGAAAGGACTGAATCAAGATTTAAGTGTGTTGACACGAGATTCAAGTGTTTTGACACTTGGTGAAATCGCAAGAATATTTTGATCAATCATTCTTTAAGATGTACACATCCAGATATGTCCTATGCTCTAAATGTTATGAGCATATACCAGAATGATTCATAAGATGATCATTGGACAATAGTAAAGATATTCTTATGAGCTTTGGAAGAACTAAGAATATACCATGTATAAGTGACAAATAGTTAAAGGTAGTTCATTGTAAAGTGTTACATTGATACTAGTTTTGTCACAAGATACAAATTAAGTTTATCTCAATTTAAACTATGGGTGGCACAATGTAATGGAAAGGATGTTCCATGATGGATTTGGATGAGTTCCAAAGTTGAGACATTGTGACGGATACTACAACAAAAGGCTAAGTATATAACTGCTATAGTAGCAGCAAAGGAGGGCATTTGTGTTAAGTAGTTTGTTATCAAACTAGGTGTGGTTCAAAGTGGGCTAATACTATAAAAATACATTGTATGACAATTGTATCAACATGATTTAATCCCAAGGAACTAAAGGTCTCACCAAAGGACCAAATTTATACAATGCCATCTCATTGGAGAATGAGTAAAGCGTAGAGACGCAAGGACATGCAAATACACACAGACCTGGAAGTGTCAGATCTGAAGATTATGTTTCCACTAGCAATAGTGTCTATACAACACCAGAAAGCCATAGGTGTTGAATGCACAAGTTTTTAACTAGATTATTGACTCTAGTGCAAGTGGGAGACTGTTGGAGATATGCCCAAGAGACAATAATAAAGTAGTTATTATTATATCTTTATGTTTATGATAAATGTTTACATCCCATGCTATAATTGTATTATTAGGAAACACTAATACATGTGTGTTTTGTAAACATAAAAGAGTCCCTAGTAAGCCTCTTGTTGAACTAGCTTGTTGATTAATTGATGATCATGGTTTCCTGATCATGGACATTGGATGTGATTAATAACAAGGTTATATCATTAGGAAAATGATGTGATGGACACACACCCATAGTAAGCGTAGCATAAGATCAAGTTATTAAGTTCGTATTGCTGTAAGCTTTCAAATACATAGTAACCTAATCCTTCAACCATGAGGTTATGTTAATCACCATCACCGGATGGATACTTTGATGAAATCAAATGCCGCTTCGTAACTGGGTGGTTATAAAGGTGTTATTGGGTATTCTGAAAGTATGTGTTGAAGCGCATGAACCAAGATTGGGATTTGTCCATCCATATGACGGATAGATATGCTCTGGGCCCTCTCGGTGGAATGTCATCTAGTTAGCTTGCAAGCATGTGACTAGGTCACAAGGGATGACATATCACGGAACGAGTAAAGAGTACTTATCAGTAACAAGGTAGAACTAGGTATGGAGATACCAACGATCAAACCTCAGATAAGTATAGTATCGCGAGACAAAGGGAATTGGTTTCGTATGTAAATGGTTCAATCGATCACGAAGTCATCGTTGAGTATGTGGGAGCCATTATGGATCTCCAGGTCCCGCTGATGGTTATTGATAGGAGATGTGTCTCTATCATGTCTACATATTCACGAACCGTAGGGTGACACACTTAAGGTTCGAAGTTGTTTTAAGTAGATATGGAATATGCGTTGGAGACCGAATGTTGTTCGGAGTCTCGGATTGGATTCGGGACATCACGAGGAGATCCAGAATGGTCCGGAGAATAAGATTCATATATTGGGGATCATTTTCTGAGTTAGGAAATGTTCCGGAGTATTTGTATGAGGGTTCTAGAAGGTTTCAGAATGTTCCGGAAGGTTCTGGAAGGTTTCTTGGAGTTTGCTTGAAAACCAAGGAAGGGATCAAGGAGTCCTGGTGGGTCAAGACTAGGAGTCGTGGGGGAGGAGGACTCCTCCCCCACTCCCCAATCCGCCGGCCCTAAAGGAAGGGGAGTCCTACAAGGACTCCCCCTCCCATGGCGCCTCACCCCCCTTAAATAGAGGGGCAGGGGCGCCCCCTCCACCCCTGCTCCACAACTCCCAATCTCTGCCGCCTCTCTCCTCCACCTTTCTTCTGCACAGGCATAGGCGAAGCCCTGCAGAATTCTCTACTCCACCACCACCACCATGCCATCGTGCTGTTGGGATTCCGTGGAGAAGATCTACTACCTCCGCTGCTCGCTGGAACGGGGAGAGGAAGGTCTGCTTCGACTCCGCACGTGTGACCGACTGTGGAAGCGCTGCCGAATCGCGGCGCTGGAAGGATCGTCCACTTGACCGACTGCTGAAGCGCTGCTGGAACACGACGCCGGAAGGATCGTCCACACGATCTTGAGATCGGCAAGTGATCGACTACATCAACCATGAGATCTAATCTCGTTAACGCTTTCGGATCTACAAGGGTTAGTTCCTATCTATCTCGTTGCACATGTCTAATAGATTAGATCTTGGCTTTTATCTAGATTAGATCTGGGTTTTGTTCGTTCTTGCGGTAGAAATTTTTTTGTTTTCCATGCTACAAACCCTTCAGTGGTATCAGAGCCGTATCTATGCGTAGATCTGTTGCACGAGTAGAACACAATGTTTTTGTGGGCGTTGATGCTTTTGTTGTCGGTGTCTTAGCGTGTACTTTGCATCTTGCGGCATGGTGGGATGAAGCGGCTCGGGCTAACATTACATGTCATCGCACATGAGACTTGCTCCACGCTTGACGTGCAACTTGCTTTGCACAAGTGGCTTTGCGGGTGTCTGTCTCTCCCACCATAGTTAAGATTCAATTTACAATGAGCATCTGACAACACTTGTATCAACGTTGTGGTCCTTGTTCGTAGGTAAGATCGGTCTTATTCGAAAGCCCCAAGCCACGTAAAACATGCAAAGTAAATTAGAGGCGTCTAACTCGTTTTTGCAGGGGTTTTGTGATGTGATATGGCCATTATGTGATTGTGATTATATATGATGTATGCAATGATCCTTATTGTAATATGGCAACCGGCAGGAGCCTAATGGTTGTCTTTAAATTTTGTTTAAGACCTGCGTGTCTATTTCATCATGTAATAGCTTTATTCCAAGTAGTTGTAATAGTTGTTGGTGGTGATGGACAACCATGAAGCGGCGCCACGGACCTTGACGCCACGCTGGTGATGATGGAGATCTTGTCCATGCTTTGGAGATGGAGATCAAAGGCACAAGAAGAAAGGCCATATCATATCACATATTATGAATTGCCTGTGATGTTAATCCTTTATGCATCTTGTATTGCTTAGATCGCGACGGTAGCATTATAAGATGATCCCTCTCACTAAATATCAAGTAATAAAGTGTTCGTCCTTAGTTGGCACCGTTGCTAAGACTCGTCGTTTCGAAGCATCTCGTGATGATCGGGTGTGATAGACTCTACGTGTGCATACAACGGGTGCAAGCCAGATTTGCACATGCAGAAACTAAGGTTAACCTTGACGAGCCTAGCATGTACAGACATGGTCTCGAAACACAGAATACCGAAAGGTAAAGCATGAGTCATATGGGTGATATGATGAACATGTTGATTGTTTGCCTTTAAAGCTACATCATCTCACGTGATGATCGGACTTGGTGTAGTGGATTTGGTTCGTGTAATCACTAAAACAACTTGAGGGATGTTGTTTTGAGTGGGAGTTCATTTGTAATTTGGATTAGTCGAACTCAATTTATCATAAACACAATCAAAGTGAATTTGCATAGTTTGTTGTAGTCATTGGCATCCCTTCACCACCTTACGCTTAGTTATAGTTGAGATAGTGGAACTATAGAAATTCTGGATATTTTCTTTACGAACTGGTATCGTATTGTTTTGAGTGTCAATTTAAAATTTATAAGTCCTATTGCAAACTTTCAGCAAACTCCATTTACTCCATGAAATTTAATAAATAGTATTAAATCAAGAGTAACAATTCCAGTGTTAGTATCTAAAGTATCATGTTTGCCTCCATGATTCTTGATACTCAAAAGATTGTTTTTAATATCAAGTTTATCTAAGAGCTGAAAGCAAAGTTTCAGAAACCATCATATGTGAAAGGTATTGCGATATCTAAAACAATGTGTTGGTTACAACATGATAGAGTATACGTCCTCATATTTGATGAGAATTTGTGAAGGTTGGAGACGCTAGTCGTCCTAATCCTCCAAAAGGTTTTGAAAAAGAAACATTATACTCGCAATTCACCTTTATAAGCTATAGTAGCTTGATCATGAAAGTTGTCATGATAAGGATGAATAGAAGATGTAAGTAAAATGTTTACTACACTAAAAGATTACTAAAGAATGGATTTTTGAAAGAACACCAAACATTTGATGATGGTGATCCACCTCAAAGTGCAAGTCCAAAGGTATTAGTAGTTGACTATATACGCTTTGTACCATGTGTCATGTTGATGACACCACTATTGATGTTGATAGATTCTTTTAAAAGAAAAGAAAATGCTGAAAGAGAATCTATAAAATATTTGGCAGAAAAGAAAAGATTGGAGATGTCCAACTTAGGCATATAGAAGATATACATGTTATGGTTGTATTCCTTGCTTGTTAAACAATGTGGTTGTATATAGAAGATATACATGTTATTCGCATTCCCTATCCATACTAAGATAGAGAACAACTTAAAACTGAAAGTAAAACCTACTTAGAGATAAAGCAAACAAGTGCACACAAGAATATTCACCCACACGCTATTGCTCCCCGACAACGGCGTCAGAAAAGGTCTTGATAACCCACAAGTATAGGGGATCTTGTGTATCATTTTCAATAAGTAAGAGTGTAGAACCCAACGAAGTGCTAAAGGTAGGATAAATATTCTCTCAAGTTCTATCAACCACTGATACAACTCTACGTACACTAAATGTTTGTATTATCTAGGAAATAAAGCTAGAATAACAATACGAGTAATAGAGATAGCTTTGCATGATAATAAATAACAAGAAAGTAAAACTAGTTGCTGCAGCAATAAAATACACTAAACTAACAGAACCATGAGTGTGGAATAGTGGTTGTAATTGAGGTGACTTTGTCCAAGTTTAAATAGCGAATAGATCAAGTTCATTGCCTTCGATGCAGTTTTCTATGTGGGAGAGGCTAAATATACATGCGCTTCACTACTTAGAATTACATGTACTATATGATTGGATTGTTAACAAATATCCATATGTACTAATCAATGCATTAAGGTTTCCCCAATCATAGCCTTAAGTTTAATGGTCCTCTTATCCCTATACGTGCAACGTTTCGGTTCGCGTCCTCAGGTTTTTGTCACTCCGGCAGAACTTTCCCCCTTCCTCTTACACATACTACAAACCCTACGATGTTTAATCCATGCACGCACAGATATAATGGACATCAAAAGACTACACCATATCAACATACAACTCTAATGAACCAAAGACGTTCAACCATTCAATCTAAGAACAAAGAAACTACGCAAACATGACATAGATCATAGGATTATAACTTATAGCATCAAACACCATGTTTACATAGGACGGTACAGAGGTGTGTGGGAGGATGAACCACTTCATACTAGGAGTATTAGATGATGGAGATAGCGGTGAAGATGGTGAAGAGGGCAGCGGCGCCAACGGCGGCGCGGTGGACTCCTTCCATGCTGCCGGTATCATGGGGAGCACCGTCCCTTAGACCCCTTCCTTCATGGCTTCTTGGGAGCCCTCCCCATGGAGATGGGATCCATGGGGGAGGCAAAAACGTGGCTTTGGTGGCTGCAAATTCGTGGGTGCAGATGCCCTGGGCGAATTAGGTTTCCTCCCTTTATATAGCTTCTCGGATTCCCGTCACCCCATCTTGGGCTGCAGTAAATTGGACCTAAAAGGCCCATCCAGACTCGGAATCAGCTCAATTTTATGTCCAGAACATTTGTCGCGAAATTTCCAACAACTTTGTAGTTGAAGAGTTTTCCGTTTGACGCCGTCTTATACCCGAAACGTGATCATCTTCAAAACGAGTTCTGAGACAGATTTCTGGAAAAATCCCAATTTGACTCCAAAAAGGTTTCCACGTGTATTTTTGTTAATTCGTACATATCAAAGTGTAAAACAAGAATATTATGCACTTTTGAAACTATTAGTAGGTTAGTTCAAACAAATCATAAACTTTATACAAAAAGGAGTTTCAAAAGTATATTATTAGCATAAAACCATCAAAAATCATAGATACGTTATGGACGTATCAGACCTCTATGCATTCCTGATGACAATGTCGTTTGAACTGGTAAATGCAGCATCCAATTTTCTTTTGTTTCTTGATATGACTTGTCTGACATCCGATAATTGGTATCCCATACCTTGTTCAATCTCGTTAACAACAAGTTTTGTTTTCTTATTACCGTGATATTACATCCCCGTGACCAAGTCGCATGTTGTAACATTTATGGATGTAATCTCACCAAGCCGGCTATATGTATCTTTACCCTTCATGTGGACGAACAAATCCCGCTCTTGACATATATTGCCTCTACGGTTTCTCTGAGTACCTGAACACACCTTTATTGCCACTGTATTACCAGATGACGTTTGATTCTATGTAAGCACTCTCGGGAGACAGTGATTAATATAGCCTCACGGTCTATGGAATTAGGACTCTAGATTTAGTTGTTGCAACAATGAACTTATATGATTTGATCGTGTTGAAATCCTTCGAGGAATATCCATCACATCATTCTCCAATGATATGACCCCTTTGTCAATTGGCATAAATGCCCATGATATTGAAATCCAGATCATCTTCATGACCAACGAACTAGTATGAATAGAGGCTACTAGGGACTTGGTTGTTTCATACCACACCTATACCAATGTTTCTACTTGGCACAATTATAGCATAATATGAAACTATTATAAACTAACTGAGATATGACAATAAAAATCTATTTATTATTTGTCTCTAGGGCATATCTCCTTCACTGCCGCCCCTTTGCCTCGTCGTTGTCACATTGCGCCGCGTCGCCCGGGGGAGCTCGAGGACGGAGGAGGCCGATGCGGTTGGAGGAGGAGAGGAGGAGGAGAGGAGAGGAAAGGAAAGGAGAGGAGAGGAGAGAAGAGGAGAGGAGGAGGAGGAGGAGAGGAGAGGATTCGGAGCAAGAGGAGAGAAGAGGAAAAGAGAGGAGAAGATTCGGAGGAGGAGCAGAGGGGAAGGAGGGGGCAGAAGAGGAAGAAGAGAGGAGGGGAAGAGAAGAAGGAGGAGGAGGAGGAGAATCGGAGGGAAACGAGGAGTTGGAGGAGAAGATAAGGAGAAGGGGTAGGTGGACGGGGTGGCGATTAAAATTTGAATCCCGCCAAACTTATCTGTGGCTCACCCTATTATTGAAATAACTTTTTACTCTTTTCGAATTTTGAGAATCTCAAAAAATCAGTAAACGGTCTATGACAATTGCGAGTGGATAGAAATTTTCGTGCTCGTTGTTTTGATATATTATACATTTTGTTCGACATCGTATGCAAAAGTTATGGCCGTTTTACCGCCATGACCTTTTTTTGCAAAAAATGTCGAAATTCATATTTCTTAATTTTCCTAAACCACATAATCTACCAATATATGGAAGAATTCTATATTTTCTATAATTATTTGCAAAACAAAAAAGGCAATGAACAGAGGGGGGTAAAGGTAGATTTTTTGAAAATTATCTATGGCACACCCCTGTTTGGTGCGCCACTGATATTTTAGGTCACTGATAAGTTTTCACCTTTTTAGATGCTTGGGCCCATCTACTCTCGTGGCGCACCAGATGACTGTGCGCCACTGATGTCGCTGTTATGCGTGGCGCACACGTATCCTGTGCGCCACGGATATGCCGTCCATGGACGGGGTCGGCAACCAGCGTCGGGGCCCACATATACGTGGCACACCATTCTGAGCGTGCGCCACGGATAAGTGCAGGTCAGTGACGCATCATTTCCTGTGTGCGCCATGGCTAAATATACGTGGGGCCGTAGTCAATACCATGTTGTTGAGTGAATCCGCACGCAACCAAGTGAGCTTTATGTTTGTCGATGCTGCCGCCAGGTCAGCCTTTAGTCCTGAATATCTATTTGCTGCCAACAATATTGACGCCGGGAGGATGAGGCACGAGAACCCATGTCCAAGTCTCACAATCATACATATAGCAATTAAATAGATCGCGCAAACAAACAGAATAGATGAACAGATTACATCTAAATAAGACAAACCTATTACATCTATACCAAACGTTAGAATTAGACACTCTAGCATAATCTGAAAGAGATAGATTGAGATCACATACGGTATAGCGACAGCAGCAACAACGGCTACGGTGGTAGCAGCAACAGCGGCGGCCACGGTGGTAGCAGCGTCGTCGCTCATGTTATTGATGTAAAGGCTGCTGATGTCCGGGAAGAAGTCCTCGTCGGGGAAGGAGTCGTCTGTGATGGGGTCAGTAGTCGCGCGGAAACGCTCCCCAAAAAGCTGATCGTCCTTCACCCATATATGTTCACAAGAGGCGGGGTTCCGGAGGCCTACTATCCCGATCTGCGGTGCACACCGCAAGCCGGGATGAGAAAGATGAAGGCGGCGGCGCAATACTGGAAGGAGACGGGTGTGATAGGCAGTGCCGGTTAGGTTTAGCGTGGGTCAGGGAGATCGTGGTGCTCAGCCCACGTCCGAGTCGGTAACAGCCCACGTTCCAGAAAGTCTGGAAACGGCTGACTAGTCAACGCGTCCTTTAATGATTCGTAATTAATTTCTTGATTAATTTTCCTGAACATAAAAAATAAACCTCGGCTTGGCGATATTCCCGCAACCGGCGGCGCGCCGCGTCGTGACGAGACGAGGCGGGCGGCGTCGGAGCAGGAGTGCGCGAGAACTGCTCTTCTTCTCACACCTTAGCCAGTGGTGGAACAACCTAAGATATAAGGAGGTGGAACTCTCACTCAACTAGCAATATGGGACTAAAATTTAGCACCACTAGCACAGCCATATACTGGCTTGCACAAATAGGCCAAAGAAAATTACAGAATTTATCTAATGGGCGAACAACCTAATACTCACCAAATTTCAACAGTAGCCATATATGTACTAGTACGATCTCTACGCAAAGGTAAAACTATGTGGCACCAAACATCAACTAATTCTAAATCTTTTTTGTTCATGCATGTTTTCGGCGTGAGTTACACACACAAAGGTTTGGTGTCATAATATTTCTTTTTTATCACCGCGGGTTCGAAATAAATTGCGCGACGTTGCTTGACTCCGCCATGGCTACACTATCTGTTTTCTAGCTATATTTGTCTTAGGATTGCTCATATGTAGATGCGCAATGAACGATCACAAATGTTGGCAACTGCATCACTCGCACTGGAATTAACGCCACAACTACTATAAGGTGATGTTTGGTGCTACAGTGATGTCTTGACCATACACTAGCATAAATAACTAACTGCTCCATGTACCAGCGCCATGTTTAGTTTCTAGGGATGGATGCATGGAAAATTGTGGGAAATTGTGGAACAAGAGCAACAATGGCGAGCGCGGAAGTCACATAGTGCGATTTATCTGGGAATGGGGCGCATCAGGAATTTAAGTAGGAGAGTGCATTGAAACTCTAGTGCTAAAATCTGTTGTTGGGGTAGCAGTGAGCACATCGAATATGTGCTATCAAATAGACGATGAACTGAGGCCCCCGGTTTCGCAATAGATCATTCTTACGAGACTGTAGTGTAGCTTGACATCAGAACACTTGACACGGCTGCAGCTGCACCCTCCAGGCTCTGCCTACATGTACGGCCCAGCTCAACCGTCACCCGCCGCTAACGTCACAGCAGGTGAAACGACATAGTGCCATGAGACTGTCGATTCGCAGGTTGGAAACATATCGTGGTGAAGATTATCTGAAATTAGCCGCGATTAGCACCGTCCAGTGTGCACCACGCCCAGCTGGTCTAGGGAGAAGATCGAAATCCCATAGTATATATGCACTATATTTTGGCAAGGAGGGAGTAGTGCATATTATGGTTAAGTTCACAGCGAGCATGGCATACATGAATTCTTTTTGTTTTGGATCCAATTGACTGAGTATATGTGTTGGCTAGTATTTATCTTACAGTTTACACACAGACATATATATATCGACGGATCTCCTACAATGTCAAGCAACAAGAAATCCAACCAGCATCTGACTCGAAAAAGAGATGACAAAAAACAGGGTCGAAGAAGACTAATTTGCTGAATCCGGCCTCACCCACATGCGCGCTCCATCTAAGCTAGCATGCATCATCCCCGGAACAGAAGTAGAGGAGTGGGGCGAGGTAGAAGTGGAGGGTGAGGAAGAAGATCCCGGCGACGGAGACGAAGACCAGCCCGTACACCAGCCACCCAACATCGCCCATCTTCTTTCTACACTCGTCTCGATACAGCAGGTTGATCAGCCGCCCGGAGTTGGACGAGACGACTTGCCGGCTCTAGCTCGAGCTTCCGATCGAACTCGCAACTGCAAACAATCCATTGACCTGGAGGCGATATAAACTCAAGTACCGCCATGGGCCAGGTATTAATTCGTGGTCGTCGCGGATGAAGTCGGGTGACTCCGATAAGATTGATTTAACGGGGGACGTGGATGAGCTGTAAGCGCGATACAACCCTCTGCCGGCACGTGGCACACACGTCGGCACGTGGAACGTCTCCCGTGGCTGCATCGCATGCCTTGGAACCACCAATGGGGTTTATTAATTAGTAGCTGCGTAGTGTGGGCTGGGCCGGCGTGCACCAGGAGCCAGCAAGTATGGCACAGTCCATAGGCCGAGGCCTCTCGAGATTAGTTTCTCGCTTCTCTTTTTATTGTTTTGTCGCTCCGAATAAAAATTGTTTGCCTGGCCCAGAGCTAATTAGTGTCGTTTGGTCCGTGAACAAAAAAGTACAAAAATGTTAAGTCATGAAAATTAAATAAAAGTAAATAAAATTTAAAATATTTTATAAGTCAAATCATCTATCCGATTTAGGGTCCGACATTCTCGTTGGGCTAACCACGACGAGATTTTCGAAACTAAATCTCATGTTATGTTTTCCTGACTTTTTTTATCAAAAATTTACCCACGTGTAATCCGTAAAAATATCATGTGAGTTATTCGTACACCAAAGATAGCGAATGGCGACTCCCACCCCTATGACAACCTCGGGAGCCATCCACGGCAATCTCTAATTTTGTCCTCCAAGATCATTCCTCATCCTTGGACTTATCCCCGGGTGAGGAATTTGCCCTCAGCGTTCGTGCATCCTTCTCCACCACCGTTCATGGATCTTCGGAGTCATATGTTTTTCATCTTGTTTGTGTCTTTCGATCGTGCAACCATTTGTCTTGATGATGATTCTCAAGCCTTGCAATCTTGTATTGGGGGCTCTAGATCTGATCTTCATGCCCGTCACATTAAAGAGAGAGTTATCAAATTTAGTGTCTTCTCCAAAGCCATAGGTTTCATGGTTTACAACCTCAGTGCGTACACCTGTTCATTTTTCATTTGTTGTTTCCATCTATGGGGTATGGGTGGACCTAATTGGCAACGAGGGCACTCTCTCTGGGCCGAATAAATCATCCCAAGAGTGGCATTTTGTCACTCGCGGGAAATAGTCACTCACCAGATCTAATGCAACGCCAATGACGCCGGGTAGATCTTTCGCTGACATGGCACGTGATCAACCTCATGATCTGATTCATAGGATCCTTTGCTAATTTCCCGCTCTAGCCGTTCTTTCAACTCCGGTGTGACTGCATCAACCCATATTCTTCCAACCTCCTCGCCATCCCATCCTAATCCATCACCATCCCAGCCAAAACCGTCTCCAGCCCGCACAATCCCACCACCAACCCAAGACTCATCTTCAATTCAACCCACTTCTGCTCCAACTAATATAAAAAACCAGCCCACTGGTCATCGATGCCTCGCGCCTGAACCCCTCTGCTCTGCATGCCTTTCCGATTTCCACTTCTAACCCTGTTGCAGATACGTTCATATCCAACGTCAATGCTTAGAGCACCGTAACAAGACATTGATCACCCAAACTGATTGATCCCCAAGTTAATAATCTTGTCATTCCGTCTCCCTCCCCTGTCTCGCCTACATATCCCCCATCTAAACTATAGAGTGCTCCACCCTGCGACCACCCCCTTAGTTATGGAAAACTATCCATGAGACCCCTACCCTCATTTACTCCTGGCATCGGATTTGTGCTACCCTGTGAGCACCGTCATCGTCGCGGTTTCCACGTCATCAGTGGAGCACCACTACTTAAGTGCAATGATCGGGCCATCTTCGTCCTGGAACCACCGAATGATCCAGAAAAATTTGTAGCTGATGCAACACTTATCAGGAACCTTCTTAACAGCCAAGGTTACCACGTTCATCGGTTGACTCGATCTGGTACGGGTGTAGCATTGATTCAGTTTGGTGATCCCTTTTCACGTGACTCTGCTATAGATCAATCCCCTTTTTCGTTGGTGATACTATTATTAGAGTGATACCATAGAATAGAGGCCTTAACCACAGAAATTGTACCTTTACCCATGATGTGTGACTTATGATGATGAAGTACCCATTAGAGGCTTGGCGTCTGGAGAAAATTAAGGAATCAGTTAGTGAATATGGTAGGTTTCTTGTGTGGAATAAGGATGAATCCAACAAAGCTTGTATTCTAGTCAAAATAAGAGTGTCTGGCATGCTTGAAATCCCCATTATCCATGTTCTACGTGAAAATACCAGTGATGAAGGCCATGTTCATTCATGGACTATGGTCAACTATGTGTTACAAGCAAAACTGATTGGTGGTCTAGGTGGTCATGAGGACCCACTGCCACCCAATGGAGGAAATCCTCATCCCCTCCCAAATATCCCTTTTGGAGGAATCTGGGAAGATGTTGCACCTAATAATGCTGAGATTCAAGCACTAGTGGAAAATGGGCATATTGTCCCGGTTTGTAAGGGGCTTTAGTCCCGATTGCCTAACCGGGACGGGGCAATCGAGACTAAAGCCCCAACCATTTAGTCCCGGTTGGGCTGCGAACCGGGACAAAAGGGCGGTCCATGTGTCTTCCCATACATGCCTAGGAAGCCTATTAGGTTCACACAAAGATTTTTCGTCACGTGTATCACGTCGATTGAAGAGCGGATACATAGGACTTTCCAATAGGGTAGCTCCCAAAATATAGATTTCTTCTTCCACATGGGCGCGTGTTCAGTAGCGACGTTGTTCGAAACAGGTTGACCGCCAGGACCCTTTCCAAAGATTCCTTCAATGTCCTTGACCATACCAAATACATCATGACTAGTAGTGAGGTCAGGCTTCTTCCGGTAATCTGCCCCATCTTTGAAATGCTTGCCTTTCATTCTTACTTGATGATTGGTCGGAAGAAATCGATGATTCCCTAGGTACACAACCTTCTTACATTTATGCAAATATGTAGCTTCAGTATCATCTAAACAGTGTGTGCATGCCTTGTATCCCTTGTTTATCTGTCCTGAAAGGTTACTAAGAGCATGTCAATCATTGATGGTTACGAAAAGTAGCGATCGTAGGTCAAATTTCTCCTGTTTGTGCTCATCCCACACATGTACACGTAGTTTTCCCCACAACTGTAAGAGTTCTTCAACTAATAGCCTTAGGTACACATCAATATTGTTGCTGGGTTTCTTCGGGCCTTGGATAAGTACTGGCATCATAATGAACTTACGCTTCATGCACAACTAAGGAGGAAGGTTATAGATACATAGAGTCATAGGACAGGTGCTGTGGCTACAGCTATGCTCCCCAAAATGATTCATGCCATCTGTACTTAGACCAAACCATAAGTTCCTCGTGTCACCTGCAAAGTCTAGGAACTCTCTCTCGATTTTTCTCCACTACAACCCATCAGCGGGGTGTCTCAACTTCCCCTCTTTATTACGGTCTTCATTGTGCCATCACAACAACTTGGCATGCTCTGTGTTTCTGAATGGATGTTTCAACCTTGGTATTATAGGAGCATACCACATAACCTTAGCAGGAACCCTCTTCCTAGGGGGCTCATCATCGCCATCAACATCACTGGGTCATCTCGTATGATCTTATACCGCAGTGCAGTGCATACCGGACGTTTATCTAAATTCTCGTACTCCTCTCCCCGGTAGAGGATGCAGTCATTAATGCATGCATGTATCTTATGCACATCTAATCCTAGAGGGCAGAGAATCTTCTTTGGTTCGTAAGTATTCTCGGGCAATTCGTTATCCTTTGGAAGCTTCGACTTCATTATTTTAAGTACTTCTCAAATCCCTTGTCAGATAAAACAGTCTCTGCCTTCCATTTCAGCAATTCCAGTGTGGTACCGAGCTTTGTGCTGCCATCTTCGCAATTTGGGTACAACAATTTTTTGTGATCCTCTAACATGCCCTCCAACTTCAGCTTCTCCTTTTCTGTTTCACAGTCTCGCTTTGCATCAGAAATGACCCAACCAAGATCATCAACGGGCTCATCTGATGCCTGGTCTTCACCTCCTTCTTCTTCATTCTCTTCCGTTGCAGTATCATCGTATTCAGGGAACATATGACAATAGTTAATTATACGTCCATAACGTATCTATAATTTTTGATGGTTTTATGCTAATAATATGCTTTTAACACTCCTTTTTATATAAAGTTTATGATTTATTTGGACTAACCTACTAATAGTTGCAAAAGTGTATACTATTCTTGTTTTACACTTTGATGTGTAGGAATTACCAAGAATACAAGTGGAAACCTTGTTGGAGTCAAATTGGAATTTTTTTCCAGAAATCTATCTCAGAACTATTTTTGAAGATGGTCACGTTTCGGGTCAAATACGATATCAAACGGAAAACTCTTAAACTACAAAATTGTTGGAAATTTCGCGACAAATGTTCTGGACATAAAAGTTAGCTGATTCCGAGTCCATACGGGCCTTTTAGGCCCTATTTATTGCACCCCAAGATGGGGTGATGGGGCCGAGAAGCTATATAAAGGGAGGAAACCTAATTCGCCCAGGGCATCTCCACCCACAAATTTGTAGCCACCAAAGCCATGTTTTTGCCTCCCCCATGGATCCCATCTCCATGGGGGAGGGCTCCCAAGAAGCCATGAAGGAAGGGGGCTAAGGGGCGATGCTCCCCCATGATACCGGCGGCGGGGAAGGAGTCCCCCGCGCCGCCGCCGCCTTCTTCACCATCTTCATCGCCATATCCATCACCTAATCCTCGTAGTATGCAGTGGTTCATCCTCGCACACACCTCTGTACCTTCCTATGTAAACATGGTGTTTGATTTTATAAGTTATAATCCTATGATTTATGTCAGGTTTGTGTAGTTTGTTTGTTTTTAGATTGAATGGTTGAACGTCTTTGGTTCATTACAGTTGTATGTTGATATGGTACAGTCCTTTGGTGTCCATTATATTTGTGCGTGCATGGATTAAACATCATAGGGTTTATAGTATGTGTAAAACGAAAGGGGGAGTTCTGCCGGAGTGACAGAAACCTGAGGACGCGAACCGGAACATTGCACGTATGGGAGTAAGAGGACCATTAAACTTAAGACTATGGTTGGGGAAACCTTAATGCATTGATTAGTACTTACGGATGTTTGCTAAGAATCCAATCATATAGTACATGTAATTCCAAGTAGTGAAGCGCATGTACATTTAGCGTCTCCCACATAGAAAACTACATCGAAGACAATGAACCTGATCTTTTTGCTATTTAAACTAGGACAAAGCCACCACAATTACCACCACTATTCCACACTCATGGTTCTGTTAGTTTAGTGTATTTTATTGCTGCAGCAACTAGCTTTACTTTCTTGTTATTTATTATCATGCAAAGCTATTTCTACTACTCGTATTGTTGCTCTAGTTTTATTTCCTAGATAATGCAAACGTTTAGTGTGCATAGAGTTGTATCAGTGGTTGATAGAACTTGAGAGAATATTTATCCTACCTTTAGCTACTCGTTGGGTTCGACACTCTTACTTATCGAAAAGGCTACACACGATCCCCTATACTTGTGGGTTATCAAGACCTTTTCTGGCGGCATTACCGGGGAGCAATAGCGTGTGGGTGAATATTCTTGTGTGCACTTGTTTGCTTTATCTCTAAGTATGTTTTACTTTCAGTTTTAAGTTGTTCTCTAACTTAGTATGGATAGGGAATGCGAATTACAAAAAAAATAGTTGTACTTGTTATCTAAAAACGTTTTTAAAAAGGAAAGTGATTGGAAAGATGAGTAATGGTTAAGTGGGGGTCGACCTTGAACACTTGTGTTCATGCCTATGAAACCAAAACAAATATTTTCATGGAAGCTTTTCAGTTAAAAACTTGTAGGAATGCATGAAGCCTTAAAAGAAGAAAGATATTTCTGATATTGATCTTAATGCTTATTCATTCGAAAATACTTGAATCTTGCTCCAATGCCTAACTTAAAGGAGTTAAAGAAAAGTACTTATTGGGAGATAACCCAAAAGTTTTAGATGAGTCTTGGAAGTTATTACCTCTATAATAACCGCTCTTTATCCTTTTTATTTGCTTTTTGTGCCAAGAGTAACCTCTAATGACAGAGCGGTAATACTTGGGAAAGTTGCTGTCCTGAAACAAATTTTTGTGCTTCGCTGTCAAAATTCGTGTAAAATCTCTGTATGTTGGTTTGAGTTGTGAATTTTTTGTGCTTCTGCCCCAGGTTGTTATCCAACTTTCGTTAGTTCAACACTTTTCGATTTGAGAAACATAAGGTCTTTGAAAAAATTGGTCTTTACCTGGTGGTCTGTTTTGACAGATTTCTGCCATTATTTGCATTTGCTTCTTGTTGATTCCTTTTTGAGTTCTTTTTGGGGAATTGAGCTCTTTAAAGGAAGTGCTACAGTAGCTTGTGTTTTAATGGAAGTTTTATTGGTGTTGGAACTGAACCCAAAGACTTATTATCTTGAGTGTACTAATGTTGTTAATAAAGATTGTGTGAAGTTTTGTATGAAGGAAAAATTTCAGGTGTATGGAGAGAGTGATGTAATGAGATGAAGAATGGACTAAAGCTCAACCTTGGGGATGCCACGTGTGTCACCCCAAGAAATATCCAAGAAGTACAAGCGTCAAAACTTGGGGATGCCCAAGGCATCCCCTTCTTCATCAATAAAAATCTCAGGTTTCTTCCAAACACTTCATTTTTATTGTTTCATGCACAGTTGTGTTGTTCTTGGAGTGTCTTCGTTTCATTTTCGGTTGCTTGATTTTCTTAATTTTATGGAATAAATTGGTTGGACCCCCTATTTCATACTTTAGTTTTCAAATAAGTGTGGTTTGGATTGGAAAAGAGTAGGAAAAGTTCATGCTTAAGTGGTGAAAGGAGCTCGTTTTTTACGGTGGCCTATGCTTTGTCATGTCATGCTTGATATTGTTTTGGCTTTATGCTTAGTGATTTTTGTTGTAGCATAACATGTTATAAACAATTGAGATTGCTTAATGTGCCTTGAAAGAATCATGCATTGTTTTAGCATATTAAAGCATAGTATTGTGGTATTCTCCTTTGATGCTTTATTTGGATTGACTTGATGCATGCTCACACCATGTTATGACTATCCCAAGTCACCATAGCCTTTATGATCCTTTAGTTGTCGACTTGTGATATCTCTTTATGCTTCAATTAATGATGTTTTGTCGCTTTGCATGATTATGGCCATTATTGCTCTTTTAGTTGGTCGCTCCCAGTCTTTTTCTAGCCTCCATAACCAAGTATGAGTTCCACTCATGCATCCAACTCCAAATAAAGCCAAGTTATCCCAAAGAGTCCACCATACCTACCTATTAGCATTTGCTATTCCAAGTATATTCATGCTTTTATCTACCTTCCGAATTAAACTTGTTATGAGAAAACTAGTGATTAAAGCTCTCACGAACTTGATGGCACACTTTACTTTTCTTGCCCCTAATAAACTTGAACCATTATGTCATCTATGTTATATATGCTTGCACTTATATATTGGGGATTAGCAGAACCATGCTGTCATGGGGAATGCTTTCAACATTGCACTTGTACATTGTACCTAGTTGATATCATGCTCTTTTGTCTATGGATGTCGTCGGTGTGAAATGAAACGGGGTTTTGTAAGTCCATGGAGTTATGTATGTATGTTAGAGAAATTCCTGGGCCGCCGGTCTAATCCATGCCTAATCATGGTGGAAACCTGCAGCGTAACCATAATAAGCAATCTATGAAGCATTCTTCTTATAAAAAAAGAGATAGAGATTGAGAAAAAAGAAAAACAGAGATGAGAAAAGAGGAAAGAGAGAAAAAGCACCATTTTCCCATGGTAAATAAGAAGATTGCTGAGATGCTCGTTGTCTGCTTGCCTTGTCATTTTGATATGAGGATTCTTCCGTATCATCGGGAAAGGGGTACCCCGTTGGCGGTTCTCTATGATACACATGTACTTACTATGACAAGAACTTACCGGTAACTAAACTTGAGTAGCATGAGGAGCGGCCCTCGTATTCAAGGGACATGAGATTTCCAACTTATACTTTGTCAAGTATATACTCCATAGTTTCTTCACTTAACCTTAATCACTTCAAGATGCATATGATAGGGGCGATGAGAGCTGAAAGCTAATAAGTACCATAATTTTTGGAAGCTCTTTATGAGACTTGAATCCCTGCTTCCTTCTATGAAGGCCTTTCTTTCACTTTTATATTGAGTCTCCACCTTCTATCTTTATGCACCAATTAAGAGAGCATAGTTGTCATTCTTAGTTCTACGTGCATTGTCCCAAGAATTGTTGATTGATGCATAACTTTGATATTGCTTGTTCGTAAACTATTTGTATCTAGTCACCCTTATGAACTTTGAAGGTGTCCTATGCATTTATGTTTTGCTACTCTATGCAAGCTGAATACCATTGTCATTATGCTTTTTTATGCGAAACAAACAAACGTCTTGCGAAGCATTGTTATTCATAAATCTTTTGTTTGTGCCTTTTCATGTTACAACATAGTTTCTATGTCTTATTATTAGAACTCTATCTTTCATGATTCATGTTTAGAGTATCTTAATTCCAGCTATCAATGCTTTTACAATAATGATGATCAAGATTGTGTTGTCTGTATATCACCTCAAAAATTATATTGTTTTGATCGTTTACCTACTCGAGGACGAGCAGGAACTAAGCTTGGGGATGTTGATACGTCCATAACGTATCTATAATTTTTGATGGTTTTATGCTATTAATATGCTTTTGACACTTCTTTTTGTATAAAGTTTATGATTTATTTGGACTAACCTACTAATAGTTGCAAAAGTGCACAATGTTCTTGTTTTACACTTTGATGTGTAGGAATTACCAAGAATACAAGTGGAAACCTTGTTGGAGTCAAATTGGAATTTTTCCAAAAATCTGTCTCAGAACTCTTTTTGAAAATGGTCACGTTTCTGGTCAAAGACAGCATCAAACAGAAAACTCTTCAACTACAAAGTTGTTGAAAATTTTGCGACAAACGTTCTGGATATAAAATTTAGCTGATTCCGAGTCCGAACAGGCCTTTTAGGCTCGATTTACCGCAGCCCAAGATGGGGTGACGGGAATCCAAGAAACTATATAAAGGGAGGAAACATAATTCGCCCAGGGCATCTCCACCCACGAATTTGCAGCCACCAAAGCCACGTTTTTTACTCCCCCATAGATCCCATCTCCATGGGGGTGGGCTCCCAAGAAGCCATGAAGGAAGGGGGCTAAGGGGCGGTGCTCCCCCATAGAGTTGTATCAGTGGTTGATAGAACTTGAGAGAATATTTATCCTACCTTGAGCTCCTCGTTGGGTTCAACACTCTTACTTATCGAAAAGGCTACACACGATCCCCTATACTTGTGGGTTATCGGTTGTCATCATCCTCTTCTTCTTCATTGTCTTCCATCATAACCCCTCTTTCTCCGTGCTTGGTCTAGCAATTATAGCTAGGCATGAAACCTCTCCGAACCAGGTGGCCGCGAATGATTTTCGAGGAAGAGTACTCCTTGATGTTCCGACATTGAACACATGGACAACATATAAATCCATTCTCTTTGTTTGCCTTAGCCACATCGATAAATTTATCCACACCTTGAATGTACACGGATTCACGTCGGTCATCGTACATCCATCCCTGCTGGTTCATCAGCATCATTACAGAACATCATGAATAGTGAGATGACCACTTTACGTCGACACATGCATTATTATATCAATGTCAGATGAAAGGATAAGGTTTCGAACCTCGATCGAGAAGGAAAGAAAGAGGAGAAAGGCTTAAGTGTGGCTCGGGCACCTCATATCATTTTTGTTTTGTGTGAAACCAAGCGGTATCATTCTCTCAGGAATTTCGTCGAACACCTAATGTGCATAGGAAAAAAAACTAGCACACACACCTCACTCCTTCCACCAAGAGAAAAACAAAGGGAGGGCTAGCTGGGGCGGTGCATTTATAGGTGGATTATTCATCCCGGTTGATATTACGAACTGTGTGTGGTGGGCCATGTGTCTGTTGCACGACCTTTAGTCCCGGTTCGTAATACCAACCGGGACCGGAACAAATGCGAGCATTAGTCCCGGTTCGTGGTGGAACTGGGACTAATGCTCTAGGTTGCTCTGAACGAAAGCTAGTTTTTCTACTAGTGAAGGCAATCCTAGCAATTGTGTTGCACCTACTGGGGCATGATGCACCAGCTGTTGACGGTGATATTACCACGAACCGGGACTAATGCTCTGGGTTGCTCTGAACGAAAGCTAGTTTTTCTACTAGTGAAGGCAATCCTAGCAATTTTGTTGCACCTACTGGGGCATGATGCACCAGCTGTTGACGGTGATATTACCATGAATGGCACCCCTCCGTGAAACCATGCTAGCATGGAGCATAGCTTAGATAACATCCAACCTACTATTGATGCCTTTGCTGCTATGCACGAGATGATCTCTCATATTCTAGTGGAAATTCTTCCAATTCTGAATAATATTGACCATGAGTCGGTCTATGGAGCTATGATCCAATTACTTGAAGTAAAGGATGGCAATGTCTCATAGAATAAGTGAATCATGACTCTATAATCAGCTGTCTTTGATCTGCCAACAAAGAACTAATGCACCATTACCGAATTTGATGATGATAATAACACTGCCATTTTTGTGCCTCACAATACAATAAACATGACTGAATTTGAGTACTTTGGTGCACCTAAGACAGATTTAGTAACTGGGACTAAAATTGGGTATGAGCCAATGGAGATTCTGACACCTGCTACCAAGAAACAAAAACAAGCTATTAAAGATGTGAAAGAAGTGGAGCGTAGCAACATAATTGTTGTCTTATGTGAAGGCTACAACAACCAAGATGCACCTGAGAAGGCAGCAAACAAAGAAAAGGAAATGGAGAAAGAAAATGTGGAGAGAATTCAAAGAAGAAGAAGCCAATCAAATCAAAGAACTTGAACAATGTTGTCTCTGCTGAAATATTATATGGCAATGCCCCTCCTCCTCCTAAACTCCCCCTTGATACTATGCAGGTCATTGGAGTATAGAAGTGACATATTCCTCCTAGTAAGGTGTCTGCTCAGAAGCTCCTTGCAAAATGTGGCTAATGTTGAGCCACACTAAGATATGAGCAAGTGTGCGTGAGGCCCATTATGAGTTATGACAAAGGACATGTTTCAAGGGGCGATATGCGCATCTGGTTTATACTAGCCTGGAGTGTGGTGTTTTCGGGATCATGTATCTACAAGGCATCGAGCAGTGCAACATGATTTTCTAGGCTGATACGATGCGAGGTGGAGTATGGTTGTAGTCGAATACGCTCGGCTAGGGTCAGACACATAAGAAGGGAATCCTGGACAGACTTGTGGATCGGTAGGAATGTCGGTCGGAACAAAAAAAGAACAATGGGATCGGCGACAATGACATAGGAGTGTGATGTTGATGGTTCCTGAATTATGTGGCGTGGCAAAATGCGTGGAACGGGTATGCATGCTTCAACATCTGAGGTGGGGTTGATTCAAGACAATGGTTACATTGGAGAGCTTGAAGTCAACAGAGTGGTGAGGTAGGCTAGCTAGCTACATGGACTTAGAGCATCTCCACTCGCCCCCCATACGATGTTCAGCGGTTGGCCTTATGGGGGCCACTAGTGCAGGTACCTCATATCGGGGGTCACCGCCTCCCATCTGCCGCCCCTAAAACAGGCCCCCAAATCGTAATTGCAAATTAAAAAATTCAAAAGGTCACCAGAAATAAGCATAGTTTGCCGCCACCGGGCACAACATAGTTCAGGCGATTCAATCACCATAATACAAGTCCATCGGTTATCAAAATAAATATAAGAGGAACATGAAAATCAAACGGGGGGAGATCCTCCGCCGCGGTAGGAGGCACCTCCAAGGTCACCGGCGACGGAACGGTGGTGCTGGCCTGGGTATAGATCGGGGTCAGGGTCGCAGTTGCCAATGTTGGGCTGCTGCTCTGGTTGGCGGTCGCTTAGTTCTCGGAGAGGATCGAGGCATGCTAATCAACACACCATGCTCTCGCCTCGGCATTCATGTCCTTCGTGTCGACCATCAATATCACCAAGTCCTTTCTCATCTTCTTTGCCACCATGTTGGCCTTGATGAGGCCGAGCTTGATGTCCTGTCGCTCGATGACCAATGCCCACCTTGCCACGGCGATCTCCACCAACTTGGTGGCTTGCTCTGCCCTCATGGTGGCGTGCGTGGTGGCATCGGCCATGCAGGCCAAGATGGATGACTGTAGTTTCTTGATGGACGGCACAGCGTCCCTCATGTCCTTGGCCTTCTTGTGGCCAATGGGTCGACCCTCTGATGCCGCCGATGGTGACGCTCCGGGGTCATAGGCATTGGACTTGGCCTTGGTGGAGCAGTCCGCGTCTCCGCCCACTTGTCGTGCCCCTCGATCCGTCCAAAGACATGGATGAACTTAAACGCGTTGTCATCGTTGTCCTCGCGGTAGGTGGCGATCATGGCGTGCATCTATGAAAAACACCAACAGTCAGACACAAGTCTCAAATGGGTGGGAGCGGGCGCCGACGACGAGGGTTGTTAAACTAATCTTCATAGTTGGTGCCGCTGACATGGACGCAACACATCTCTTCCACGACGCCATGCCACTTGTTGCGGGCGTGCTAGATCATGGCCCAACGATGAGACATGCCAGAGTTGTTGTGGTCGTGTTGCAAGGCCTTGAAGTAAGGATCCAACAACCACCGCTCATCGTACACCACCTTCACCCTGTTCCAATAGTAGTCCGAGTTCTGGTTGGTGCCGGTGAAGGGTTCTATGCTGACGGTCTTCCAAGCTTCGGTGAGGCACTCATCCTCCCTCGAGCTCCACTTGGGGTCACGTCTGCTGCCTCCTTTCTTCTTTTTCTCCCCTTGATGACCCACAAGTATAGGGGGTGTATCGCAGTATTTTCGATAAGAGTGTCGAACCCAACGAGGAGCAGAAGGTGATGGCTAGTGGTATGGATCAGGAATTCTCTACAAATACTTAGCAAACGGATTTTTAGGGGTTTTCAATAAAGCAAGTAAACAAAGTACGAGTAAATAAAAGACATTAGGAATAAATGCAGCAAGTGGCCCAATCCTTTATGCAGCAAAGCACAAGCGGTTGTATTATTTAAGATGACCAAACGTTCTCGAGGACACATGGGAAGACTGTCAAGTGCTTTTGTGCGGCGCCCCGCAAAAACCACTACTAGAAAATCGCATTGTTTTTGTGCATTGCATCATCATGACCGCATGATCATGTCATCATGCCACATTGCATTTGAGCATCGTCATCATCATACATCTGTTGTTTGAAACTATTTACGAAAAAACCCTATTTCTGTTTTCTAAATACCTAGCCTTTATTCAAATACAAAACCCGGGCCGCCGGAATATTTTGGTTTGTCTAAATACGGTTTGCAAAAGCCCCGTTTTAAATAATAAAATTTTATATTGTTTTTTTAGGAGGCAGCCGCCAGGCCCGAAAGCCCGGCCGGCCACCTCCAAACCCTAGTCTAAAAATATCTAGTCCTAATTCTACCCAATCCTATCCTACCCAGCCTCCCTCCACCTCACTCCAGCCAACCAACACCCGCCACCTCACCGGTGGACGCGCCACCCACCACACCTCACACAGCGCGCGCCTGCACCTGCCCCCGTCCCACCATCCCGCCTGCCCACCGACTGCGCCCTGGTCGCCTCCACCCAGCTGCCACCTGCAGCTGGGCCCACACCGGCCGTCGCCCGCGCACAAGCACGCGTTCCGCGTCACCTGCTCATCTCTCGCGGGAGACACACTACCCTGCACGCCTCCCCCAGTCTCCTTGTCGTTTTTCTCCCCTGGCCCCACCTCACAGCCCACCTTCCTCTTCCTGACCCCGCTATTCCTCTCTCCCCCACGATTCCTTCCTCCGCTTCGTCCTCCCTCTACAAAAAGCTCTACCCCCACCGCCGTGGTTCGCTCGCCCTGTCCCCGCAGCAGAGCCCCGGCCGTGGACGCCGCCTCTCCTACCGGGGCCCCTCCTCAGCACCTCCACCGCCGTTCCGCGAGCACCGCCATCCACGACTCGACGACCCCTGCGGTGCCATCCCTCGCTGCGCCCGGCCGCCGCCAAGCCGCTGGAGCCGTCGCCGCCGCGTTCTCGGGTCGCGGACCCTGGCGCTCCTCAGCCTGTCCACGACCCCTGAGCGCCGCCGTTCTTGTGTCGCATCCGCTCCGGGAGCTCGCCGCCGCACGTCCCGCTCCTCTTCGCTTTGGAAGTCGCCACCTCGTGTCCTCGCCACCTCCTCACCTGCCGCCCTTGCCTCGCTCCGCCGGCCACCCTGCCCCGGAGCGCCGTCGTCGGCCTCCTCGCCGCCCTCTCACCGGCCTCGCCTCCTCACCCCATGACCTCGACCGTGGACGCACATGCCACCTCTCGTCCTCTGACCGCCCGCCGTCGCCGGGCCTCCTCGTCTGTGCCAGCCGACGAACTTGCCGGCCCCGAGCGCCCGCGGTTTGAGTCGCCACATCGCCGGACCCCACCTCGCGGCTCCAGCTCGCCGTCGCCCCCTGTTCTGGCCGCCGCCCGGGCCTGTTGGAGTTTGTCCCCGGTGCTACCCAGTTTACTGTCTCTGCCTCGTAGTGCTACAGGTTGCGCGTCGTGTATCCTGGTGCTGCCGCCGTTGTTTTCCTCTAGTACCAGTAGGGTTGCTCCATGTGCTCTGTTTCGGTTCTACTCACGAGAACCGGGAGTTTGATGTTGTTGCTTTGGCGACCGCGTGAAGATGGATCTGTGGCGGTGCTCCGTTTTTCCGTGATCCTTCGTCGCACGGGTTGTCGAGTCGGATGAGTACCTCGACAAGACCGGCACCATGCCGATGCATTTGAAGAAGAACCTGGAATCGAGGGACGATTCCTGCCAAGGCCTCCTTCGAGATTTTGGTGACGCCGGTACGACTAGATATTCTCGGACCCGAAGACCCTGATCCACGGATCCGGTGATGCCGAATCCCCTCGGCACGACATGATCTTCCTCACGGAGCGCCGAGTTCCCCATCTTGGACGACAAGACCGTCGACATGGAGCTCGAAGACCGATCTGGAATGCCAAGTTCTTCATCCCGGGCTCCAAGTTCGTCGAGAACCTGGACGCCAAGATCGCCGACACGGATACGACAAGTACTTCACCCCGGACGCCAAGACCGACCCGATACGAGGACCCGACAAGATCTTCGCGACGACAAGATCGACACCGACCAGGGTGAATCCGATGCACCCCGACGCCAAACCAAGTCCTTCTTCCCGGAACGCCAAGCTCTCCTTCCGTTGTCCGAGAACAATCCCGTCGATCCGAACCCCAGATCCGATCCCCGTCAAACCCCCCCCGAACACCCAGAACCAAGATCTTCCGAACCCAGATGTGTGAACCTTTTCCCGAGCCCCTATTTTATAAATGCTATATATAAAACTTGCTGCATATTAATTGTTCATCTCGCATGCATATCATGTGGGTTGGGGGCATTATGCCGACTCACCTCATAATTAAATACGGAGTGTTCTTGCGGAATATCTTTGGCTTATTTCGGACTCCATTTAAATTGCTGTAGCGAACAGATGCCATGTTTCGCCCTGTTAATACAACATTTAAATTGTGGGGGGTTCTAAACAACTTGAACCATATAATCATTTGTCGAGACCACGGTTCCGCTTAATATTGCCTAATTGCACCGCATCTTGCCATGCCATGCATCTTATCATAAGCATGCCGGATCTTCTGCCGTAGTATTAAATATTGCATCCGGTGTTCTTCTAGTGCTTTGCTTCTTCGCGGATTAGGCCGATGAGTGGATGCGAGTATCGACAAGTTCTCCGGATATGAACCTTCGGCAATGTTTTCCCAGGCGAGCATCTCTCCCCCTTCTACTTATTTTGCATTTATAGTCTTTATTTCCTCCTATTGATCTATTGCTATCCGTGTCGCGATGCTTTAGTTTCCGAACACCAGTTATATTCCGTGCAGCCTCTATATTGCCTTGGACACCTCCTATTACCTATGTTTGGTCGATAGCTGGCCTTGCGAGTCGTAGTACTTGCTCAGGTGCGATCTCGTGTTGTCGAGAACCACAGTTGGAATGCTGACAGATGTGGGGGAGATGCTTAATGGTGGAGATAATCATGACTTTAAATACAACTATTAAAAAGCTAGATATAACTAATGCAGAGGCATCGATGGGCAATAGATGTTATTTGGTTCTTCCACGCTCACTTGTGTCCCGTAGGACCCCGAGTACTTGATACCTGTTCCTTGACTTTTCGCACATCCGGGAGGCCTTATGGACCCCCCCTGAGCCAGAGCTTGATTCATTTCTATTTCTTGGGGCCACAAAGTAGTTTGGGGCTTTATTACTATCCTGTACCTATGCCATGCTTTACTGCTTTATTTAAGATTGTGCGTGGAGCACTTGTACTGTTTAGGATCGTGGAGTGTTTTCGCGGTATCAACAAGCCCAGTCACATTTTCGGGTTCCCAATCGTTTACAACAATTGACGCAAACCTTGGGTCCGTTCCGGAGACGGCCAACTTCGTTGCGGGTAGCTTAGTGGGGTGGCCCCCTGAAATATTTCTGAATCCTGTGATCGCTTTGTAGTGAATGCCTCGTTGGGTTTTGAATTGGTTTTTTCGAGGTTGATCGAGTGTGTGTTGCTATTTGTGCACCCCTGCAGGGTAAAACTTTCTGAAAGCCGTGTTCGCGGTTATGGATGACTTGGAGCACAGTATCTCGATCATAGACAAGCATAACTAAAGCAGTGCTATAAACTTGACTTAATATATGACTAGTAATCAGATTCAACTATAACGGAATGGATATTAAAAATGCCAACAGCTGGTGGATCTGGGTTGTTTGGTGACATGCTGTACCTGCCTAGTAAGTATTGCAACTCCAATGGAATGTGATAAAAGTGCCAACAACTGCTGGGTTATGGGATTCCTCGGGACTATTATATCTGACTAGTAAATGTTCCAACTACAACGGAATGGTGATTAAAACTGCCCACTACTTATGCTATCAGGATGACTCCTAATATCTATATCTGATTAGTAATTGCTACAACTATAATGGAATGAGTAAAATTGCCAACTGTGTGAGTTCCTTGGTCCGACTTCCTCATTTGGTCTCGAGGGGGAAATACCGGGATGGGTTTGTTTGGTGTTAGCTTCAGGTTGGATCCGAATAGGTCTTTCTTATCCCTCTCTAATAACCGCCAGTTGTACCGAGTCTCTATAGGTTGTTTAGTGCCGCTGTGCTGCCGCTTCAGCCCACCATACCTATGTAGGCGAGAGCCGCCGAATTCTAGCCTCGTCGTGTACTGGCCTCAGTACTGATGCTCCTCTTTTTCTTTTCCCCTTTGCCGGCACCGCTTTCGTTTTAGCAGGTTTGAGATCGACGTCGTTAGCAGGGTTACCCTTCCGGCTTGGCCTGGGCAGGGTTATGGACGCCATTGGTTATTCTTCAGGGCTCTTAGCCCCATTTGCATCTTGTCCGTAGTGGGACGCTCTATCGTTTCAAGGTGATTTGGATCTTTGTATTGTATATCTGTATTCTTGACTCATGGAGTCGTTGATGCATATAAATCTGTCTGTGGGTCCCATCGAGGACTGATGTGTAATGGTATTACTTCGTTTTCCACCCGCACGAAAGTGCCTGGTGGGCGTCCTTGAATCGTTTCTATGCGGGTTTGGCGGGAATCACTAAAACTTGCATAGGGCCGATTCGAGGGTGTTACAGAGTGGTATCAGAGCTCAGCAGTTGCGATACCCCACAAGTCCAGCTTGTAGGATAACCTAGCTAACGGCCGAAGTAGAGTGTCAAAACTAATTTGGGAAAATCGGTTGAATAGATCTGATTAGGTCTGCTTTTACTTCTTACCCCTATGCTATTCTCCTCTTACCTCTGCGTGTTTTGGATCTGTTCTCTTGTCTTTTCTTCGAGTCCAGGAATTCTCGAGGTTGGGTTTCCGTCGTACCTTCAGGGTTTCGCTTCCTCCTTTGGTAACGGTGCTTCTACATCCGGTCTTCGTGCTATCTGAGGAATCCTTCATCTGTTGGACTTCTCTCTGTTCCTTGTTGTGCCTTCCGGTGTTTTCCGACGCGACGGCATCATCTACGCCAGATCCGATGCAGATCCTGCATCACTACTTTGTTCCGCACCTCGATTGTCGAGATCTTCAGTCTGACTCCAAGAATGGTTGCACGCTTTTCTACTGATTGTGCGGAGTAATAGTTTGGGTGCGTGATGGATTGGCCCCCATGCCGACTACTCACTCTATTTGCTCGTGTACATTGAAGTGGATGAGAATGCATCGGTTCTCTCTTTCTATCGAAGTTAGAGGTGGCTTTAATTGTGGATACATCTACCTTCGTCCTTTGTTTCCTGGAGTGTTCTCTCGACGATCACAGACAACGACCTCTTGTTAGTGGTGTCGCGAGGATCTACATGAAGCGAGAAGATTCAGATCGCCGACCTTCTTCCCGGTACCATGAGGCGGATCTCGAGGGCGAGATCCTTTGTTAGTGGTGTCGAATTGTGGCGCCCCGCAAAAATCACTACTAGAAAATCGCGTTGTTTTGGTGCATTGCATCATCATGACCGCATGCTCATGTCATCATGCCACATTGCATTTGAGCATCGTCATTATCATGCATCTGTTGTCTGAAACTATTTTCGAAAAAAACCCTATTTCTGTTTTCTCAATACCAAGCCTTTATTCAAATACAAAACCCGGGCCCCCGGAATATTTTGGTTTGTCTAAATACGATTTGCAAAAGACCCGTTTTAAATAATAAAATTTTATATTATTTTTCTAGGAGGCAGCCGCCAGGCCCGAAAGCCCGGCCGGCCACCTCCAAACCCTAGTCTAAAAATATCTAGTCCTAATTCTACCCAATCCTATCCTACCCAGCCTCCCTCCACCTCACTCCAGCCAACCAACACCCGCCACCTCACCGGTGGACGCGCCACCCACCACACCTCACACAGCGCGCGCCTGCACCTGCCCCCGTCCCACCATCTCGCCTGCCCACCGACCGCGGCCTGGTCGCCTCCACCTAGCTGCCACCTGCAGCTGGGCCCACACCGGCTGTCGCCCGCGCACAAGCACGCGTTCCGCGTCACCTGCGCGTCTCTCGCGGGAGACACACTACCTTGCACACCTCCCCCAGTCCCCTTGTCGTTTTCCCCCTGGCCCCACCTCACGACCCACCTTCCTCTTCCTGACCCCGCTATTCCTCTCTCCCCCATGATTCCTTCCTCCGCTTCGTCCTCCCTCTGCAGCAAGCTCTACCCCCGCCGCCGTGGTTCACTCGCCATGTCCCCGAAGCAGAGCCCCAGCCGTGGCCGCCGCCTCTCCTACCGGGGCCCCTCCTCAGCACCTCCACCGTCGTTCCGCGAGTACCTCCATCCACGACCTGGCCACCCCTGCGGTGCCATACCTCGCAGCACCCGGCCGCCGCCAAGCCGCTGGAGCCGTCGCCGCTGCGTTCTTGGGCCGCGGACCCCGGCGCTCCTCAACCTGTCCATGACCCCTGAGCGTCGTCGTTCCTGTGTCGCCTCCGCTCCGGGAGCCCGCCGCCGCATGTCCCGCTCCTCTTCGCTTTGGAAGTCGCCACCGTGTGTCCTCACCACCTCCTCACCTGCCGCCGCTGCCTCGCTCTGCCGGCCACCCTGCCCCGGAGGGCCGTCGTCGGCCTCCTCGCCGCCCTCTCACCGGCCTCGCCTCCTCACCCCACGACCTCGAACGTGGACGCACAGGCCACCTCTCGTCCTCCGGCCGCCCGTCGTCGCCGGGCCTCCTCGTCCGTGCCCGCCGACGAACTTGCCGGCCCCGAGCGCCCGCAGTTTGAGTTGCCACATTGCCGGACCCCACCTCGCGGCTCCAGCTCACCGTCGCCGCCTGTTCTAGCCGCCGCCTAGGCCTGTTGGAGTTTGTCCCCGGTGCCGCCCGGTTAACTGTCTCTGCCTCGTAGTGCTACAGGTTGCGCGTCGTGTATCCTTGTGCTGCCGCCGTTGTTTTCCTCCAGTACCAGTAGGGTTGCTCCATGTGCTCTGTTTCGGTTCTGCTAACGAGAACAGGGAGTTTGATGTTGTTGCTTTGGCGACCATGTGAAGATGGATCTGTGGCGGTGCTCCGTTTTTCCGTGATCCTTCGTCGCACGGGTTGTTGAGTCAGATGAGTACCTCGACAAGACCGGCACCATGCCGATGCATTTGAAGAAGAACCTGGAATCGAGGGACGATTCCTGCCAAGGCCTCCTTCGAGATTTTGGTGATGCCGGTACGACTAGATCTTCTCGGACCCGAAGACCCTGATCCACGGATCCGGTGATGCCGAACCCCCTCGGCACGACATGATCTTCCTCACGGAGCGCCGAGTTCGCCATCTTGGACGACAAGACCATCGACATGGAGCTCGAAGACCGATCTGGAACGCCAAGTTCTTCATCCTGGGCGCCAAGTTCGTCGAGAACCCGGACGCCAAGATCGCCGACACGGATACGACAAGTACTTCACCCCGGACGCCAAGACCGACCCGATACGAGGACCCGACAAGTATTTCTGAATCCTGTGATCGCTTTGTCATGAATGCCTCGTTGGGTTTTGAGTTGGTTTTTCCGAGGTTGATCGAGTGTGTGTTGCTATTTGTGCACCCCTGCAGGGTAAAACTTTCTGAAAGCCGTGTTCGCGGTTATGGATGACTTGGAGCACAGTATCTCGATCATAGACAAGCAGAACTAAAGCAGTGCTATAAACTTGACTTAATATATGACTAGTAATCAGATTCAACTATAACGGAATGGATATTAAAAATGCCAACAGCTGGTGGATCTGGGTTGTTTGGTGACATGCTGTACCTGCCTAGTAAGTATTGCAACTCCAATGGAATGTGATAAAAGTGCCAACAACTGCTGGGTTTTGGGATTCCTCGGGACTATTATATCTGACTAGTAAATGTTCCAACTACAACGGAATGGTGATTAAAACTGCCCACTACTTATGCTATCAGGATGACTCCTAATATCTATATCTGATTAGTAATTGCTGCAACTATAATGGAATGAGTAAAATTGCCAACTGTGTGAGTTCCTTGGTCTGACTTCCTCGTTTGGTCTCGAGGGGGAAATACCAGGATGGGTTTGTTTGGTGTTAGCTTCAGGTTGGATCCGAATAGGTCTTTCTTATCCCTCTCTGATAACCGCCAGTTGTACCGAGTCTCTATAGGTTGTTTAGTGCCGCTGTGCTGCCGCTTCAGCCCACCATACCTATGTAGGCGAGAGCCGCCGAATTCTAGCCTCGTCGTGTACTGGCCTCAGTACTGATGCTCCTCTTTTTCCTTTGCCCTTTGTCGGCACCCCTTTTGTTTTAGCAGGTTTGAGATCGACGTTGTTAGCAGGGTTACCCTTCCGGCTTGGCCTGGGAAGGGTTATGGACGCCATTAGTTATTCTTCAGGGCTCTTAGCCCCATTTGCATCTTGTCCGTAGTCGGACGCTCTATCGTTTCAAGGTGATTTGGATCTTTGTATTGTATATCTGTATTCTTGACTCATGGAGTCGTTGATGCATATAAATCTGTCTGTGTGTCCCATCGAGGACTGATGTGTAATGGTATTACTTCGTTTTCCACCCGCACGAAAGTGCCTAGTGGGCGTCCTTGAATCGTTTCTATGCGGGTTTGGCGGGAATCGCTAAAACTTGCATAGGGCCGATTCGAGGGTGTTACATTTCGCTTCATATAGTTTATTAATCTTCTTTAGCTTGCTAAGTGTTGTGTGGGTGAACCTGTGCTAATGTACCGACCTTCCTAGGACTAATACATACTTGTGATTATACCCCTTGCAAACATCCGTAAGTACAAGAAAGTAATTAAGGTAGAAACCTAACCACAACTTTAAACTCTAAGACCCTTACGTCCCTTGTGCAATGGTTTCCTAATGGGGGTTCAGGTTTCTGTCACTCCGGCAACCCTAGTCTCAAACCCTAGTCTTCCAAGGTGGAGATCCCTCTCTCTCTCTCAAGTACAAGTAGTGGCTATGGGGATGAATTGGCTAGGAGGTCGAAGATCATGGAGCGAGATGAAGAACGTCTTCTCCTTCTTCTCCGGATCCCTTCTTTCTCCCTTCTGGATGGTGTGGAAGTTGTTGTGTTCTGTTTTAGTCCCCCGTCTCTTTGATGACCCACAAGTATGGGGGTGTATCGCAGTATTTTCGATAAGTAAGAGTGTCGAACCCAACGAGGAGCAGAAGGTGCTGGCTAGTGGTATGGATCAGGAATTCTCTGCAAATACTTAGCAAACGGATTTTTAGGGGTTTTTGATAATGCAAGTAAATAAAGTACGAATAAATATAAGACAATAAGAATAAGTGCAGCGAGTGGCCCAATCTTTTATGCAACAAAGGACAAGCCGGTTGTATTACTTAAGATGACCAAACGTTCTCGAGGACACACGGGAATTCTGTCAAGTGCTTTCGCTTCATATAGTTGATTAATCTTCTTTAGCTTGCTAAGTGTTATGTGGGTGAACATGTGCTAATGTACCGACCTTCCTAGGACTAATACATACTTGTGATTATACCCCTTGCAAACATCCGTAAGTACAAAAAAGTAATTAAGGTAGAAACCTAACCACAGCTTAAACTCTAAGACCCTTACATCCCTTGTGCAATGGTTTCCTAATAGGGGTTCATGTTTCTATCACTCCGGCAACCCCTACGATTAGTAGCCAATACACAATGCATTCCCCTATGCCCTATAGGTGAAGTGTCATGTAGTCGATGTTCACATGACACCACTAGAAGAAGTACACCACAACTTAAATATCAAACTATTGAATCTTTCTCAACACAATTCCACTACTAACAACATGACTTCTCCCATGTCCTCAAGAACAAAACGAACTACTCACACGACATCAGATGGATCATGATCAGATATGAAATAATGATGTATAACAATCTGAACATAAACAATAATTCAATGGTTCACTCAATAGCATCAACTACAAAGAGTAATCAACACCAGGAAAGTTTCCCCTATGAACTATGAAAGATTCAACACAATTGTTACAGTAATATGGAGATGGTGATGATGGTGGTGGTGGTGATGATGATGATCCCGATGAAGTCCAACTTGATGATGGTGTTGATGGCGACGATCTCCCCTCTCCGAGAAGGAATTCCCCTGGCAGAAATCTGTCTACCGGAGAGATCTTTCTCTCTCGGTGTTTTCTGCCCCGCAGAGGCGGCAAAATATTTCTGTGGTCGCTCCTCGAGTCTTAGGATTTCGGGAGGATGATATACGCCAGAGGGAAGAGGCTGGAGGGGGCCACGGTGGGTGGCCACACCACCTGCTGGCGCGGCCTAGGGCTGCCCACGCTAGGGGGTGGTATGGGCCCCCTATGGCCCATCTCCACACCGTCTTCTAGCATCCTTAGTCTTCTGGAAAAATGGGATTTTCCGTATATTTTCCCAGATTTTCTGATCTTCGCGAATTTTGCCTCCAAACAGCACCTTTTCCATCAGAATCCTGACTGCAACAGTCCATGCTCCAAAATTCATCAACCATGCAAAAACATATGAAATAACATAAGTGTCACCTCTCAATACGAAATATATCAATGAATAATAGTGAATTAAGACATAGAATAGTAATGCAAAATGGACGTATCAACTCCCCCCAAGCTTAGACTTCGCTTGTCCCCAAGCGAAAATGAGCTCAATAAACATGACCTCAGGTTTATGGAGTGAAGAGTCGAAAAAAGAATACGGACAAGAAGCATCACATTGATCAAATACATAGATCATAATAGAAGACAACTCACTATTATATAACTCAACTTGCAATGAGTAAAGGAAACACAATAAAGATACATGAAGTAAATCATAATTGTTAATGGCAAACTTAGCTCTTGGTCGAAGAATAGTTGATAATTTGCTAGAGTTCACAAATAGCTGGTTTTCAATGATAGCTTCCAAAGTAGTAAACATCAAGATAAGAGCAATGTGCAAAACAAGGAACATAAGACATGATTGAATAAACCATCATATGAATGATTGAAACACAACAACTCAAAATACTTGCTGAGATAGAAGGGCATAGGTTTACTGACTCAACTACAAAGTAAAAGAAAGGCCCTTTGCAGAGGGAAGCAGGGATTGCAAGTCTCATAAAGAGCTCCCAAAAATTATGATACTTACTAGCTTTCAGCTCTCATTGCCCCTATCATAGGCATCTTTAGGTGATTAAGGTTAAAGTGATCAAATATGAGGATATGCATTGACAAGTTGTAAATTGAGAATCTCATGTCCCTTGAATACGAGGGCCGCTCCTCATGCTACTCAAGTTTAGTCACCGGTAAGTTCTTGTCATCGTAAGCATATGTGTATCATAGAGAACCGCCAACGTGGTACCCCTTGCCCGATGATACGGAAGAATCCCCATATCAAAATGACAAGGTAAGCAGACAACAAGTATCTCGGAAATCTTCTTGTTTACCATGGGAATATGGTGCTTTTTTCTCTCTTTCCTCTTTTCATAATATCTCTTTTTTTCTTTTCTCATTTTCTCAATCTCTATCTCTTTTTTATAAGAAGAATGCTTCATAGATACTCGTTATGGTTACGCTGCAGGTTTCCACCATGTCAGCATGGATTAGACCAGCGGCCCAGGCATTTCTCTAACACATATGCATAACTCCATAGACTTACAAGCTTCCCTTTCATTTCACACCGACGACATCCATAGACAAAAGAACATGATATCAACTTGGTACAAAGTACCAGTGCAATGTTGAAAGCGTTCCCCATGACAGCATGGTTCTGCTAATTCACAACTTACAAAGCGCAAGCATATACGCAACATAGGTGAGCACAATGGTTCAAGTTTATTAAGCGCAAGAAAGTAAAGTGTGCCATCAAGTTCGTGAGAGCTTTAATCACTAATTTTCACATAACAAGTTTAATTTGGGAGGTAGATAAAACAAGAATTTACTTGGAATAGCAATAATGCTACTAGGTAGGCATGGTGGACGCAAATGGCGAAGGTTTGGTTTTAAGGAGTGGATGCACGAAGAATTCCCTCTCATTACAGGTTTTTGGCTAGCAAGACTGGGTAGCAAGTACAAGAGTTGAAGGGAACAACCAAACATACAAGTGATAAAGACAAACATGCAATCTTCCTCGGGACCACAAAAGATCTTAACTAGAGAATACTAGACTTATGAGCAAATCAAGAAATAAAGATGATGAAATTATTTTTATCTAGAGCACTTCTATGTTTTTCATTCAACTCTCAAAAATAGTGTTGCTACTGACCGAGCCAGTTTTGCCAAAACCAACTAAATAAACTCAATGATCCCAAAGTGATACCAATACTAACAACAAGATCAATCATATAACCACAAATTGAAAACTAATATAAGCTATGCAAAAGAGTGAATGATAGAACTTCTCATTAATAAACCATAACGGAAACTCACACGAAGGGATACACATCTAACGAGAGAGGGGGCACTTCCATAATGCAAACTATACTACATAATAACTCCTCTATTCATGATATGACTCTACTACTAAGGTAAAAAGATAGAAGATAGTGATGTGATACCGCGACACTCCCCCAACCTTGGAACAAACCAAGGGGATTCCAAACCTGATGACGAATTACTCCTTCCGTGGTGGTGGTAATATTTTCTTAGTTGACATGAGGAAATCTTCCAGCGTCTTGCGAAGCCTATTATTCTCCCATTGAAGCATGTCCACCTTCCTCTGCAAGTCTCGGTACTTACCGTAGAACTCCTTAGTGACTCGTAGGGCTTCCATTGATGCAGGGCAAGAGAATAAAGGTACCAGCCCCTTCTTGGGGTCTTGGAAATCCTCCTCCATAGGCTCCTTCCCTTTATCCTTGGCAGACACCATTGTGCTTCTAAACTTTCAAAGAGTATGTCCTGGCAGAAACAGATCGAAACAAAAACACGATATACGAACCTCGGAAGATCAAGGGGGTTATATATTACGAAGTTTCAGAACAAAAGGAAGGTATTGGAAGAAAACGAGTCAGAGGCGGAGTCCGGGGTGGACTCACCACCTGGTGGCGCGGCCAGGGGAGGGCCTGCACCACAGGGTGGTGTGAGCCACCCTGGCTCCGTTTCCGTCTCTTTTTCGCTTCATCACTCTCCTTATTGGCTAAAAACTGCAAAAATATAGTTGGATAGTTTTTTCGCGGAACTTTTCTTACCAGAACTGTTACCTATTTGGAAACGGACACTACAGGTCTCGGAATTTGGTATTTAGTGGATTATTCCGGAGTCACCACTTGAATAACATCAATATCTTCATCTTCATACACTTATTACTTGAGTCATAAAACCCTTCTCTTCCTTATTACATCATTATCTCCACTTCCTGGAAATTTCTTTCACACAAAACTTCACACAGTTCTCATTAGTAACATTAGTATAAGTGAAGTGATAAAACCTTTTGAGTACAACTTCAACTGAAAACCATCAAAACATAAGCTGCTGTAGAAACTCCTTCCGAAAACCCAAAAATAATTCAAAAAGGAAATCGAATAAAGAAGCAAATGCAAGAGTGGCAAAATCTGTCAAAACCGACCAGCAGGTAAATATCAATTTTTTCGAAAATCTTCTGTTGCTCAAATCAAAAAGTGCAAAATTAACGAAAGTTAAATAACAACCTGGGGCAGAAGCATAAAAAATTATAGCTCAAACCGACATACAGAGATCTCTCACGAATTTTTACGGTGAAGCACAAAAATCTGTTTCGGGACAACAACTTCCCCAAATCTTACTACTCGCTCATTAGAGGTTGATCTTGACACAAAAACCAAACAAAACGGATAAGGAGCGGTTATTACCAAAGTAATAACTTCCAAGACTCAAAGAAACAAAAACAAACTGAAAGCAAAAAACAAATTCGGTTGTCTCCCAAAAAGCTCTTTCTTTATAGCCATTAAGATGGGCATGATAATTGTGAAGATGCTCACTCAGAAATATGAATTGAAGTGAAAGAGAGCATTTAGAAGCAAAAACACACACACACATTTAAGTCTAACCCACTTCCTATGCAAGGGAATTTTGTAAACAGACAAGTTGTTGAAACCAGAGGTAACTTGCATAAGAAGGCAAAAGAAGTGCAACATAAAAACTTTCAGCATAAAACGAGGAAACATGATATTATTGAGATGCATAAGAACACTTTTCCCTCTCTCATAATAACTTTCAGTATCATGAATAAACTTAACAATATAACTGTCACAAGGACCATCGTAACAGTGATCACTTATTCTAACCGAAAACACAGGAATACTAGCTCTCATAACACTACTTTGTGAAACAATATTAGCGGTATCCTTACAAAGGATAGTGCGTCCCTCTTTTTCATATTTAGTGACAAAGTCTTTCACATTCGCTATTATAGGTTCATCATTTATTTGTTTATCAGGTTCAACAACTTTTCTTGTACTTTCATTAACCATACTAGCTATCATAGAATGTTCCTTTATCTTAACTAGGAAAGGCATTTTCTCAATGTAAGGTTTAGGTAAAACATGATTAGCAGTATAAACTTCAGTATTTCTTGCACGAACACTCCTAGCAACATATTTATGAGGCTCATGATACTTATTCCACTTCTTTTTTGGCACTTCAATATAGGAAGCAAAAGCCTTAAATTAAGAAGCAATAGCTTGAGAGTCTAGACCATAAGCATTTTTAATATTTGAAAGTCATTAGTTCCCATAAAAGATTCAGTGCACTCATAATCATAATTTATACCTGACTTTCTACCTTTTTCATTCTCCCATGCTTCAGCATTGTCTTGAATACGGTCCAGAAGATCCCATTTAGCTTCTTCTTCCATGCGAGTGAATGATCCGGCACAAAGCATCCAATAAATCCTTATCATGTAGAGGGAGTCTTGCTAATGTACCGACCTTCCTAGGACTAATACATACTTGTGATTATACCCCTTGCAAACATCCATAAGTACAAGAAAGTAATTAAGGTAGAAACCTAACCACAACTTTAAACTCTAAGACCCTTACGTCCCTTGTGCAATGGTTTCCTAACGGGGGTTCAGGTTTCTGTCACTCCGGCAACCCCTACGATTAGTAGCCAAATACACAATGCATTCCCCTAGGCCCATATAGGTGAAGTGTCATGTAGTCGACGTTCACATGACACCACTAGAAGAAGTACACCACAACTTAAATATCAAACTATTGAATCTTTCTCAACACAACTCCACTACTAACAACATAACTTCTCCCATGTCCTCAAGAACAAAACGAACTACTCACAAGACATCATACGGATCATGATCAGAGATGGAATAATGATGTATAACAATCTGAACATAAACAATAATTGAATGGTTCACTCAATAGCATCAACTACAAAGAGTAATCAACATCGGGAAGTTTCCCCTATGAACTATGCAAGATTCAACACAATTGTTACAACAATATGGAGATGGTGATGAGGGTGCTGATGGTGATGATGGTGGTGATGATGATGATGATCCCGATGAAGTCCAACTTGATGATGGTGTTGATGGCGACGATCTCCCCTCTTCGGGAAGGAATTCCCCCGGCAGAAATCTGTCTGCCTGAGAGATCTTTCTCTCTCGGTGTTTTCCGCCCCGCAGAGGCGGCGGAATTTTTCTGTGGTCGCTCCTCGAGTCTTAGGGTTTCGGGAGGATGATATATGCCAGAGGGGAGAGGCTGGAGTGGGCCAGGGTGGCCACACCACCTGCTGGCGCGTCCTAGGGCTGCCCGCGCTAGGGGGTGGTGTGGCCCCCCTGTGGCCCATCTCCACTCCGTCTTCTGGCATCCTTAGTGACATGGGTATACCCTACAGGTACTCGAGCTTGGTATATACGGTCCAAATACGTATGGGCCCACTGTGTCGCCAAGGCCCAGATGAAAGGACTCGAGTAACCTACGGACTCTCGATTGCTTGAAGAACAAGAAGAAGCTAAAGATAGAAAGTTTGAAGGGGAAAACCCTAACTTGTAACCAACTCGACCTGCCACCCGAGACCTAGCCTATCTATGAGGTTAGGAGGGGGCGGCAAGGAGGACACACACAATCCTAGTTTCCACAACCCTCGCCAGATTACATCTGCGCACCATTGTAACTTTCGATTCCCTCGATAATTCCACGAGAAGACAAGCAGGAGTAGGGAAATCTACCTGGCCTGAACCTGGGTAAATCTTTGTCCCCTGTGTGCTTGTATGCTAGCCGATAGAGGTCTCCAGCGCTCCCTCCTTCTCCAAAACCCAAGTCCATAACAATGGGCATTGATGAGTTAAACCCTCGTCAATTGGCGCTGTCTGTGGGAATTGGGAGTGCTGATGTTGCGGCTTCTTTGGCCCCATCAACTGTGATCTACAACTCCGCAACAGCGGAGATTCGCCATCTCTTCGGCGTATTCGACTTCACTGTCCACACGCCGGCCACCCGCCCGGCCTTCGAATCCGTAGGCGACGGAATCAGCCTGGCGATTGGGAGCTTCCGCTTCCAAGTCGGCCAGATGGGCATGCTTTGCATGCCCGATCAGCCGACAGCACCGGCGATTGCCCCAGCATCATGGTTCCCTCCATCAATCGGCACCCTCAGCGAGCTCAACGCCCCGACAGCAGTCGAAAACACGGTCAGCGACAGTAGTCGCGACTCCGATCTAAGCGATCTTGCCACTGAAGATGGAACCTATGGTTCTGGATCTGAGAGTTGTGGAAGCAACAACTTCCCCAATCACTTCATGTGCGCCGTCATCAACGCAGGCGACACCGCTGCCAATCGCGGTAACGGTGGCAATCCTGGTAATGGCACCGATCCACCCAACGCCGGTAATGGTGGCAATGGTGGCAACGGCGGTAATGGTGGCAATCGCGCCCCCGCCAACAATGGAGGAGCAGTCGAACCTCCCAGCATAATCAATGAGCAAACCGGCGATCGCGTCGTAATCAATCTCAACGAGCAAGAGTAGGATCGCTGTCGCGAGGCCTTACGAGGCACACCTCTACCCTTCGCGTCCCCACAAGAACTGCTGATGGGCTATCACTGGCTCCTGAAGGAAGAATTCAAGTGCCAGCTACAGACAATCGTGCAACTTGAAGCGCGTAAAAAGGCAGCGGATGAATCATGCCTTCGTCGCGCTGGGCTCTCCTCCTATGGAGGATCCTCCTCAAAGGGCAACGAGTACCTCGCCAAGAAGAGGTAGTCGCAGATGGCTCATCTCACCGAGCAAGAACGCATAGAGGCCGCCAAAGTCCTCGACTTCGGCTCTATGAGAGTCGACATGAGAGGCAACGTGGTCCCCAAGACGCCACAGGCCGTGGTGACAGCAGCTACCATGTACATCCTCAATAACTAGCCGCCAGCTGGAGATCCCCGAACTGCCATGCACTGATCTACGATCGCGGGCTTGGGATTAATCGAGGCCGCCCTCGACAAGGAGCCAACACCAGACCCAAAAAAGGGTAAAGCGCTAGCAAAGCGCCACTCCTCACCCTCATCCAGCGATGACAGTCACGACCTATCCCGGCGGCGCCGCTCATGATGACACGATCGTGACTACGATGCGCGCGACGACCTCACGCAACCCAAGGTCGACAAATCGAGGGCACGACGTGCTCGGTCGACTGACACAGAAGAAGAAGATGGGGAGCTTTGCGGCGCCAGATGCTTCAGCAGATCCATTAGGTAGAAGCGAATGCCTAAAGGGTTTAAACTCCCATCGGAGAACCCGAAGTTCGACGGCCTACAGGACCCCAAGATCTGGCTGGAAGACCACATCTCCTCCGTCAGACTCCACAGAGGCAGTCGAAGCACTGCCATGCAATGCTTGCAGCTACAGCTGCAGGGCGCCGCCCGAGCGTGGCTCAATAACCTCCCACGCGGATCCATTCGCAGCTGGGACGAGCTGGTTTACAGCTTCGTGTGCAACTTTAAGGGCACGTACAAGCAGCCCGCATCAATCGAAGAGCTGAGATGCTGCCAGCAAAGATCTGGCGAATCGCTGCGCTCCTACATCCAAAGGTGGTCCATCATCAAGAACTCCGCGAAAAACATCTCGGAAGACCGCGCGATTGATGCATTCAACAGTGGTGTCCGCCGCATGGAACTCAGGGAGGAGCTGGGCCGCTCAAAGCCCCAGACCATCGACCACCTGATGGAGATCGCAAATCGGTGGGCTGATGGAGAAGATTCGGTAAAGAATCGTGCTCACTCCGACGAGGAGGCAGAACTCGAACACAGACGCGACCACCAAGGCAAGCGCTGCATGCAGATCTATGATGACCGCGACGACGTCTACATGGTCACAGCCGACTATGCTGGTAGACGCGACGATAATCGCAACAGCGGATACCGTAGCAGCGAATACCATGACTCCGGGAAAACCACGCAAGTATGGCAACGCCGCACTCGCGATGAGGAACCCGCGACCTCCATCGAGGACAAACTGTCCGGGCCATGCACGGTACACTTCTACATCGACAAGCATGATGGCAAGAGAAAGTCCAGCCACCTCCTCAAGGACTGCCGCGAGTTCCTCAAGCTACACGAGGGATTGGTTCGGATGAACCGTAATGCAGTCGAAAGAGGCTACGGAGCTGCTCCAGGAGCCGTGCACATGGCGCACCGCCACCACCACCTGGGCCACCCCCGAACGGAGCCACACCGGACTAGCACCACGGAGGCGAACCGTACCCATGGGCCATGGGCACCATGATGATCCAAAAGGGACGCCCTTCCAACAGGGTGCAGAAGGCCATCACTCGCCAAGTCAACTTGGCCACGCACTCCCCACCATCCACCACTGAGTACCTCAGCGGAAGCGAGTCATGCATTACCTTCGACAAGCGCGACCACCCGTCAAAGATACCACGTCCCGGTCATTGCCCCCTCGTACTCGAGGCGCAAATTGGCGGCTTCGACATGAGTCGTGTCTTCATGGATGGCGGAAGCGGCATCAACCTCATATTCGCGAGTACCTTGCGAGCAATGAGAATCCCTCTAACCTGCCTGGAGGCATCGGACACAATGTTCCACGACATCATCCTAGGGAAAGGCGTATACCCCCTGGGCAAAATCAACCTCGACGTCATCTTCGGCACACCGAAGAACTTCTGGCGCGAGCACATCGACTTCGAGGTCGTCGACTGGCCCTCACAGTACCACTGCATCCTCGGGCGCGTCGCGTTCGCTAGGTTCATGGTAGTGCCCCACTACGCCTACCTGCAGATGAAAATGCCAGGTCCCAACGGCGTCATCATGATCAACGGGAGCTTTGAGCGATCTGACAGTTGCGACAGGGAATTCAACAGAATCTCCCAATCCTTCGGCATGCAGGAGGAACTCGCGAGATTGAAGGAGACGACAGACAACAGTCTGCCACCCCTGAGCAGGCCAAGCTCACCTGATCTCTCCTTCGACTCATCTGTGCACACAAAGAAGGTGCAGGTCCATCCATCGGATCTCGCCAAGATGGCCCTCATCGCCAACAACTTGAGTCCCGCATAGGAACTCGCGCTCGTCGAATTCCTCCGTGAGCATTGGGAAATTTTTGCCTGGTGTCCTGCGGACATGCCAGGAGTTCCTAGGGAATTCGCCGAGCACGCACTCAACGTCAACCCCGACACAAGGCCAGTCAAGCAAACAATCAGGCGACTGTCTGAGCCACGAGCGCAGGCAGTTGGAATGGAGATCAACAGACTCCTTGAGGCCAAGTTCATACGCGAGATCAAGGAAAGCACTTGGCTCGCCAACACGGTGCTGGTACCAAAAAAGGACACGGATATCCTGCGGATGTGCCTGGACTTCAGTTCTCTGAACAAGCACTGCCCAAAGGATCACTTCCCGCTGCCACGAATCAACCAGATCATCGACTCCACCGCGGGATGCGAGCGCCTCTGCTTCCTCGACGCCTACTTAGGCTATAATCAAATTCGAATGAAGGAGGAAGATCAAGAAAAAACAGCGTTTACAATGCCCTTTGGTGTGTTCTGCTACAACACAATGCCCTTTGGGCTAAAAAACGCGGGAGCCACCTACCAGCGGTGCATGCAAGCTTGCCTCAAGGAACAACTAGGTCGCAACATCCAAGTCTATGTCGACGACATAGTAATCAAGACCAAGGAGGAAGCCTCTCTAATCGACGATCTGGGCGAAACCTTCGCCAACCTCGACCGCTACCGGATCAAGATCAATCCGGACAAATGCGCCTTCGGCGTACCATCTGGGCAGCTACTCGGGTATCTCATCTCCGTGAGGGGAATCGAGGCGAACCCGAAGAAGATAAAAGCCATACTGGCCATGGAGAAGCCAAAGAACATAAGGGGCGTCCAGCAGTTGGCTGGGCGAATCGCGGCCCTCAATCGATTTATCAGTCGGATGGGTGAAAAGGCACTGCCCTTCTACCAGCTCCTCCGCAAAGCTGAAAAATTCGAGTGGACCAATGAAGCGCAAGAAGCATTCGAAGATCTCAAGCGCCTGCTATCCACCTCGTCGGTGCTGGTGACTCCACGAGAAAGGGAACCACTATTGCTGTACATCTCCGCCACCAACCAGGCGGTCAGCATAGTGCTCGTCGTCGAGCGAGCTGAGGAAAACAAGGTCCACGGCGTACAACGCCCGGTGTACTACCTCAGCGAAGTCCTCACGCCAACAAAAGAGCGGTACCCGCACTACCAGAAGCTGGCGTACGGCGTCTTCATGACCGCCCTACGACTGTGCCACTACTTCCAGGAACACCCAATCGTGGTAGTCAACGACGCCCCGTTGGGACATATCCTTAACAACCCCGACGCCACGGGGCGAGTCGCGCTTTGGGGAATAGAGCTGTCTCCACGAGACATCACATACGAAAAGCGCGACGCAATCAAGTCGGAAGTTCTCCCGGACTTCCTCGTGCACTAGATGGAGAACCAGCTCCCAGACAAGCCAGATATGTCATACCTCTGGACAATGCACTTCGACGGGTCCAAGCGAAAAGACGGAGCAGGCGCAGGTGTCATACTGACATCACCTCAAGGGGACAAGCTGAAGTATATCCTACGAATGCAGTTCATAGCCTCAAACAACGAGGCTGAATACGAGGCCCTGTTGCACGGGATGAGGATGGCCAAAGCTTGCGGCGCCAAGAGGCTCATCATATATGGCGACTCCAAGTTGGTCGTCAACCAAACAATGCATGAGTGCGACGCACTGAACGACAACATGATCGCGTACCGCGACCTCTACGATACGCTCGAAGGAGACTTCGATGGTTGCGAGCAGCGACATGTAGGTCGCGAAAGCAACGAAGAGGCGGATGCACTCGCCAACATAGGCTCCACCTGCGCCCCATACCACCTGGGGTGTTTCTCGAGCGCATATGTGAACGCTCCATCAAGCCAAAGGCCGTAGAGAAGAAAACAAGCGCAGCAACGGACTCAGGCGCTGCGCCACCCAATGAGCCAATGGCACTCGATGACTTGGAGCTGGACACAGGACTCGAGGGACCAATGAGCGTCATGATGATAGAGCAATCCTGGATGCAGCCGTAAATTACATACCTCCTCAGCAAGAGGCTACCGGATGATCCGACAGATGCACGGCACATCGCGCGGCGATCCAAGGAATTCGCCGTTATCAACGGTGAACTGTATAAACGCAGCATCACAGGAGTGCTACAACGATGCGTCTCCATGGCCGACGGAAGAGCAGTCCTCCTCGAGATCCATGAAGGGACCTGCGGGAACCACGCCGGCAGCCGCGCCCTCGTTGCCAAAGCTCTACGAGCTGGATTTTACTGGCCCACGGCCATGCGCGATGCCAAGGACATAGTCCAAAAATGCAACACTTGCCAGCGATTCACGGACAAGCCACACGCACCAGGTGCAGAATTACGGCCAATCCCATTGGCCTGGCCCTTCGCACAGTGGGGGCTCGACATGGTCGGCAAGCTTCCAAGGTCCTCGCGAGGAGGCTATGTCTACCTCTTGGTCGCAGTCGACAAATTCACCAAGTGGATCGAGGCCATGCCAGTGACCAACCAATCAGGGCACATCACATTCAAGTTCTTCGAGTCCATCGTCTACTGCTTCGGAGTGCCGCACAACATCATCACCGAAAACAGGACAAACTTCACGTCCCAGGAGTTCCAATAATTCTGCGAGAACCTGGGGATCAGCATCAGCTACGCCTCAGTAGCGCATGCATAGACCAACGGTCAGGTGGAAAAAGCAAACGGGCTCGTCTGCAGCGGCATCAAGAAGCGACTCCTACGACCACTCGAACAAGCCGCGGGTTGCTGGCCAGACGAACTACAGTCCGTACTCTAGAGCCTACGTACAACTCCAAACAGCGCCACGGGCTACACGCCATTCTTTATGGTGCACGGAGCAGAGGCGGTGCTACCAGCCGAAGTACGACACAAAGCGCCACGTGTGGTGGCCTACAGCGAGCAGGAGTCATCCCTCGCACTCGAAGACTCCGTCGACCTCCTTGACGAAGCAAGAGAAATCGCCACAGAAAGATCCACGATCTATCAGCAGAACCTGCGCAACTACCACAGTAGAAGGCTTCGCCCCAGATCATTCGTCGAAGGTGACCTAGTCCTGTGACTGAAGCAGCAGGGGCATCTCAAGCTTGAGTCCCCCTGGGAAGGACCGTACGTGATTACAGAAGTAATCCCAGGTGGCGCCTATCGCCTTCAAGATTTAGAGACAGGAGTCGCATACTCCAACCCCTGGAACGTCGCACAGCTGTGACACTTCTACCCTTAGTCGTTTTTACTTTTACATTGCAAATAAGGCTACTTAGCCAAGGCTACTTAGCCACACATTGTACCTCGCACTGTTCTTCGAATAAATAAAAGCTAAGTGCCCCAAAACTTTGAGTTCTCTTTTACTTTCCCAATTTATATACTCGGGGGCTGCGCCACCCTGTACACATCTGTTCTCCAAACTAAAACGCGATATCCTGAGTAGCTGGTACATCAATCGAAACCCTTAACACAACATCAACCCAGTTGCAACGCACCTGACAGGTTGACAAGGGACTGAGATACAAACATGACTAGGCTAATGAAAAGGACTCGCATAATGCCACGCACTTCATACTAACAAATCTCTTTATACGCATTCAACAAATAAATTATCTACAACATTTATACGAACTTTACAACATAAGTACACTTATGTGTAGGATACAAACTAGGCTACTATTGCAGTAGAAGAACGTTGGTTTGTTCCTCGAAGAAGTCGACGATCTCTTCTGCTGGGCGGTCCATTGCCTGATAGTGCGGCAACATATTCCAAGAAGAACCTACTGGCGGTGCAGGCGGCCCAGACGCAATGACGGCAACATCTACGTCAGGCCTGTGCAATCGCACCATTGAGAGAGCAGCCTTGGCACCAGCCACCAACTGTTGCCGCACGCATTCGCGAACCGCGGACAGATCTTGAAATTTGGCAAGGAGGGCCAGCAGGCTAGATGGAGTATCATCCAGCGGGAACATCACCCGATAAATGTTCTTCAAACATGACTGTGACTTCTTCAGAAATAGCAGCACTCGCGATGCACGATCCTGCAGGGTCACCAGCGCAGTCGCACGATCATGGTCTACCCAGAAGTACCCACTCTCTTGAAGCTGCTCCTGGGTGAGATCATGCAGACGAATGGCAAGTATATCCTTCTCCTCCTGCGGATGACGCGTGCTAACAACTACATGAAGCATCACCAATAGCATGAGTACAACATACCACTGCGAGTGACTACAAAGGAAAGGATGAGAACAAGCAAACTAACACTTGAACTGGTCGCCCAGCTGCGTCACCTTGCCAAGCAGATATTTCTCTCGGGCGACGGCCTTTTCCGCCTTCGACTTCCACACGTCTGCGTTACCGTGGATCACGGGCAACTCGCGCTCTAGCTGCTTCACACGATCACGCAGTCGCGAAAGCAAGGACAACTCATCTACCCTGGAGCGCGGTGGTGCCACGGTATCATCAAGAGTTAGCGAGTCCTGTTTTCCCCTCATAGGATCACTCGATGTACCCTACCACAAGTCAAGATAGAAGCAAATAAGACAACCAAATCAACACAAAGACAAAAGGGCCAGATGCATTCAAGACCAGCATAAGTATCAACAAACACACTCGCCAGCAGGCATGTTCTTAAACAAAAGGACAATTAATCAACTATTACAAAAGCTAACTACGGAGCAGCTGGCTTCTTCGACTTCGACGGCTTCGGGGGCTTCATCAAGTCCGTGGCAGTGTCAGATGCCACTGACTTTCTGCCGGCCCCTGAGGCCGAAGTTTTCGCCGCCTTCTTGGCACGTTGGAGCTCCTCCGAGTACTTCGCAACAGTATTTATCAAGTGATGCCCATATTTGCCACAGGCAGTCGCGAAAGGAGCAAAGACTACCTGCTGACCGTCCGCGCCAATAGGCATCGCCTTTGACACCACGGAAGGATCGATCTTGACTCCGTGGGCCTGCACCATGGCAAGTGACATGGACGCGCCAGCCGCGCGGAGTGAGTTCTTGTAGCTGGAAGGCACACCCCTGACGAGTGACTCCACCAGCTCGTCCATATTATCGATCAGCTCCGCCTTAGGCATCAACTCCTCCCGGAGGCGACTGAGGGCGCCCTTGGCCTTGGAAAGTGTATCCTGGACGGCGGCGCTACGGTCCTCGACTGCAGATAGCGCACCCGCCAGAGCGTCATCACGACGAAGGTTTTGCAGGTCAAAGCTCAAATTGCCAGCATCTGTACATAAATCCACACATGGATAAAAATATCAGCGCACCGGCAACAACATTAGAAGCAGAGAAGAGTAACAATAGCCACAAGCAAAAGTACGTGAGAGAGACTTGGCGATTGAGAACAGTTGTTCTTCGAACAACTTTTCCCTGGCCACGAAGGAGGCACGCAGATCCTCTTCACGCTTCTGCGCCTCGTCGCGACTCTTCACAGCCACGGCAAGTGTCTTCTCCAAAGTGGCGACATTATGCAATAAGGCATTATGCTTAGCTACACGACAATCACAAGTCGATTATCAGTCGACTATATCAAAAGGAGAAGACGAAGAAGAATAAGTGTAGAACACTCACTTTCAACCACGCGGTGACGTGTCTCCAGCATTCCATGCCGGCGGCCCATCACCATCACTTGTTCTGCCAAGTGCGCGGCTTCCTTCACAAGGAGCTGTCGCACAAACAAGGAATCAGCAGAGGTAACAGATACGTCGACTGCCAAACTAAAAAAGAAGAAAAGCTATACTTACATGGTCCTCCAGTGACTCCAAAGATGTCTGCTGTACCCCCATCCGGGCAACCATTCGATGTTCTCTTCCACGAGGAGAACTGGAAGAGTTGTGCCCGAAATGGGCCGCCACTGGAGGGAAAGGAGCGCGCTCGACCTCTTTCTTGGCCCTTGAGGTCGCGACTCCTGATTCCTTCAAAAATTCGACGTCGCCGGAAGACGACGCCGCCTCTTGACTACAAGACAAAACCCACCTTGAGAAAGGGCAAACTCCGGGACAAGCCAACAAGAAGAAAACAGAGAAGAACAAATGAACTATAAAACTTACCAGTCAAACTTGTCAAAGTCAAATGTGGCCTCCACCGACTCCGACGAAGACTCCTTGGGCAATCGCATCTTCTTGCGAGAAGATGGTACCACAGCCCTCACAGGAACGGCAGGAATTGGCGACTCCGCACCAACGCCCGTACCTTCTAGAGTCAAAGGAGACGACGCGTCGGAATCCTTGCTGCGCGAACGCTTGCGAGTATCCGGACTTTCGGACTCGGGGGCTTCCTCCTCCACATCAGAAGGGACAGTCGATTCAGACTCATCCTCTTCCAAGGCTTTGCGAGGAATAATCCCCTCAGGGAGAGGGGGCATACAAGGCGACACCGCCCAATCCTGCGTACAGACAAACAAATTCAGCAAAAAACCAAGTAAGCAACAGAAAAGCAACCGACAAAATAAGCTACTGCGTAACACAACTATACCTCAGGAGGGGGATTCGAAGCATCAAAGGGCGGAACAACTGGCTCACTGGGAAGCACATCCTTGACGGTGTACTTCGTGACCACTCGAACCCTCTTGTCCACCTCACTCGCGGACATGCCATCGGCAGATACGCGAGTGGCATCATCAGCGCCAGCCCATTGAAACATGGGGTGGACTTTGGCTTGAAGGGGCTGGACGCAACGGCGCAGCCAAGTGTGGATGAGAGCGCAGCCTTCCTCCTCTTTGCCTATGTGACTCTTGAGGTCGCAGACGCGTTGATATAGCACGTCTGTCTCCGTGAGCTCGTTTGGCATGACTACGTTCTTCCAGGAGCGTATCCTCCTACACGGCGTCGCGGGATCAAAGGGCGCGAGTCCAAAGTGCTCACCATTGGCCTTCTGATCACGGATGTAGAACCATTTGTCCCTCTACCCTTGGACGGACGCCGTGAGCTTGATGTCGAAGTAGGTGGCGGATGGGTCGACGTGGATTCCGCAACCACCTACGTCGTAAACTAAAGAGCCAGATGCAGACTAGCGCTTCATTTTGAAGATGCGCTTGAAAAGGCCGAAGTGTGGCTCGATTCCGAGCCAACACTCGCAAAGTGTGATGAAGCAAGAGATGTGGAGGATCGAATTTAGGGACAGCTGATGGAACTGGAGCCCATAGAAACAAAGAAGACCCCTAAAAAAGGGGTGAAGGGGCAAGGAAAGACCGCGAATGATGAATGCAAGAAACATCACTCGAAAACCAGTGGGAGCAGCAGGAATGGTCTCACCGCTGGGGACGCGTGCATCGGCGACTGCAGCGGGCAGCACTCCGTCTTGACGAATAAGACGGAGATCAGACACCTTGATGATGGAAGGACGCCACGCATCATTAGTGACGCGGGTGCCCGCGACCTTCTTCTTCCCGCCGGCGGCAGTGCTGGTGCCCGCAGCGGTGGAGCCAACCTTCTTCTTCGCCGCGGCAATAGTGGCCGCGGAATCAGCGACAGCGCCTCCCTTCTTCTTCCCCATTGCTCAACAACGATGCGAGCGAAGAAAATAGCTCGGAAATGAGCGGAGCTGGTCCAACGTCATGGAGGAAACGGGCGCAGAGAAAGCAGAGGAGCAACAGCAATGGCGATGGCAGCGAGGATGAATGAGAATAGATGGGAAAAATTACCGCCGCAGCACCGCTACTTAACCCCTGGAACATGCAATCCAACGGCTCAGAAAAACCCTATTGGACGCGTGGCACACATCGTGCTGCACACGTGGAGAAGGGGAAGCACGAACCGTCCCTCCACTACTCCCATTACGCACGGAGATCGAGGAGACGCAGTTAAAATAAAGATTACGCACGCCCAGTCAAATCAAAGTCAGAAAGTGGGACCCACCGCTCGTCACGTCCCATCAAACTCGCTCACGCAGGCAACTGAGGTCATACAAGTGTCAGCACTGACGTCATCAAAGCTACACAGCGGACAACTTCGACTACTTTAGTCCTTGCTAGAGTCTTCGACTCTACCAAGCACTCGGGGGCTACTCCCATAGGGAGCGCTGGCCACACACCCTACGATTTTTTTTCAGGAACATGGACAACCAGAAGCAAACCCAAACCACTCGGAACACGGTTCGAGTATGGACATGGGTTACTCCCATAGGGAGCGCCGAAAGCAAATTCGACTGAAACAAGCAAACAAAAGACGACAGCAGTTGTAAAAGTTATTTAGTCCCTGCCTGAGTCTTTGACTCAACCAGGCACTCGGGGACTACTCCCATAGGGAGCGCTGGTAGCGCACCCTATGATTATTTGTACAGAAAACTATGTGTTGATAACATCCGCACTCGCAGCTCATAGCGACACCGCCTCATAATTTTTTCCTACAAAGAGACTGCGTCTCCTGGGTCACCCGAATCGTCTCCGCGATGATAAAATTCGGATGCCGCGCTTACAGCGTGAAGTTAAGACCTGAATAAGGCCTCACAACGCATTAGCTGCGCACTACCAGAAACATATCCGTGCCTACAGGTGCGATGAATATGCCTTGACGGACGCGTCGAGTGCTCACACCCATATAACTGGAACTCGACTCCTGTAAGACCTCCGCGGCCTGAGTCGAATTACACCAGCACTTTTCCAGATTTGAGTTCGGGGACTCGAGTTCAAGTAGATTGTGTTGTTTCACCCTAAGGTGGTTAACTGATACCGATACTTCGGTTATATCAGGCATGTATATCAACAATCCCTATGACACAAATAAAAGCTGTCGAAATGCACTCGTTCAGGCACTCGAAGACTTCAAAAAGTCCCCAGTCGAATCTGCGATTCCACTGGACACACTCGGGGGATACTGACATGGGTATACCCTACATGTACTCGAGCTTGGTATATACGGTCCAAATACGTATAGGCCCACGGTGTCGCCAATGCCCAGATGAAAGGACTCGAGTAACCTACGGACTCTCGATTGCTTGAAGAACAAGAAGAAGCTAAAGATAGAAAGTTTGAAGGGGAAAACCCTAACTTGTAACCGACTCGACCTACCACCGAGACCTAGCCTATCTATATAAAGGCTAGGAGGGGGCGGCGAGAAGGACACACGCAACCCTAGTTTCCACAACCCTCGCCAGATTACATCTGCGCACCATTGTAACTTTCGATTCCCTCGATAATTCCACGAGCAGACAAGCAGGAGTAGGGACCTCTACGAGGCCTGAACCTGGGTAAATCTTTGTCCCCTGTGTGCTTGTTTGCTAGCCGATAGATGTCTCAGCGCTCCCTCCTTCTCCAAAACCCAAGTCCATAACAATGGGCATTGATGAGTTAAACTCTCGTCACTTAGTCTTCTGGAAAAATAGGATTTTCCGTATATTTTCCCGGATTTTCTGATCTTCATGAATTTTGTCTCCAAACATCACCTTTTCCATCAGAATCCTGACTGCAGCAGTCCATGCTCCAAATATCATCAACCATGCAAAAACAGATGAAATAACATAAGTATCACCTCTTAATACGAAATATATCAATGAATAATAATGAATTAAGACATAGAATAGTGATGCAAAATGGACGTATCGCCCCTCTACCTCCACTGCCTTCTTATTCCCTTTAAGGTCGTCCGTGATGGTCACAGGTACCTCCACCACCTCATCCTCGGACTCGGCTACCTCCGTGCACACGTTGACCTTGTCCTCCCGTGGCTCGCCTTCTTCCTCCTCATATGCAACAGCTTTCTCTTGTGTGAAGGCATGTGCGGAGATTCCGTTGATGATGTCGGCCATGGTAGAGTCAGTTGTGGTGCGGTCGACGTGGTGCGCTCCACCGAAAAGGCTGGGTTGATATGGCTGCTGCCTGTGCCGAAGAGGTTGGGGGCGCTATGGATGCTGCCAGTGCCAAACTAGGTGGGGACGCTCTAGCTACTTCCCGTGGCGAACTGGGTGAAGCCAGGCCTCTATGGCGGCATGCTGCCATTGAAAGCAGGGAGGCGGCGATGGGCCGGTGAGGTATCGTTGGCGATGGAGTTGGGGTCAAAACCGCCGAGCAGGTCGACGTCATTGTGGCCCGGCGAGAAACGAGGGAGGTGCGGCGTCGTGTTCAGGTGGATGGACGGCGACGCACTAGACGGTGTCGAGGAGGAGACGCTGGTCTGGCTCCCGAGGATGTGGAGGCCCGTGTTGTAAGTCGGCGACGCAATTCCCGCCATGGCGGACGCACGCTGTGTCGCAAGAGTGGCTGCATGGGCCTACTCCGCCTGCGCATCTGCTGCCCTCTGTAGCCTTGAGCTCTTCTCCCTCAACCGGCGTCTGGCGTTCTCCACTTGCCGGCGCTGGATGTCGAACACCCACTCCGCTGCTTGTCGGCCTTCCCTTTCTTTGCTGGCGCCGACGAGCAGGGAGCTTGGTACCTCTTCGGCGACATGGTGGTGGCGGCGGGTGGCACACGGGAGGGGAGAGGTTGGCCGGGGAAATGGCGGGAGTGGGCGGCGACTGGGGGGAAATGGCGGGACTGGGCGGACTGGAGGGAAAAGGGAGGGAAGATTTTGGTGTCCACCGACAGGGATGGCCCACCACCTTTTTCAGGTTGCGCTAGCGCCCCCGATTGATCCCCTCCCCCCGCCCCCCTCTCATGTTGGGTTCGGTATGGGGGCGCCGGATGTTTAGTTGGGCCGCGCCGTCGCCATTTCGATTTTCAGGAGAGGACTGGGCGAGTTTTTCTACGCCGGCGCTCCTATTTCACCCTTAGGGGGGCTTTTAGGGGGCGAGTGGAGATGCTCTTATGTTGAAAGTAGAGCTGGTTTCTGATGAAAGATTTTGCTCAGCTAGGTTTCTCATGAAAGATTCCACTCGGCTAATGGTGGGGCTACAGTGTAACCATGCAGATGTTCGACGCCTATTTTAGTGGAAAAAGTGAGCGACACGTTGCTCGGGCTGGTGCACAGTGACTCGAGGGATACATGAACTCGTCATGTGGTCGTGGGTGACCGTTGTTGATACACGTTCGGGTTGAGGTGGTGTAGGTTCGCGACCCAGAAGACTCAGCGGGACCGTAGATGAACACGACGATAAACTAAGACACTAGTGGTCGGACTTGTGGTCAGTCTAAGTGTGGATGTGAGCAGTGTTGACGAACAACAGGTTCAAGTTGGTGACTGTCTATCTAGTATACTACAGGAAATGGACAAGGGTTAAGCAAGGATTATCTGCAAAAATGGATGGGCAAATTGTGAATTTTGACTTGAGATGATTTATGGCGAGCAAAATTCCTTCAAGTTTTTCACGGACTGCCAATAATAGCGAGCATGATGAGTTCGGTAACTCTTATATGTGACACCTAATATGTGAGTTGTCCACTTCCACATAGACAAGGATGAGTCTACTAGGATGAAGATACACCTGTATTGTCGGACATGGTGAATGTATGATTCATGTGTGATGGCATTGAGCGGATACTCCGGAAAGTTGGAAGCACAAGACAAGTGTGGTAGACTTAGCCTTCGTGAATGTATTGGCTGTGATGGTGGAGTCATGTGAAGTCAAACAGTAGCAACGGAGGTCATATTTGGTGATGGTTCAAGTCTAGGTACACATAGGTTTGCTCATGGCGGCTTCAAAATGGCGAACGACATATTTGCTAAGGTGAAGTTTGTTAAATATGTCTCAAATATGTGTATGAGTGGAGCTACAGTTGGACTTGTAATTAGCGAAAGAAAAAAGTTTGTTGAATATGTGTTAAATATGCGTATGAGTTTGGCTACAGTTGAACTAGTAATTAGCAGAAGATTGGGTGTTTGAGTCGGACATTTGTAACTTGACCTAATATATAAAGGCACCGGGTAGCCAAGATAGACTAGACACAAGTTATAGGTTAGACACAAGATCGGAAGATGGTCCGACATCTGTGACAGGGACGCTAGACCGACTTGATGTTTCTAGATCTGATATGTCTGGAAGACCGCCGGCGGACTTGTCGTCCCGGTATACTCAGTGGCGGACCTACAGGGTATGCCGGGTGGGCCACGGCATACCCTGCAGCCCAGCCCACGTACATATACCAGCGCAGAAAAAATAGCCAGCAGGCCGGCCTACCGCAGCGGGAGGACAATGGTCAATGGAACATCTAAGCGAAACGGCAACAGCGATCAAGGCGAGCAGTTGCGTCAAATCGTCTCCATCTCTTCTCTGATCGATCTAAAACAAATCATCTCTAGCGCTTGGTGGCCGTGCCGCCACGCCCAGTCGCCCACGGCCCGACACCCAGCTAGTCCGGCGTCTAAGGAGCGATTACCGATCATCCGTGGACCTCTGGAATCAGGCCATCAGGATTCAGGGCGCTGACGCAGGTCACACCACCAGGGAACCACACTAGGAGTTGGATGCCAATTCTCCCTTCCCTACTCGTCGTCCGCCTTCCCGGCAAGCCGGGAATCGGCAAGCTCTGTGATAACGCGGCCAGGCAGCATGTAATCTTTGATTCTAGCATTACGTGTGAATTTTATTAAACGAGAAATATGTACTTTTGCACTCATCCTTTTCTCCTGGGAATTTTCAGTCATGAAGAGAAGTGGAGACATAGAGACACGCAGCAAAATAGGCTACCACGGGTCCAAATCCTTCTCCAAGTCGAAGAGCAAATTCAAGAGCAAGTAGAATTGTAAGTTTTTTTGACCCATATTTCAGAATATAATATGGTGTTTTGAACTATCAAAAGTTAATTTTACAAAAATTTTATTTAATTGGTAAGTAGATATCGTCTAAATAGCAAGCTTTTTTTATGTGGCATACCCATTAGTAAAATCCTAGGTCCGCCACTGGGTATACTATGTTGATTGGTACCTGAGGAGGAACGTCCGTGAAGCAATGCCCGTGAAAGTAGACTTTGATCGCTGAACCGTGTAAACAAATCTCGGCATCATGTTATGATTGTTTTTACTACTAGTATGATTAACTTTCCTCTCCGTCGACAATATTTTTGAACTTTCTCAACCGTATAATAGGTGCACCCAACTGTCCACTAGTTTGGCTTTCACGTCAGATTCTTTTTGCATGAATAACATCCTCTAATTAGAAAATGCAGTTGAGGTAGCCCACTGGGACGTGCCCGACACAACACATATTAGAAAATAATAATTAACCTCTGATTAAGTAATCCGGTGTCCACGTTGGCCGCCGACCAGAATCCTCCTCTGAAAACAACTAAAAGTGGTCAATATGCAACCCTGTCGGATCAAGTTAGGGAAGAGATCTCATTCCCTAGCTAGCTACACATCATCAATCGACTACTTTTCAGTAGCATCCTGTTCCTCCATCATCAATTATTATTTGAGGGCTTTACTGCTGATAATCTGCGTGCTGGTTTTGATTTGTCAAATCTAAAGCTAGTAAAACAGTCGCCGTCGTACAAGATTCAGAGAAAGGTCCCAGGAATACTACATAAATTATCTCATGATGAGGAACCGTTCACGCAACAAGCAAGGAATTTGACCAGAAACGGTAAAAGTAAGACGCGATCGATGCTTTGGTCGTCATTAATAACCGCGTTAATCCTTGCCAATAAGGGCTAATTCCTTGGCAGTATTTAATTTGGGCTGCGCCGATCTTGAGGAACGATCGACGGTGGAGGTTCGATCTGACCGCGAGGTGGCCGCAAGGACCAAGTGTGTATATAAGCGATTGTCGTCGCTGCTTTGCTAGCTACGACCAGGACCTTTGCTGCGACCATGTCGAGGGACAGCGTGCTGATCGGCGCCTCCATGGCCGCGCTCCTCGTGCTCTCCCTCGTCGCCTACTTCTGCTCCAACCGCCGCGGGTCGTCACAGCGGAGCGTGGCCGACGACGTGGAGTTCGGTCGCCGCCGGCCGTACGCCGCTGGGATCGATGAGGCCGTCCTGGCCGCGTTCCCGACGACGGTGTACTCCTCGCCGAGCCCGCATCAAGCGGTTGCGCCGGGTGTTGAGCGGACGAAGGAGGGGGCGGCGGCGGACGACGAGACGACGTGCGCGGTGTGCCTGGCGGAGTACGCGGACGGCGACGAGCTCCGGCGGCTTCCTGGGTGCGCGCACGCGTTCCACCGCGCGTGCGTTGACCAGTGGCTCCTTCGGCGGCCGAGCTGCCCGCTCTGCCGCATGCCGCCGACGGCGTCACACACGCAGCCAGAGCCAAGTAAACTGAGCTAGGCCCCTGTCCCTGTCTGTCGGGACCACTTCGTAGAGCGGCAAAATGTGGCGTACCTTGTTGTTTTGCGTACGTATCGACCTGAGTATACGTACGTACGTACGAATTCATTATATTCATGGGTGTCTATTTCTTTTTTTTTTTGCGCTGAATGCCTGAATGCTTGGGCATTCATGCATCGTGTTTGGTTACGTATGTGTATTACTCGTTCGCGGTTTACCTTTTTTTGCACTTAATTGTGTACATACATACTACATACTCGTGTATCCTTTTATTTTTAGAGAACATGTCAGCTTATACCAGAAATGACAATGCTCAAATAAATGAATACAAAACAAGATTCTAACCGCTAAGACTGTCCATAGTGCTAGTATCTTAGCCAGGGGCAGCGTGCTGATCAGGCAAAAAAAAACACCAACGTGGTGAGATTAGAGTACTACCTCTGTATCAAAATAGACGTCGCAAGTTTGTTAAACAAACTAACAAACTTGCGACTCATTCAAATTTTATCAAATTTGAGATATTTTGACACGGAGGGAGTACTAAATTGCCGCGACCTTCGACCATGTCAATGACATAGGATTGGCACAAAGTAATGTTGAAAGCCCAAAATCAAATTTGTAAGGTCATTAACTACTATACCAGTGGGCGAAAAATGTGTTCTCGTGTAGCTAGCATCTATGGTTTTCACATATGTTTGGAATAGATATTTTGACAAAGGGTTGAGCTTTAGGGCACCTCCACCGGGCCCACCTATTTCGGACGCGAGATGTGTTCGAATCGGACCGTTTAGGCTGGCCTGCGGACACGAAAACATATCATTTTGGCCTCTATTCGTTTGGATCGGGGGTGCTCCCAGCGTGCTGAGACCCTTTTTTCACAACTTAGCTACATTATATAATAATCTTAATTTACATACTAAAAAATATGAAAACATAAGTAAAAATAAACCCTAGCTACACTAGAGCATCTAGGACCGAAACTGGTGGCGATGGCGGAGGCGATGGGAGCGCCGCCTAGTCATCGGGCTCGTTGGAGAGGTCGATGAAGACCAGTGGTGACCATGGCCCTGACAGATAGTACGCCGTTGCTGGAGGGTTGAGCTTTATAGCCATTTGGAATGAGTCATCAAGTTCTTGTCTTTCTTTGTCTTTCTATTCTAAATTTAACATAATCGTCTAAAGCCAGGTTAGTGGCGCGTCGTGACCATTGTTCCCCTGTGGCAGAAATTCCTCTTAGGGAATGTTCGGTTTAGCTGGGATTGAAATGGATCGAAAGGAATTGAAGGTGATTAAACCCTAGTAAGTCAAAACCCTCCCAATTCCAGCCCAATCCACTCTGATCATGTTGGGTAGGGGATTAACCAGAGATGGCCTTATGGGGTTTCCTCCCTCGATAGAGAGAGCGAGCGGAGAACATTAACAAGTAGAGATGCAAGTGAGTAAAGAAAAATCCACTTCAAATGCAGGATAACATCAATGTTGTATTTATACGTTGGGGGTTTTGTGCTCTAATTACCCAATTATTAATAAAGTGCCTTATTATTCGGAAGAATATAAGAAACTATTACCATATTTAGTGAAATGTCCCTACTACCTCCCTTCCAAAATATATGGTGTATTTTGTTTGATTTGACCAAACATTTGACTGACATTTAGTCTAATAATATGTGTCGGGCCATGTCACTCTACATGGACGTGTGTTAGCAGCCCAACATCAGTCCGTGAGTCCAACACTTTTCAACTGTTGATGAAGATTCGCATTCAATAGCTGAGATGCTCCTTGAGAAAGAGTAAAAAAGAAAATCCTAGCCACTCTTCCTAGATGAGGAACAACAAGAGGATGTGCGTAAGTGAGTGAGAGAAGCCATCATGGTTGTCGTTGCGAGAGAGATAGAGAACACACAACAACAACAACTCAACCTAGTGAGAAAAGAGAAAGAAAAAGGAGATGTGATTTCTTTCTATTTTTATGAGTTCTGGTCGGTTTGTCTTAAAACTAGTGTTTGGATGCTCAGGCGTGCTTAGATTGGCTCTAAACTTGGTGATATTGTTCCTTATTTTGAGTACTTCGATCTGGTTAGATGTTTGATATTTAGGTCACTGTAGCATAAGATTTTGAAGTGGCTTCGTCAGTTTGGACTGTTGTAGTTTCAGCACATTGCAATTTTGGTGGGCAAACAGAATGGGCAAGATTGAGCTGAAATTTGGCGTGTATGTTGGGAACACATATGTAGCTTGTATCCCATGTTTAGTGTTGATTGGATCTATGGTTTAAGAGAAGTGTGTTGATTACCGAAGAGGACAAACTATGATATCGTTGCTTTATTATAATATTGCCTCTTGTGGTTGTTGTTGTTGTTGCCGGTTAGCAACTTGCTGAGTGTGTTTTTTCCTCCTCAAGGTGAGAAGGTTTTTGCACATATATCCTTGTGTCATGTGCTTGTTGTTTTATTTCCATTGCATATCTATTGAATGAAGTTATCCTCAAAGTTCATTGCAAGCGTGGGGTTGTGTATCTCCCCATAACAATGAGGTTCAGTTTGTAATCAGTTTTAGAGCAAGGTTTATTTTGGACTGATTGTATTTTCGTGTGGTGAAGAATGGAAGTGAATACTAACAGAATGATTTCTTTGAATGGTACAAATTATCAAGCTTGGAAGAGCAAGTTGAAAGACTTTTTATACGTGAAGGAATACTGGAAGCCTACGTTCTCCACTGAGATGCCCGATGATATGAAGCAATATCAGTGGGAGATACTTCATCTCGAAGCTTGTGGGTTCATCTGGCAATGGATGGATGATAATGTTTTGAACCATATCATGGATGAGACACATGCACGTACCTTATCGCATAAATTGGACGAGTTGTATGCCTGCAAAGAAGGTACCAAGAAGATCTTCCTGATCAAGAATTTGATGTGTTTGAGGTACAATGGGGGCACTCTAATTACAGATCATGTGAATGGATTTCAGGGCATATAATCAGTTATCCTCAATGGAAATCATATTTTAAAATGAAGTGTGAGCCTTTCTACTACTTGTCTCACTAGTGGACACTTGGGAGACCTTTAAGGTCACTGACGAGAGGTAACCTAGGCAATGCCCATGGCTATGGACTTAGGGTTTCGTGAAAAGAGAACGTTGGGGATTTCGTCGGCTGATCAGACAAACAAGAGAGTCAAATAGTCTGACTATTTAGGGAACAAGGGTTATAGATTGCTCAAACCCTTGGTACCTCTCTGTTGGCTCCTCCCAGCCTTTATATAATAGGCAGGGTCTCAAAGCCGTATACAGATAGATTACAAGTTAATATTATAACACTAGTATAATGTCGGTTTCTACTTATTTGTTGACCATCAAGATAGCTTATGTCCGTCGGATGCTCTCCGGACTTTCCTTTACTCTTTACGGCCTTCATGGGATGCAAGCCTTTGTATGCCTAGGTTACTAAACCACAGGGACCTGATTGGTCATGCCCATCTGTTAGTCACCGTGTACAATTAAACACCTAATGGAGTTATCACTTGGAACCTTAGTGAAGACCAAGGTACTACATGAATAGTCCAGAAAGTTTGTCGATAAGGATGGTTCTTCCTCACATTCTGAAATGTTAGTGACCCAGTCACAGGGGAGAAGCAAGAGTAAAGGTTCGACTAAAGTGCAGAGAAAGAAGTAGAAGAAAATGAAGATGCAAAGACAAGTATGCTGGTTTTATATGTCACCACTACCATGAGAAGGGCCACATAAAGTGACTTTGTGAACAATGAAAGAAATAAAAAAATAAAAAGATGAAAGTTCATCAAAAAATCAAGTGATAGTGATAGTGAAGGGAGCCACATTACTGCGGCAGAGGAGATCAGGTTTCTCATTCATGAAGAACATGATGGCAGCGGTGGTTCCACTATTGAGGAGAGTATCACTGTAGTCTCTGATGATACCATCAACCTTGCATATGGTGATGAGATGACTTGGATTCCGGAAAGCGGTGTTACCATACATGCTACATCTCGTAGAGAGCTCTTCACCAACTACACATCAAGTATTTTTGGTGTTGTGAATATGGGAAACAACTATAGGGCACATATCATTGGAAGCGGAGATGTGCACTTGGAGACACAAGATGGTGATGTATGTTGAGGTCCTTCAGCTCAAATTATCTATGTTGTCTTCCTTGATGGAGATGGTCACTTGAGAAGATTTGGAAATGCATAGTACAAGATCACCAATGCAAATATGATTGTTGGAAAAGGTAACATGGATTCGGTCTATACCATGTTCATGCTAAAATTTCTTCTGCTTGTGTCAGTGCATTAGAGAATGATTATGTGTGTGCCCTATGGTAGAAGATACTTAGGCACATGAGTGTAAAGTGAATGATGGTGCTAGAGAAGAAAAATTGTTGAACGGTGTTTACATCAAGAAATGTTCATATTGTCACCAGGCAAGCAATACAGGGTTGCGTTAAAGAGTCAACCTCTTCACAAGAAGACCGAGGTGATGGACTTGGTACATTCCGATGTTGCAAAATGTTGGTGAGGTCAATGGGTGGATAAACACATTTATTGATGATTTTTCCAGGAAGGTTTGGTTCTATATTTAAAGACCAAAGATCAAGTATTAAGTGTATTTATGCAATTCCAAGTCTCAGTTGAGAGAGAAACTAGGAAGAATATCAAGTATCTTCGCACTGATAATGGGGGAGTGTATATTGTCCCATTTGATGCATGTTGCAAGGAGAAGGGAATTAGGCACCAATTTACTCCTCTGAAGACACCACATATAATTGATCTTGCTAAGAGGATGAATTGGATAGTTGTTGAGAGAGTTAGATGTTTTTTAATGAGTGCAAAGCACTTGAATCATTATTAGGGTGAGACTTTGTTGACTGTAGTTTATCTAATTAATCTATCACCTAGTTATCCATTGCAAGGAGATGTTCCTAATAGGGTCTGCTATGACAAGGATGCCTCATATAATCACTTGAAGGATTTTGGGGTGTAAGGTATTTATCCATATCCCACAAGATGAAAGGTCAAAACTTTATTTAAAGACATGACAATGCATATTTCTTGGCTTTGCAGGTGACCAGTTCGGCTATAAGTTGTATGATACAATAGCAAGAGAGGTTGTGAGAATACATGATGTTGTGTTCATTGGAAACCAAATAATTGAGGATATTGTAAGGACAAAGGTGCGAGTTTTATAGCATGTTCTGGTACATGATTCTCCTAAAAATAGCAAGCCAGATCTGATTCTGACCTAGTTCCTACAGATGTAACTCAACAAGAAGCTGGATATGATGATGCATAAGATGTACAATATGATGCACATACTAGCACAAGCAAGGATACTCCCTAGCGGAAAGAGTATGATGTTGAAGAATATAATTATGATTAGCAAGCAGCTAAACCAGATAGTCCATCAGCTTCTCCACTCAAACGGTCCAGCTGAGGCCATATTCCTTCCAGCAAGTACGATTCATACCAATATGTGGTGATATTATATGATGGTTCAGAACCTGAGTGCTTTCAAGATGCAATGAAATATAAGAACAAGAAGGAGTGGAATAATCCTATGAAATAAGAGATATATTCCTTGCATAATAATCACATTATGAGTTGGTGAAGTTAGCCAAGGGCAAGAAAGTTTTGAAGAAAAAGTGGGTCTACATAATCAAGCAAGGAGAGCACACATCACATCAATGGTACAAGGATAGGCTAGCTATAAAATGATTCAACCAGAGAAAATGTATTGCTTTGATGAAATATTTTCTCTAATAGTGAAGATGACATCAATTCAAATGATCCTTGGCATGGCAACAAGTCTCATCTCGGTGGTTGAACAAATGGATGTGAACAGGGCGGAGGTAAGGGGGGCTAGTAGGGGTCAGACCCCCCCCTAATGTTTCGCCCCCTCAAGAAAACGCAGCAGGATCAGCAGTACGGGTCTTGCGCTAATTGCCGTACTTAATCATCTAACTGGCTTTCTTGGACCCTAATTAGTTTTGGTTGTTCACGTACTGAAGCCCAACCAACTGCCCATCTTCCTGCACGTCCATGTACATGCCACCGATCGTGATCTCCCTGGTCTTTCTGCTCTAACCGTGTCCAGGCATGGCCTGTCAATCAAATTGATCGATCTTGCTGCTAGGTACATGACCCCCGCCGGTCTCTCCAAGGTGACTTGATTGGCAGATTGTTAGCGGCGGCTATGGTGGCTGCCGCCGTGACCTTCGTTGTTTGCCGTCGTCCGTATAATTAGATTCCTAAACAAGGTGCGTATTAGAGATATTGTATATTACAAGTATTGTTTGTCTGATCTAATCCTTCCTTTCACTTTGGTGAACCTACAGCTGATTCTACAGCTGGTTAGTTCTAAATTTGTAAAAAAATTGCCTATTTCTTAGGTCTCAATTCTTCCCAAATTAGCCTGGCCAAAATGCTAATTTTTTTTTGGACCAAGCTGTTGTAAATGATTATAGAAGATGTATATATGTACTTTGTGAAAAAATAGCCAAACAAATTTCCGCTTGCTTATAAATTTTCTTTAAATTTTAATGTTTGAAATCATTTATATTAATATAGCATTGTTTGTTTTTCGGCAAACAAATGATTGATATATTATCTCGGTTTATATTTTGTTAGCGCTTGCCCCCCTACAATCAAATCCTGGCTACGCCCCTGGATGTGAAAACAACCCTCCTTCATGGTGAGTTGGAGGAAGAATCTACATGGAGCAGCCCGAGGGGTTCTTATTAAAGGCAAAGAAGACTATGTGTGTAAGTTGAAGAAAAGTATGTATGGTCTAAAATAAGCACCAATACAATAGTACATGAAGTTTGGATCTGTCATGGAGGGGTGTAACATCCTAGGACTAGAGGCTGGAAATAGAGAGGACACATGTTTGTGCATTGCATTCATGCATAAGAAAATCCGGGAAATTTTTGCGCAAAACTAAAGAAGCTATAGAGGGATCGAGATCTCTCTTGTTCTCATGGAAACGCCAGCGCAACTGCGATAGATTTCGACATGACCTTTATAGAATTCCTTGTTTGAAAATTATTCAAACATGTATTTGAACTTAAAATTTGAAATTCAAATGAATTTAGTAAAATTCACAAATTGAATTATAGAATATTTAAATACTTAGGAGTAATGGAATGTAAACTCTTGAATAAAGTAATATGATTTTATAACAAATAGATAATAATAAATTAATTGGAACACATACTACAATTTATTTATAGTTATTTAAATAGAAAAGAATATTACAATAAGAAGAACACAAGAAAAAGAAAAATTGAAATACACATGGAAAATGAATTACAACAATAAATAAGAATTGAATTCAAATTTATAAACAAGATATAAATATTACAAGATTCAAATTACAAAAACAAAGAAAATTTAACTTTATTAATATTATACAATATTACATTGTCAATTACATTATTCAAAGTAAAAAAGAATTACAAAAATGATAAAAGAAGTCTGATGGCCCAAAGTATATCGAGATCGTTGGGGAACCCCAAGAGGAAGGTATGATGAGCACAGCAGCAAGTTTTCCTTCAGTTATGAAACCAAGGTTATCGAACCAGTAGAAGAAAGGAAACACCTCTAAGGTGTTGTTAGCTGGCCTTTGGCAGGGCACACTACCGGTGCTAGAAGCAGCGTGGAAATCTGCACAACACAACCACAGAACTTTGTCCCCAACTCACAGTGAGGTTGTCAATCTCACCGGTTTTGCTGAAAACAATGAATTAAATGTATTGTGTGGAAGAAAGTAATAGCTTGTAGAAAGTAAACAGAAAGCAGTAAACAGTTGTGGATGGATGATAAAAGAAAGGACCGGGGTCCATAGTTCACTAGTGGTGGCTCTCCTTAAGATAGATGACATGTTGGATGAACAAATTACAGGGGGGCAATTGACAAACATCGAGAAAGCATACAAACATATACTACTCATCTTGACTCCTTTGAGATTTGGTTGGGAATTACAACATTATAGATAGACCGTAATCCAACTGCATCTATGACTAATAATCCACTTTCAGGTTATCATCTGAACCCCCTCCGGTATTAAGTTGCAAGCAACATATAATTGCATTACCAATTGCGTGTAAAGTAAACAATACGATTGTTCTATGAACAAAGGATTGTTGTTTTCTCCCTAGTAGCAATAGCACATCTAGTACCTTAGAGATTTCTGTCACTTCCTCAGATTACTAGAGGCATGAACCCACTATCGAGCATAAATACTAACTCTTGGAGTTGCTAGCATCTACTTGGCCAAGATAGCTACTAACAACGGAAAGCATGCAATATCACAAATAACAAAGACATGATAGAATCAATAATCAATCTGAAATAGCATCTCAATATCCATCGGATCCCCGCAAACACAACATGTAAGATTACAAATAGATGATCTTGATCATGAACGGAGCTCACAAGATCTAAAGATGATAGCACAAAGGAGAAGAACCAGCCATCTAACTACTACATGGACCCGTACTCCAAGGATGAACTACTCACGCATCACACCGGAGGCTTGCATGGTGATGAAGAAGGCCTCCAGGGTGAATTCTACCCTCCGGCAAGGTGTCGGGAAGAGCTTCAGATCCCTCCCGATCTAGGGATGGAGATGACGGCGGCTATTGACTCTTTCGTGGAATTTTGATCGGTTACTTAGGGTTTCTATATCGGAGGCATCTTATAGGCGAAAGGGGAGGCCGAGGGGGTGCCCTAGGCGGCCAGACCACCCCCTGGCGCGGGCCAGGCCTGGCCACGTGGCCAGGTGGTGTGGACGGCCCCTGGCCCTTCTTGTATTCTGGCTCTGTGTCCCCCTCGGTGAAAAACCTACTTTGACTTTTGTCCCGTCCAATTCCGAGAATATTCATTTTCTGACTTTCCTGGAACCAAAAACAGCAGAAAATAGGTAGCTGGCACTCTGGCTCTTGTTAATAGGTTAGTCCAAGAAAGTGTATAAAAGTACTCCAAAGTGTGGACAAAACATAACAAAGTAGATAAAAACCAAGCATGGAACATCAAAAATTATTGATACGTTAGCAACATATCAACATCTCCAAGCTTAACTCCTGCTCGTCCTCGAGTAGGTAAGTGATAAAAAGAAAGAATAATTTTTTAGGTGACATGCACCATCATAAACTTGATCAAAGTATTTGTAAAACATTAATAGCTGGGATAATAGTACTTCAACATAGCATGAAATATAAAGTTCTAACAATAAGACATAGCAACTATGTTGCAACATGAAAAGGCACAAACAAAAGATTCATGAATAACAATGCTTTGCAAGACGTTTGTTTGTTTCACATAAAGAAAACATACCACAGTGGCATTCAGCTTGTCCTCATAGAGTAGAAAACATAAATGCATAGGACACCTTCAAAGTTCATAAGAGTGACTACATACAAATAGTTTAAGGACAAGCAATATCAAAGTTATGCATCAATCAACAAGTCTTGGGACAATGCACATAGAACTAAGAATGGCCACTATGCTCTCAAAATAGGTGCATAAAGATAGAAGGTGGAGACTCACCATAAAAGTAAAGAAAGGCCTTCATAGAAGGAAGTAGGAATTCAAGTTTCATAAAGATCTTCCAAAAATTATGGTACTTATTAGCTTTCAGCTCTCATTACCCCTATCATAAGCATCTTGAAGTGATTAAGGTTAAAGTGAACAAACTATGGAGTATATGCTTGACAAAGTATAAGTTGAAAATCTCATGTCCCTTGAATACGAGGGCCGCTCCTCATGATACTCAAGTTTAGTTACCGGTAAGTTCTTGTCATAGTAAGTACATGTGTATCATAGAGAACCGCCAACGGGGTACCCCTTGCCCGATAATACGGAAGAATCCCCATATCAAAATGACAAAGCAAGCAGACAATAAGAATCTCAGCAATATTCTTATTTACCATGGGAAACTGGTGCTTTTTTCTCTCTTTCCTCTTTTCTCATATCTCTTTTTTTCTCTTTTTTTCTCAATATGTGACTCTTTTTTTATAAGAAGAATGCTTCATAGACAGCTCATTATGGTTACACTGTAGGTTTCCACCATGACAGCATGGATTAGACCGGTGGCCCAGGAATTTCTCTAACACACATACATAACTCCATGGACTTACAAGCTCCCTTTCATTTCACACCGACGACATCCATAGACAAAAGAGCATGATATCAACTAGGTACAAAGTACAAGTGCAATGTTGAAAGCGTTCCCCATGACAACATGGTTCTGCTAATCCCAAACATATAAGTGCAAGCATATACAACATAGCCAACACAATGGTTCAAGTTTATTAAGGGCAAGAAAAGTAAAGTGTGCCATCAAGTTCTTGAGAGATTTAATTACTAGTTTTCTCATAACAAGTTTAATTCAGAAGGTAGATAAAAACATGAATATACTTGGGACAGCAAATGCTAATAGGTAGGTATGGTGGACTCTTTGGAATAACTTGGTTTTAGGAGTTGGATGCATGAGTGGAACTCCTACTTGGTTATGGAGGCTAGCAAAAGACTAGGAGTGACCAACTAAGAGAGCAATAATGGCCATAATCATGCAGAGCGACAAAACATCATTAATCAAAGCATAAAGTGATACTACAAGTCGAAAACTAAAGGATCATAAAGGCTATGGTGACTTGGAATAGTCATAACATGGTGTGAGCATGCGCCAAGTCAACCCAAAAAAGCATCAAAGGAGAATACCACTATACTATGCTTTAATATGCTAAAACAACGCATGATTCATCCAAGGCACATTAAGCAATCTCAATTGTTTATAACAAGTCATGCTACAGCAAATATCACTAAGCATAAAGCCAAAACAATATCAAGCATGGCATGACAAATCATGGGCCACAGTCAAAAACAAGATCTCTTTACCACTTAAGCATGAACTTTCCTACTATTTTCCAATTCAAACCAAACTATTTGAAAACCAATGTATGAAAGAGGGTGTCCAACCAATTTATTCAAGCAAACTAAGAAAATCAAGCAAACGAAAACTAAAAACAAAAAACGAAGACGCCCCAAGAACAACACAACTGTGCATGAAACAATAAAAATGAAGTGTTTGAAAGAAACCTGAGATTTTTTATTGATGAAGAAGGGGACGCCTTGGGCATCCCCAAGCTTTGATGCTTGTACTTCTTGGATAATTCTTGGGGTGACACGGGGTGGCATCCCCAATCTTGAGATTTAGTCCATTCTTCATCTCATTACATCATTCTCTCCATACACCTGAAAATTTTCCTTCATACAAAACTTCACACAATCTTTATTAGTAACATTAGTGCACTCAAGATAATAAGTCTTCGGGTTCAGTTTCAACACCAATAAAACTTCCATTAAAACACAATCTACTGAAGCACTTCCCTCAAAAAGCTCAATTCCCCAAAGAGAACTCAAAAAGGAACCAACAAGAAGCAAATGCAAATAATGGCAGAAATCTGTCAAAATAGACCAGCAGGTAAATAGCAATTTTTTCGAGACCTTCTGTTGCTCAAATCGAAAAGTGTTAAACTAACGAAAGTTATATAACAACCTGGGGCAGAAGCACAAAAATTCACGCCTCAAAACAAGATACAGAGATTTTACACGAATTTTTACGGTGAAGCCCAAAAATCTGTTTCGGGACAACAACTTTCCCAATCATTACTTCTCTATCGTTAGAGGTTATTCTTGACATAAAAAACAAATAAAAAGGATAAGGAGCGGTTATTATAGAAGTAATAACTTCCAAGACTCATCTAAAACTTTTGGGTTATCTCCCAATAAGTACTTTTCTTTAACGCCTTTAAGTTAGGCATGATAGTTTGAGAAGATGCTCACATAAGAAATATGAACTGAAGTAAAAGAGAGCATCAAGGAGCAAATTCAAAACACATTTAAGTCTAAACCACTTCCTATGCATAGGAATCTTGTATGCAAATAAATTCACAAAGAACAAAGTGACAGGCATAGGAAGATAAAACAAGAGTAACTTCAAAACTTTCAGCACATAGAGAGGTGTTTCAATACCATGAAAACTTCTACAACCATATTTTCCTCTCGCATAATAATTTTCAGTAGCCTCATGAATAAACTCAACACTATAACTATCACATAAAGCATGCTTTTCCTGATTTACAAACACATAATTTTTATCAAGCTCAAAAATAATGGGATTAAAACCTTCAAACCCACTTTTAACAATTTTATTAGAAGATGACTAATCAATATCATTTTCAATAGTAGTACAATTAATATTATCACCCAATATAGGACGATCATCTAGAGCTTTATTATAAACATTTAAAAAAGAATCCACATGAACATGACATTCATCCTCCTTTGGTAAGCATGGGGGACAATCAAATAATGTAAGGGGTAAAGAGTTACTCTCATTAGAAGGTAGGGATGGGTATATCCATTCTTCCTCCTCTTGATCATCACTCTCCTCCTCTTTTTCATCCAATGAGCTTCCAGTTTCAGCAATTTCTTCTTCCATAGGCTCCTGCAAGGCATTAGTCTCTTCCACTAGTGGAGAACATCTATTAAGATATTCAAGAATATAGCCATTTTCTTCCTTGTAATTATCAAAGAAAAATTTAAGTATATCATAAACCTCATATTTATAAGGTGAATCATCAGTATTTTCAAGCAAACTAGCAAGTTTAAATGCACCCTTCCAAGCAATAAATTCTTCAATTTGTTCCACATCATAGAAGTCATAATTTCCCTTAACATAAGAAGATATGGTAACATCATCATTATACTCACATTGAAAAGGGAGGAGCTTATACCTCCTACAGAAACAAGATTTATCAAACCAATAAGTAACATTATAAGTAGAGCACACGTTTATAGCAATGGTATACAATTTATCAATTTTTCCCATAAGTGTTTCCCTTTTTGTGACAAGTGGTGTTCCTTATAATAATATTTTTGTTCTTCCGTGAACCCACCTTGCCAATAAGATTCAGTTTCAAAGAAACCAACCATTGATAGAAAGCATGATAAAGCAAGACAATAACAGACCAATGAAAATAACAACTATAGTAGGAACTAATTTTTTTATATTTTTTATAAAAAGAACAGGCAAACAAAGCAGAAATAAACTAAGCAAAACAAATAAAACAAAGTAAAGAGATTGGTTATGAGGGACTCCCTTGTGAAGATGTCCTTGACTCCCCGGCAACGGCGCCAGAAAAATAGCTTGATGGCCCAAAATATATCGAGCTCGCTGGGGAACCCCAAGAGGAAGGTATGATGAGCACAGCAGCAAGTTTTCCCTCAGTTATGAAACCAAGGTTATCGAACCAGTAGGAGCAAGGAAACACCTCCAATGTGTTGCTAGCTGGCCTTTGGCAGGGCGCACTATCGGTTCTAGCAGCAACGTGGAAACCTGCACAACACAACCACAGAACTTTGCCCCCACCTTAAGTTAGGTTGTCAATCTCACCGGATTTGCTAAAAACAAAGGATTAAACGTATTGTGTGGAAGAAAGTAAACAGAAAGCAGTAAACAGTTGTAGATTGATGGTAAAAGAAAGGACCGGGGTCCATAGTTCACTAGGGGTGGTTCTCCTTAAGATAGATGACATGTTGGGTGAATGATACATTGCAAATGTATCTATAATTTTTGATGTTCCATGCTTGGTTTTATCTACTTTCTTGTGTTTTCTCCACCCTTTGGAGTACTTTTTATATGATTTCTTGGACTAACCTATTAACAAGAGCCACAGTGCCAGATGCTTGTTTACTGTTGTTTTTGGTTCTAGGAAGTCAGAAAATGAATATTCTCAGAATTGGACGGGGAAAAAGCCAAAGTTATTATTTTACCGGGGGACACTTGGAGCCAGAATACGATACGGAGAGGGGCTGGGGCCCGACCACACCAACTGGCCGCGCGGCCAGGCCTGGCCCGTGCTAGGGGTGATCTGGCCGCCCAGGCACCCCCTCGGCCTCTCCTTCCGCCTATATATTGCCTCTGATACGGAAACCCTAAGGACCCGATCAAAAATCCACGAAAGAGTCTGTAGCCGCCGTCATCTCCATCCCTAGATCGGGAGGGATCTGAAGCTCTTCCCGGCACCCTGTCGGAGAGGGAAATTCACCCTGGAGGCCTTCTTCATCATCATGCAAGCCTCCGATGTGATACGTGAGTAGTTCATCTCTGGACTACGGGCCCATGTAGTAGCTAGATTGCTGGTTCTCCTCCTTTGTGCTATCATGTTTAGATCTTGTGAGCTCCGTTCATGATCAAGATCATCTATTTGTAATTCTGCATGTTGTGTTTACGGGGATCTGATGGATATTGAGATGCTATTTCAGATTGATTATTGATTCTATCATGTCTTTGTTATTTGTGATCTTGCATGCTTTCCGTTGTTAGTAGCTATCTTGGCCAAGTAGATGCTAGCAACTCCAAGAGTTAGTATTTATGCTCGATATTGGGTTCATTCCTCTGGTAATCTGGGGAAGTGACAGAAATCTCTTAGGTACTAGATGTGCTATTGCTACTAGGGAGAAAACAATAATCCTTTGTTCATAGAACAATCGTATTGTTTACTTTACACGCAATTCATAATGCAATAATCTGTTGCTTGCAACTTAATACTGGAGGGGGTTCGGATGATAACCTGAAGGTGGATTATTAGTCATAGATGCAGTTGGATGACGGTCTATGTATAATGTTGTAATGCCCAATCAAGTCTCAAAGGAGTCAAGATGATTAGTATATGCTTGTATGCTTTCTCGATGTTTGTCAATTTCCCCGCTGTAATTTGTTCACCCAACATGTCATCTATCTTAAGGAGAGCCACCTCTAGTGAACTATGGACCCCGGTCCTTTCTTTTACATTTAATCTACAAACTGTTTACTGCTTTGTGTTTACTTTCTGCAAACTATTACTTCCTTCCATTCAATACGTTTAATCCTTTGTTTTCAGCAAAATCGGTGAGATTGACAACCTCATCGCAAGTTGGAGACAAAGTTTCGTGGTTGTGTTGTGCAGGTCTCTACCCTACTGCTGGCACCGGTAGTGAGCCCTGCCAACGTTCAGCTAGGTACACCTTTGGGGTGTTTCCTTGCTCCTACTAGATTGATAACCTTGGTTTCATAACTGAGGGAAACTTACTGTTGTGCTCATCATACCTTCCTCTTGGGGTTCCGCAACAAGCTTGTTAATACACGAGTCAGCAAGTATTTTTCTGGCGCCGTTGCCGGGGAGTCAAGGACATCTTCACAAGGGGAGTCCCTCATAACCAATCTCGTTACTTTGTTATTTTTGTTTTTCTTAGTTTCTTTTTGCTTTGTTTGCTTGTTTCTTTATCAAAAACACACAAAAATTAGTCTTACTAGTTTGCTTCCTTTATTAAAAACACAAAAAATGACTACTCTTCAAAATACTAAGTTGTGTGACTTCACTAGCACCGACAACAATGATTTTATGAGCACACCTATTGCTCCACATGTTCGTGAAGCTACTTTCTTTGAGATAAAACCTGCTTTACTCAATCTTGTTATGAGAGAACAATTTTCTGGTATTGGTAATGAAGATGCTGCTGCTCATCTAAATAACTTTGTTGAACTTTGTGAGATGTAAAAGCATAGGGATATAGATGGAGATATTATTAAGCTTAAATTGTTTCCTTTCTCTTTGAGAGGAAAAGCTAAAGAGTGGTTGAATTCCTTAACTAGGAATAGTATTGATTCTTGAACTAAATGCAAAGATGCTTTTATTGGAAAATACTATCCTCTTGTTAAGATTATATCTATGAGAAGTGAAATAATGAAGTTTAAACAATCTGATAATGAACATGTTGCTCAAGCTTGGGAAAGAATGAAATCTTTGGTAAATAATTGTCCCACTCATGGACTGACTGCTTGGATGATCATCCAAACCTTTTATGCAGGATTGAACTATTCTTCAAGGAACCTATTGGATTCTGCTGCTGGAGGTACCTTTATGACCATTACTTTGGGTGCTGCAACAAAGCTTCTGGATAATATGATGGTTAACTATTCTGAATGGCATACTGAAAGAGCTCCACAAGGTAAGAAGGTAAATTCTGTTGAGGAAACCTCCTCCTTGAGTGATAAGATTGATATTATTATGTCTATGATTGTTAATGGGAAATCCCATATTGATCCAAATAATGTTCCCTTAGCTTCTTTGTTAGCTCAAGAAGAGCAAGTTGATGTAAACTTTATAAGAAATAATAATTTTAGCAACAATGCCTACAGGAATAATTTTGGTAACAACAATTATAACCCATATCCTCCTACCAATGGTAATGCTTATGGAAATTCCTACAACAACAATAGGAGTGCACCCTATGAACTTGAAGTTATGCTTAAGAACTTTATTAGTAAACAAACTGCTTTCAACAGAACAATTGAGGAAAAACTCTCTAATGCTGAAAGAAATATAGCATCACTTGCTGAAGCTCAAACTTATTTGAATAAAATGGCTGCTAAACCTGAGACTATTGACAATCCCTTTGTAGCTACTAATGCCATACAAGTAAGAATTGATGAAAATGTTAGACTATTAGCTAAATTACATGCTAAGTGGGAAAGAGAAGATGAAATTGCTAGAAACATTAGTGTTTCTACTATCACCACCACTAGTGTTGAGGCTAGTAATAGTTCTACTACTTTAGATGATAAATTTGATCTTGATGGTTGCAACATCTCTGAAGTTATTAAGTTCCTACAAAAGCTTGCTAAAAGTCCTAATGTTAGTGCTATGAACATGGCCTTTATAAAACACATCACTAATGCTCTCATAAAGATTAAATAAGAAAATATGAAACATAAAGCTTCTATTCCTATAAAACAAGAAGATGGTTGAGAACCCATCATTAATATGAAGGTGAATGACTTTGATTTCAAAGCTTTATGTGATCTTGATAGTAGTGTTTCTATTATGCCTAGAAGGATTTATGATATGGTTTATCTGCCTCCACTTGAAGATTGTTATTTGAATGTCCCACTTGATGATAATGCTAAAAAGAAACTCATGGGGAGTCTTAATAATGTTCTTATTATGGTTAACAATGCCTATGTCCTTGTTGATTTCTATGTTTTGGATGTTGAATGCAATGCTTCTTGTCCTATTACTTTGGGAAGACCTTTTCTTAGAACTGTTGGTGCCATTATTGATATGAAAGAAGGCACCATTAAATATCAACTCCCACTCAAGAAAGGTATAGAACATTTCCTTAAGAATAGAGAGAAGTTTTCTTTTGCCTCTCCTATGAAAACAAAATTTGCTCTTAATGCTTCTTCATTTGAGAACACTTGATTCTTTTTCTTGCTTCTTATGCCTAACTTAAAGGCGTTAAAGAAAAGTACTTATTGGGAGATAACCCAAAAGTTTTGATGAGTCTTGGAAGTTATTATTTCAGTAATAACCGCTCCTTATCATTTTTATTTGATTTTTGTGCTAGGAGTAACCTCTAATGAGAGAGAAGTAATGATTGGGAAAGTTGTTGTCCCGAAACAGATTTCTGTGCTTCACCCTAAACATTCATGTAAAATCTCTGTATGTCCTTTTGAGGAGTGAATTTTTGTGCTTCTGCCCTAGGTTATTATATAACTTTTGTTAGTCAACACTTTTTGATTTGAGCAACAGAAGGTCTTCGAAAAAATTCATCTTTACCTGCTGGTCTGTTTTGACAGATTTCTGCCATTTTCTGCATTTGCTTCTTGTTGGTTCCTCTTTGAGTTCTTTTGGGGAATTGAGCTTTTTGAGGGAAGTGCTACAGTATCAAGTGTTTTAATGGAAGTTTTATTGGTGTTAGAACTGAACCTAAATACTTATTATCTTGAGTGCACTAATGTTGCTAATAAAGATTGTGTGAAGTTTTGTATGAAGTAAAAAATTTAGGTGTATGGAAGGAATGAGTAATGAGATGAAGGATGGACTAAAGCTCAAGCTTGGGGATGCCACGTGTGTCACCCCAAGAAATATCCAAGAAGTACAAGCGTCAAAGCTTGGGGATGCCCAAGGCATCCCCTTCTTCATCAATAAAAATCCCAGGTTTCTTCCAAACGCTTCATTTTTATTGTTTCATGCACAGTTGTGTTGTTCTTGGAGCGTCTTCTTTTTCATTTTCGTTTTGGTTTTTCATTTGCTTTGTTTGCTTAGTTTGCTGAATAAATTGGTTGGAACCCCTCTTTCATACATTGGTTTTCAAATAGTTTGGTTTGGTTTGGAAAAGAGTAGGAAAGTTCATGCTTAAGTGTTAAAGAGAGCTTGTTTTTGACTGTAGCCTATGCTTTGTCATGCCATGCTTGATATTGTTTTGGCTTTATGCTTAGTATTATTTTCTCTAGCATGACTTGTTATAAAAAATTGAGATTGCTTAATGTGCCTTGGATGAATCATGCGTTGTTTTAGCATAGTATTGTGGTATTCTCCTTTGATGCTTTATTTGGGTTGACTTGGCGCATGATCACACCATGTTATGAATATCCCAAGTCACCATAGCCTTTATGATCCTTTAGTTTTCAACTTTTAGTATCACTTTATGATCAATGATGTTTTGTCGCTCTGCATGATTATGGCCATTATTGCTCTCTTAGTTTGTCGCTCCCAGTCTTTTGCTAGCCTCCACAACCAAGTATGAGTTCCACTCATGCATCCAACTCCCTAAACCAAGTTATTCCAAAGAGTCCACCATACCTACCTACTAGATTATGCTATTCCAACTATATTCATGTTTTTGGTTACCTTCCAAATTAAACTTGTTATGAGAAAACTAGTGATTAAAGCTCTCACGAACTTGATGGCACACTTAACTTTTCTTGCCCTTAATAAACTTGAACTATTGTTTCGTCTATGTTGTATATGCTTGCACTTATTTGTTGGGGATTAGCAGAACCATGTTGTCATGGTGAACGCTTTCAACATTGCACGGGTACTTTGTACCTAGTTGATATCATCCTCTTTTGTCTATGGATGTCGTCGGTGTGAAATGAAAGGGGAGCTTGTAAGTCCATGGAGTTATGTATATGTGTTAGAGAAACGTCTGGGCCGCTGGTCTAATCCATGCTGACATGGTGGAAACCTGTAGCATAACCATAATGAGCTGTCTATGAAGCATTCTTCTTATAAAAAAAGAAGTCCTATATTGAGAAAAAAGAGGAAAAGAAGAAAATATTATGAAAAGAGAAAAGAGAGAAAAAGCTCCATATTCCCATGGTAAATAAGAAGATTGTTGAGATGCTCGTTGTCTGCTTGCCTTGTCATTTTGATATGGGGATTCTTCCGTATCATCGGGCAAGGGGTACCCCGTTGGCGGTTCTCTATGATACACATGTACTTACGATGACAAGAACGTACCGGTGACTAAACTTGAGTAGCATAAGGAGCGACCTTCGTATTAAAGGGATGTGAGATTTCTTACTTATACTTCGTCAAGCATGTACGCCATAGTTTGTTCACTTTAACCTTAATCACTTCAAGATGCTTATGATAGGGGCAATGAGTGATGAAAGCTATAAGTACCATAATTTTTGGAAGCTCTACTTTATGAAACTTATGAAACTTAAATCTCTACTTCCTTCTATGAAGGCCTTTCTTCCACTTATATATATTGAGTCTCCACCTTCTATATTTATGCACTTACTTTGAGAGCATAGTGGCCATTCTTAGTTCTATGGGCATTGTCCCAAGACTTGTTGATTGATGCATAGCTTTGATATTGCTTGTTTTAAACTATTTACATCTAGTCACTCTTATGAACTGTGAAGGTGTCCTATACATTTATGTTTGCTACTCTATGAGGGACAAGCTAAATGCCATTATACTATGTTTTCTTTATGTGAAACAAACAAACGTCTTGCAAAGCATTGTTATTCATGAGTCTTTTGTTTGTGCCTTTTCATGTTGTAACATAGTTTCTTTGTCTTATTGCTAGAACTTTGTATTTCATGTTATGATTGAAGTACTATGATCCTAGCTTTTAATGTTTTACAAATACTTTGATCAAGTTTATGATGGTGCATGTCACCTCAAAAATTATTCTTTCTTTTTATCACATACCTACTCGAGGACGAGCAGGAGTACATTGCAAATGTATCTATAATTTTTGATGTTCCATGCTTGGTTTTATCTAATTTCTTGTGTTTTGTCCACCCTTTGGAGTACTTTTCAGATGATTTCTTGGACTAACCTATTAACCAGAGCCACAGTGCCAGCTGCCTGTTTTCTGCTGTTTTTGGTTCTAGGAAGTCAGAAAATGAATATTCTTAGAATTGGACGGGGCAAAAGCCAAAGTTATTATTTTACCGGGGGACACTTGGAGCCATAATACGATACGGAGAGGGGATGGGGCCCGGCCACACCGCCTGGCCGCGCGTCCAGGCCTGACCCGCGCAAGGGGATGGTCTGGCCGCCCCAGGCACACCCTCGGCCTCTCCTTCCGCCTATATATTGCCTCTGATACGGAAGCCCTAAGGACCCGATCATAAATCCACGAAAGAGTCTGTAGCCGCCATCATCTCCATCCCTAGATCGGGAGGGATCTGAATCTCTTCCCGGCACCCTGCCGGAGAGGGGAATTCACCCTGGAGGCCCTCTTCATCATCATGCAAGCCTCCGGTGTGATGCGTGAGTAGTTCATCTCTAGACTACGGGTCCATGTAGTAGCTAGATGGCTGGTTCTCCTCCTTTGTGCTATCATGTTTAGATCTTGTGAGCTCCATTCATGATCAAGATAATCTATTTGTAATTATGCATGTTGTGTTTGTGGGGATCCGATGGATATTGAGATGCTATTTCAGATTGATTATTGATTCTATCATGTATTTGTTATTTGTGATCTTGCATGCTTTCCGTGGTTAGTAGCTATCTTGGCCAAATAGATGCTAGCAACTACAAGAGTTAGTATTTATGCTCGATAGTGGGTTCATTTCTCTGGTAATCTGCGGAAGTGACAGAAATCTCTAAGGTACTAGATGTGCTATTGCTACTAGGGAGAAAACAACAAGCCTTTGTTCATAGAACAATCGTATTGTTTACTTTACACGCAAATCATAATGAAATAATCTGTTGCTTGTAACTTAATACTGGAGGGGGTTCGGATGATAACCTGAAGGTGGATTATTAGTCATAGATGCAGTTGGATGACGGTCTATGTATAATGTTGTAATGCCCAATCAAGTCTCAAAGGAGTCAAGATGATTAGTATATGCTTGTATGCTTTCTCGATGTTTGTCAATTGCCCCGCTGTAATTTGTTCACCCAACATGTCATCTATCTAAAGGAGAGCCACCTCTAGTGAACTATGGACCCCGGTCCTTTCTTTTACATTCAATCTACAAACTGTTTACTGCTTTTTGTTTACTTTCTGCAAACTATTACTTCCTTCCAATCGATACGTTTAATCCTTTGTTTTCAGCAAAACCAGTGAGATTGACAACCTCATCGCAAGTTGGGGACAAAGTTTTGTGGTTGTGTTGTGCAGGTCTCCACGTTGTTGCTGGCACCGGTAGTGTGCCCTGCTGATGTCTACGCACTTCTATTCTTGTAGACAGTTGTTGGGCCTCCAAGTGCAGAGGTTTGTAGAACAGCAGCAATTTTCCCTTAAGTGGATCACCCAAGGTTTATCGAACTCGGGGAGGAAGTGGTCAAAGGTATTCAATCTCAAGCAACCCTACAATCAAGATACAAGAAGTCTCTTGAGTCCCCAACACACCCAATACACTTGTCAGGTGTATAGGTGCACTAGTTCGGCGAAGAGATAGTGAAATACAAGTGGTATGGATATAAGATAATGGTGCTAGAAAATAACTTGATGGCGTGGAAAAGACTAAAGGCAAACTGAAATAAAGATGGAAGCAAGCAAACATGTAACATATCTAATTGCAAATGGTGTATCAATGCTTAGAAACAAGGCCTAGGGATCATACTTTCACTAGTGAACACTCTCATATAAATATATTCTCTTTATGATACTACTCTTAACTACTCTCCGGTTGGACACTCTAATCGATGGTAGGGCTATAACAGCACACCTCAAAGTAAGTCTTTCCCATCTAGAAAACCCCACACTGTCACCTTGAGTACTAGATGAGTCCAACAAACACCACAATTTCATAAAGATATCCAACTCCAAATATAACTCATAACAAGTATTTGTAATCTCTAGCCTAAGTGCCACCATGGTGAGCACGCTGTCACTTTCACACACATGGGGAGAGCAGAGATCTATTAAATCACTTGAGTAGCAAGGTACATCTACTTGATTACAAAGCTCATGATCACAATATGATCATGCATAGAGAGAGAGATGAACACATAGCTACCGGTAGAACCCTTAGCCTTGAGAGAGAACTACTCCCTCCTCATCATGGGAATTAGCAACGGTGATGGAGATGGTGGTGGAGATCGATGGACATGGCTCCGGGGGCACTTCCCCGTCCCGGCAGGGTGCCGGAACAGAGACTTTCTGTCCCCCGAATCTCCCCCTTCGGTGGCGGCGGCGCTGCGGACCTTTTCGTGGCTGGAGGCTTGACTCTCTAGGGTTTTGGTATCGGGAGGCTCTTATAGGCGAGAGGGGAGACCGAGGGGGTGCCAGGGGCCACCACACCATGCCCTGGCGTGGCCTGGGGTGACCCGCGCCTGGGGTGTGTGGCCAGGCCCTGGCCCTCCTCCGTCTCGTATTCTGGCTCCGTGAGTCTTTCGGTAAAATAGGAACTTTTGCTTTTGTCCCGTCCAATTCCTAGAATATTCATTTTCTGACTTTCCTGGAACCAAAAACAGCAGAAAACAGGCAACTGGCACTGTGGCGTCTTGTTAATAGGTTAGTCCAAGAAATCATATGAAAAGTACTCCAAAGTTGGAACAAAACACAAGAAAGTAGATAAAACCAAGCATGGAACATCAAAGATTATAGATACATTTGCAATGTATCAACATCCCCAAGCTTAACTCCTGCTCGTCCTCGAGTAGGTAAGTGATAAAAAGAAAGAATAATTTTTGAGGTGACATGCACCATCATAAACTTGATCAAAGTATTTGTAAAACATCGAAAAGGTGGGATCAAAGTACTTCAATCATAACATGAAAGACAAAGTTCTAGCAATAAGCAAAGAAACTATGATGCAACATGAAAAGGCACAAACAAAAGATTCATGAATAACAATGCTTTGCAAGACGTTTGTTTGTTTCACATAAAGAAAACATAGCATAAAAGCATTCAGCTTGTCCCTCAATAGAGTAGCAAATATAAATGCATAGGACACCTTCAAAGTTCATAAGAGTGACTAGATACAAATAGTTTAAAACAAGCAATATCAAGTTAGGCATCAATCAACTAGTCTTGGGACAATGCACATAAAACTAAGAATGGCCAGTATTGTAACACCCTCAAATCGTCCCTATGCAAGTTTTAGCGATTCCCGCCAAACCCGCATAGAAACGATTCAAGGACACCCACCAGGCACTTTTGTGCGGGTGGAAAACGAAGTAATACCATTACACATTAGTCCATGATGGAACCCACAGAACATATATATACAACAACGGCTCCATGAATCAAGAATATAGATATACTATACAAAGATTCAAATCACCTTGAAAACGATAGAGCGTCCGACTACGGACAAGATGCAAATGGGGCTAAGAGCCCTGAAGAATAACCAATGGCGTCCATAACCCTGCCCAGGCCAAGCCAGAAGGGTAACCCTGCTAACGATGTCGATCTCAACCTGCTAAAACAAAAGGGGTGCCGACAAAGGGCAAAGGAAAAAGAGGAGCGTCAGTACTGAGGCCAGTACACGGCGAGGCTAGAATTCGGCGGTCCTCGCCTACACAGGTATGGTGGGCTGGAGCGGCAGCGCAGCGGCACTAAACAACCTATAGAGACTCGAGACAACTGGCGGTTATCAGAGAGGGGTAAGAAAGACCTATCCGGATCCAACCTGAAGCTAACATCAAACAAACCCATCCTGGTATTTCCCCCTCGAGACCAAACGAGGAAGTCGGACCAAGGAACTCACACAGTTGGCAATTTTACTCATTCCGTTATAGTTGCAGCAATTACTAATCAGATATAGATAGCATGAGTCATCCTGATATCCTAAGTAGTGGGCAGTTTTAGTTAACATTCCGTTGTAGTTGGAACATTTACTAGCCAGATATAATTGTCCTGAGGAATCCCAAAACCCAGCATTTTGTTGGCACTTTTATCACATTCCATTGGAGTTGCAATACTTACTAGGCAGATATAACAAAACAACCCAGGTCCACCAGTGGTTGGCATTTTTAATATCCATTCCGTTATAGTTGAAGCTGATTACTAGTCAGATATATTAAGTCAAATTTATAGCACTACTTTAGTTATGCTTGTCTATGATCGAGATACTGTGCTCCAAGTCGTCCATAACCGCGGACACGGCTTTCAGAAAGTTTTACCCTGCAGGGTGCACAAATAGCAACACACACTCGATCAACCTCGGAAAAACCAACTCAAAACCCAACGAGGCTTTCACGACAAAGCGATCACAGGATTCATAAAATATTTCAGGGGGCCACCCCACTAAGCTACCCGCAACGAAGTTGGCCGACTCCGGAACGGACCCAGGGTTTGCGACGACGGCTGTAAACTACTGGGAACCCAAAAGTGTGACTGGGCATGTCGATACCGCGAAAACGTGGCGCGATCCAAAATAGTACAGGTGCTCCATGCACAATCTTAAATAAAGCAGTAAACCATGGCATAAGTACATGATAGTAATAAAACCCCAAACTAGTTTGTGGCCCCAAGAAATAGAAATGAATCAAGCTCTGGCTCAGGGGGTCCACGGCCTCCCGGATGTGGATAGTGCAAAAAATCAAGGAACAGGTATCAAGTACTCGGGGTCCTACGGGACACAAGTGAGCGTGGAAGAACCAAATAACATCTATTGCCCACCGATGCCTCTGCATTAGTTATATCTAGCATTTTAATGGTTGTATTTAAAGTCATGATCATCTCCACCACAAACATCTGCCAGCATTCCAACAACTGTGGTACTCGACAACACGAGATCGCACCTAAGCAAGCAACTACGACTCGCAAGGCCAGCTATCTACCAAACACAGGTAATAGGAGGTGTCCAAGGCAATATAGAGGCTGCACGGGATATAACTGGTGCACGGCAACTAAAGCATCGCGACACGGATAGCAATAGATCAACAGGAGGAAATAAAGACTATAAATGCAAAATAGGTAGAAGGGGGAGAGATGCTCGCCTAGGAAACACTGTCGAAGGATCATATCCGGAGAACTTGTCGATACTCGCATCAACTCATCGGCCTAATCCGCGAAGAAGCAAAGCACTAAAAGAAACACCGGATGCAATATTTAATACTACGGCAGAAGATCTGGCATGTTTATGATATGATGCAGGCATGGCACAGATGCGGTGCAATTAGGCAATATTAAGCGAAATCGGGGTCCCGACAATTAATTAATAGGTTTGAGTTGTTTAGCTACCCCGCAATTTAAATGTTGTATTAATAGGCTGAAACATGGCATCGGTTTGCTACACCAATTTAAATGGAGTCCGGAATAAGACAAAGGTATCCCGCATAAACACTCCATATTTAATTATGAGGTGAATCGGCATGATGCCCCCAAACCATAGACAGGTATGCATGCATGAACAATTAATATGCAACAAGTTTTATATAGCATTTATAAAATAGGGGCTCGGGAAAAGGTTCACACATCTGGGTTCGGAAGATCTTGGGTTCCGGGGGTCCGGGGTTCGGTCTCAGGGTTCGACGGGATCGGTCTTCGGAGGTTGTTGAAAAGACTTGGTTTGGCGTTGGAGGATCATCGGACTCGCCCCGGTCGGTGTCGATCTTGACGTCACGAAGATCTTGTCGGGTCCTCGGATCGGGTCGGTCTTGACGTTCGGATGAAGAACTTGGCGTTCCGCGGTGAAGTGCTTGTCGTACCGGTGGCGATCTTGGCGGTCATCGGGTCCGAGAAGAAGATCTTGTCGCATCCGTGGTCTTCGGGTTTCGGGAAGGAGGCCTTGCGGTTTCCGATGGAGATCTTGGCGCTCCGGGCCGAAAATCCTCAGCTTCGGTCCCATGTCGACGGTCTTGGTGTCCGGGGATTCTCCAAGTCCGTGGTCTTCGGGTGGCTCGCCTTGACGTTCCGAGTAGGCGATCTTCGGATATGGTCTTGATGATCCGGGATGAAGATCTTGGGGTCCAGGGGTGGCTGATCTTGTTGGAGGTTCTTCGAGTAGCACAAGGTTGGAATTATCGTTTCATCTGCGGTTGGGGCGCACGGGCAACAACACTTCTGTAGACGATTGTCCTGAGGTACTGTAGGGAAACGTTGGGGCAAGGGTTTTTGTAGAGGAGGCTGGCACCGGCTTGGCATCACATGGACGTGGCAAAATGCGTGCCCCGAGGCGAGGCAAACGTCCCCAGGGTGGCACCAGGGCCGGCGGCGCGGTCCTGCAGGAGAGGAGGGTAGCGGCTTGAGCAGGGCAACGGGGAGCTCGTGACCGTGGGACAGGGAGGCCAGGGACGAGGCACATGGCGACAGAGATCTTGAGGCGACCGCGAGGTCGATGGAGGCGAGGAGCTCATGGCGGTGGCGCAGCGCGACCAGGGCGAGGTCGAGACGCAGGCCTGCGCGACGGACGAGGGCGCGTGCAGCGCGGCAGCCAGGCTCGGGGCGGCCAGGTCATAGAGGAGAAGAGGGCCAGCGTCGGTGGCGCTCCAAGGAGAGGCAGCGGCGAAGCTACTCGGCGTGGCGGCCGCTGGTCTCCGGCGAGGTCGAGGCAGAGTAGCCGGAAAAGTCGAGGGCGACGAGGCGCTGGCGGCGGCGCTCGGGATCCAGCGACGGCGTACACGGGGCTCGAAGGAGGCGAGGCGGCTCGAGGGAACCACGGCAGAATGACGGCTCAGTGACGCGGGCGAGGTGGCGGAGGCGGGGCGAGGCAGAGATGACTGGCAGCGGCGGACCTCGCTGCGGGGAAGCGCGGACGACGACCGGCGGCGAAGGGAGCACGGGCCGGGCGGCGAGGAAGAGAAGGAGGCGCGGGCGCGTCGAGGTCCGCGTGGGGAAAAGTGGGACGGGGTCGCTATCGGGAGGTGGGGCCAGGTTGGGGTGGCGTGCGGGAGTGGACGGTTGGAGGCGGCTGGCCACCAGGTGGACTGGGGATGCGCGTAGGGGCGGCGGGGTTGAGCGGGAGCGTGTCCACGTGCGCGTGGGGCCGGGCAGGGCAGGTGGGGAGGCGTACATGGGAAGGGAGGCTGGGCGGGAGTTGGAGAGGGAGTGGGCCAGGCGGCTGAGGTGGCGGGCCGGGGTTGGTTGGGGTGATGTGGAGGGTGGAGGCAGGTGGCAGCTGGGTGGTGAGGTGGACAGGCGGGTGAGAGAGAGAGAGAGAGAGAGAGAGAGAGTGGCGGCGGGGTGGAGGGAGTGGTGAGACTAGGGTAGGTAGGATAGGATAGGATTAGTTTTTAGGGTTTGGAGGTGGCCGGCCGGGCTTTCGGGCCTGGCGGGCTGCCTCCTAAAAAATATAATCTAACCTTTTATTTATTTTATAAAAGTCTTTTGTAAACCGTTTTTAGACAAAACAGAAACATCCGGAGAAGCCCGGTTTTAAAATTTGAAAAGAAGACGGGGATATTTAGAAAACAAAACTAGGCTTTTCGAAAATAGTTTTAGACAAAACCATGCAAGGTGGCATGATGACATGAGCATGCGGTCACGATGATGCAATGCACAAAAACACAGCGATTTTCTAGCAGTGATTTTAGCGGGATGCCACAATTATGCTCTCAAAGAAGGTGCATAAAGATAGAAGGTGGAGACTCAATATAATGGTGGAATAAAGGCCTTTGTAAAAGGAAGTAGGGATTCAAGCCTCATAAAGAGCTTCCAAAAATTATGGTACTTATAGCTTTCAGCTCTCATTGCCCCTATCATAAGCATCTTGAAGTGATCAAGGTTAAAGTGAACAAACTATGGTGTACATGCTTGACGAAGTATAAGTCAGAAATCTCATGTCCCTAGTATACGAGGGCCGCTCCTCATGCTACTCAAGTTTAGTCACCGGTAGGTTCTTGTCATTGTAAGTATATGTGTATCATAGAGAACCGCCAACGGGGTACCCCTTGCCCGATGATATGGAAGAATCCCCATATCAAAATGACAAGGCAAGCAGACAACGAGCATCTCAGCATTCTTCTTATTTATCATGGGAATATGGTGCTTTTTTCTCTCTTTCCTATTTTCATAGTATCTCCTTTTTTCTCTTTTTCTCTTTTTTTTCTCAATATAGGACTCTTTTTTTATAAGAAGAATGCTTCATAGACAGCTCATTATGGTTACGCTGCAGGTTTCCACCATGTCAGCATGGATTAGACCAGCGGCCCAGGCATTTCTCTAACACATATACATAACTCCATGGACTTACAAGCTCCCCTTTCATTTCACACCGACGACATCCATATACAAAAGAGAATGATATCAACTAGGTACAAGTACCAAGTGCAATGTTGAAAGCGTTCCCCATGACAACATGGTTCTGCTAATTCCCAACAAATAAGTGCAAGCATATACAACATAGATGACACAATGGTTCAAGTTTATTAGATGCAAAAAAGTAAAGTGTGCCATCAAGTTCGTGAGAGCTTTAATCACTAGTTTTCTCATAACAAGTTTAATTTGGAAGGTAAACAAAAGCATGAATATACTTGGAATAGCATAAGCTAGTAGGTAGGTATGGTGGACTCTTTGGAATAACTTGGTTTAAGGAGTTGGATGCATGAGTGGAACTCATACTTGGTTGTGGAGGCTAGCAAAAGACTGGGAGCGACAAACTAAGAGAGCGGTAATGGCCATAATCATGTAGAGCGACAAAACATCATTGATCAAAGCATAAAGTGATATTACAAGTTGAAAACTAAAGGATCATAAAGGCTATGGTGACTTGAGATAGTCATAACATGGTGTGAGCATGCGCCAAGTCAACCCAAATAAAGCATCAAAGGAGAATACCACTATACTATGCTTTAGTATGCTAAAACAACGCATGATTCATCCAAGGCACATTAAGCAATCTCAATTGTTTATAACAAGTCATGCTACAGCAAAGAATACTAAGCATAAAGACAAAACAATATCAAGCATGGCATGACAAAGCATAGGCCACAGTCAAAAACAAGCTCTCTTTACCACTTAAGCATGAACTTTCCTACTCTTTTCCAATCCAAACCAAACTATTTGAAACAACTCACAAAGATGATAATAAATAAAGATCAGTGAGCTTGTCTCCCAAATCCACAAAGAATAACTAAAAAGTTCTAAGATGAAAGCACGAGAAAACTAAGGCTAAACACGGTGCTAGCAAAAGAGAACACTCACAGAACAATAAGAATAAAAACTAGAGTGTTCTAGGCAATGAAAATGGAGCGTGTCTCTCTCCAAAAGAAGTGTGTTGGGATCCAACCAACTTATTCAGAAAACTAAGCAAAACAAGCAAACTAAAAACCAAAACCAAAACGAAAAAGAAGACGCTCCAAGAACAACACAACTGTGCATGAAACAATAAAAATGAATCATTTGGAAGAAACCTGGGATTTTTATTGATGAAGGAGGGGATGCCTTGGGCATACCCAAGCTTTAACTCTTGTACTTCTTGGATATTTCTTGGGATGACACGCGTGGCATCCCCAAGCTTGAGCTTTAGTCCATCCTTCATCTCATTACTCATTCCTTCCATAAATCTGAAATTTTTCCTTCATACAAAACTTCACACAATCTTTATTAGCAACATTAGTGCACTCAAGATAATAAGTTTTTAGGTTCAGTTCCAACACCAATAAAACTTCCATTAAAACACAAGCTACTGTAGCACTTCCCTCAAAAATCTCAATTCCCCAAAAGAACTAAAAAAGGAACCTACAAGAAGCAAATGCAAATAATGGCAGAAATCTGTCAAAACAGACCAGCAGGTAAAGACGAATTTTTTCGAAGACCTTCTGTTGCTCAAATCAAAAAGTGTTGAACTAACGAATGTTAGATAACAATCTGGGGCAGAAGCACTTGATAACTAACGAAAGTATCTGTACGTCCTTTTGAGGCGTAAATTTTTGTGCTTCTGCCCCAGGTTGGTATCTAACTTTCGTTAGTTCAACACTTTTCAATTTGAGCAACAGAAGGTGTTCGAAAAAATTCGTCTTTACCTGCTGGTCTGTTTTGACAGATTTTTGCCATTTTCTGCATTTGCTTCTTGTTGGTTCCTTTTTGAGTTATTTTGGGGAATTGAGCTTTTTGAGGGAAGTGCTACAGGAGCTAGTGTTTTCATGGAAGTTTTTTTGGCGTTAGAACTGAACCTAAAGACTTATTATCTTGAGTGCACTAATGTTGCTTAAAGATTGTGTGAAGTTTTGTATGAAGGAAAAAAATTTAGGTGTATGGAAGGAATGAGTAATGAGATGAAGGATGGACTAAAGCTCAATCTTGAGGATGCCACACATGTCACCCCAAGAAATATCCAAGAAGTACAAGCATCAAAGCTTGGGGATGCCCAAGGCATCCCCTTCTTCATTAATAAAAATCCCAGGTTTCTTCCAAACACTTCATTTTTATTGTTTCATCCACAGTTGTGTTGTTCTTGGAACGTCTTTGTTTTTTTTCATTTCCTTGGTTTGCTTAGTTTGCTGAATAAATTGGTTGGACCCCCTCTTTAATACATTGGTTTTCAAATAGTTTGGTTTGGTTTAGAAAAAGTAGAAAAGTTCATGTTGAAGTGGTAAAGAGAGCTTGTTTTTTACTGTGGCCTATGCTTTGTCATGCCATGCTTGATATTGTTTTGGTTTTATGCTTAGTATTCTTTACTGTAGCATGAATTGTTATAAAAAATTGAGATTGCATAATGTGCCTTGGAAGGATCATGCGTTGTTTTAGCATATTAAAGCATAGTATTATGGTATTCTCCTTTGATGCTTTATTTGGATTGACTTGGCGCATGCTCACACCATGTTATCCAAAGTCACCATAGCCTTTATGATACTTTAGGTTTCAACTTGTGATATGACTTTGTGCTTTGATCAATGATGTTTTGTCGCTCTGCATGATTATGGCCATTATTGCTCTCTTAGTTTGTCGCTCCCAGTCTTTTGCTAGCCTCCACAACCAAGTATGAGTTCCACTCATGCATCCAACTCCCTAAACCAAGTTATTCCCAAGAGTCCACCATACCTACCTACTAGCTTATGCTATTCCAAGTATATTCATGCTTTTGTTTACCTTAACTTGTTATGAGAAAACTAGTGATTAAAGCTCTCACGAACTTGATGGCACACTTTACTTTTCTTGCCCTTAATAAACTTGAACCATTGTGTCTTCTATGTTGTATATGCTTGAACTTATTTGTTGGGGATTAGCAGAACCATGTTGTCATGGGGAACGCTTTCAACATTGCACTTGGTACTTGTACCTAGTTGATATCATGCTCTTTTGTCTATAGATGTCGTCGGCGTGAAATGAAAGGGGAGCTTGTAAGTCCATGGAGTTATGTATATGTGTTAGAGAAACGCCTAGGCCGCTGGTATAATCCATGATGACATGGTGGAAACCTGCAGCGTAACCATAATGAGCTGTCTATGAAGCATTCTTCTTATAAAAAAGAGTCCTATATTGAGAAAAAAAGAAAAAGGAGAAAAAACAGATTATGAAAAGAGGAAAGAGAGAAAAAAGCACCATATTCCCATGGTAAATAAGAAGATTGCTGAGATGCTCGTTGTCTGCTTGCCTTGTCATTTTGATATGGGGATTCTTCCGTATCATCGGGCAAGGGGTACCCCATTGGCGGTTCTCTATGATACACATATACTTACGATGACAAGAACTTACTGGTGGCTAAACTTGAGTAGCATGAGGAGCGACCCTCGTATTCAAGGGACATGAGATTTATAACTTATACTTCGTCAAGCATGTACACCATAGTTTGTTCACTTTAACCTTAATCACTTCAAGATGCTTATGATAGGGGCAACGAGAGCTTAAAGCTACAAGTACCATAATTTTTGGAAGCTCTTTATGAAACTTGAATCTCTGCTTCCTTCTATGAAGGCCTTTCTTCCACCATTATATTGAGTCTCCACCTTCTACCTTTATGCACCTACTTTGAGAGCATAGTGGCCATTCTTAGTTCTATGTGCATTGTCCCAAGACAAGTTGATTGATGCATACTTTGATATTGCTTGTTTTAAACTATTGTATCTAGTCACTCTTATGAACTTTGAAGGAGTCCTATGCATTTATATTTGCTACTCTATGAGGGAAAAGCTGAATACTATTATGCTATGTTTTCTTTATGTGAAACAAACAAATGTCTTGCAAAGCATTGTTATTCATGAATCTTTTGTTTGTTCCTTTTCATGTTGCAACATAGTTTCTTTGTCTTATTGCTAAACTTTGTCTCTCATGTTATGATTGAAGTCCTATGATCCCAGCTTTGAATGTTTTACAAATACTTTGATCTAGTTTATGATGGTGCATGTCACCTCAAAAATTATTCTTTCTTTTTATCACTTACCTACTTGAGGACGAGCAAGAGTTAAGCTTGGGGATGTTGATACATTGCAAGTGTATCTATAATTTTTGATGTTCCATGCTTGGTTTTACCTACTTTCTTATGTTTTGTCCACACTTTGGAGTACTTTTCAGATGATTTCTTGGACTAACCTATTAACAAGATGTCATAGTGCTAGTTGCCTGTTTTCTGCTGTTCTTGGTTCCAGAAAGTCACAAAATGAATATTCTCGGAATTGGACGGGACAAAAGCCAAAGTCAATATTTCACCGAGGGGAACATGAAGCCAGACGACGAGACGGAGAGGGGCCAGGGGCCGGCCACACCATAGGGTGCCGCGGGTCCCCCTTGGCCGCGCCACCAGGTGGTGTGGGCCCCTCCGGCCTCCACCGACCTTGCCCTTTCACCTATATATTCCTCCCGATGTGAAAACCCTAAGTCGTCAATCAGAAATCCACGAAAAGTTCCGCAGCTCCGCCGCCACCGAAGGGGAGATTCGGGGGACAGAAAGTCTCTATTCCAGCACCCTGCCGGGACGGGGAAGTGCCCCCGGAGCCATCTCCATCGATCTCCACCACCATCTCCATCACCATTGCTGATTCCCATGATGAGGAGGGAGTAGTTCTCTCTCAAGGCTAAGGGTTCTACCGGTAGCTATGTGTTCATCTCTCTCTATGCATGATCATATTGTGATCATGAGCTTTATAATCAAGTAGATCCACCTTGTTGCTCAAGTGCTTTATAAGATCTCTGCTCTCCCCATGTGTGTGAAAGTGACAGCGTGCTCACCATGGTGGCACTTCGGCTAGAGATTACAAATACTTGTTATGAGTTATATTTGGAGTTGGATGTCTTTATGAAATTGTGGTGTTTGTTGGACCCATCTAGTACTCAAGGTGACAGTGTGGGGTCTTCTAGATGGGAAAGATGAACTTTGAGGTGTGTTGTTATAGCCCTACCAACGATTAGAGTGTCCAACCGGAGAGTAGTTAAGAGTAGTATCATAAAGATAAGATATTTAAATGAGAGTGTTCACTAGTGAAAGTATGATCCCTAGGCCTTGTTTCTAAGCATTGAAACACCGTCTGCAACTAGATCTATTACATGTTTGCTAGCTTCCATCTTTATTTCAGTTTTCCTTTAGTCTCTTACACGCCATCAAGCTATTTTCTAGCACCATTACCACTTATAATTATCCATACCACTTGTATTTCACTATCTCTTCGCCAAACTAGTGCACCTATACACCTGACAAGTGTATTGGGGGTGTTGGGGACAAAAGAGACTTCTTGTATCTTGAATGCAGGGTTGTTTGAGAGGGATACCTTTGACCACTTCCTCCCTAAGTTCGATAAACCTTGGGTGATCCACTTAAGGGAAAGTTGCTGCTGTTCCACAAATCTCTACACTTGGAGGCCCAACAACTGTCTCCAAGAATAGAAGTGCGTAGACATCACCCATGTGTGTGAAAGTGACAGCGTGCACACCATGGTGGAACTTAGGCTAGAGATTACAAATACTTGTTATGAGTTATATTTGGAGTTGGATGTTTCTATGAAATTGTGGTGTTTGTTGGAACCATCTAGAGTTCAAGGTGACAGTGTGGGGTTATATAGATGGGAAAGGCTTACTTTGAGGTGTGCTGTTATAGCCCTATCATGGATTAGAGTGTCCAACCGGAGAGTAGTTCAGCGTAGTATCATAAAGAAGAATATATTTATACGAGAGTGTTCACTAGTGAAAGTATGATCCCTAGGCCTTCTTTCTAAGCATTGAAACACCGTTTGCTATTAGATCTATTACATGTTTGCTTCCTTCCTTCTTTATTTCAGTTTTCCTTTAGTCTTTTCCCACGTCAACCACACACCAGCAAGCTATTTTCTGGCACCGTACCACTTATAATTATCCATACCACTTGTATTTCACTATATCTTCGCCGAACTAGTGCAACTATACACCTGACAAGTGTATTGGGTGTGTTAGGGACACAAGAGACTTCTTGTATCTTGATTGCAGGGTTTCTTGAGAGGGGATACCTTTGACCACTTCCTCCCTGAGTTCGATAAACCTTGGGTGATCCACTTAAGGGAAAACTTGCTGTTGTTCTACAAACCTCTGCACTTGGAGGCCCAACAATTGTCTACAAGAATAGAAGTGCGTAGACATCAAGCTATTTTCTGGTGCTGTTGCCGGGGAGGTAAGGTAAAAGGTATTCACATCGGAGGAGTAAGGAAGAAGAACCTCCCATGGCAAACGCCTATTTTCTGGCGCCGTTGACGGGGAGGTAAGATAAAAGGTACTCACATCCTACGGTGTGAGTGCTCGAAGTTATTTCCTTTAGATTCTGCAATTTTGTATTTTTGTTTCTTGTTTTCACTAGTTAGGCTTAATGGAAAACAACAACAAAATTAGAGAGCTTTATAGTATTTATCTTGAGTTAGGACATGAAGTGTTTGAAGAGAAAATTAAAAAACCTATGGAACTTTATTTGCATGCTAATAGCAATGTTATTAGTATGAATTCTTTGAACACCATTATTGCTAATGCTATGGAAAAGTCTAAGCTTGGGGAAGCTAGTTTTTATGAAAATGATCTTTTTAGTTGCCCAGCTTGGGAAGATAGCTATTCTATTCCTTATGATGATACCAAACCTCCAATATATGATGATTACAATGATGAGTATGATATTTTCAGTCCACCTACTATTGAGGAGAAAATTAATTATGATTACAATATGCCTCCTATATTTGACGATTATGGTGATGAGAATAATAATGATAGCTATTTTGTTGAAATTGCTCCCACTACAATTAATAAGAATGACTATGTTTATGTGGGGAGTATTAATTCTTTTATGCATGTGACTCATGATAAGAATGTTTCATGTGATAGTTATATTGTTACTTTTATTCATGATGCTACTGAAAGTTATTATGAGAGAGGGAAACATGGTTTTATGCATCTCAATAATATTAAGTTTCCCCTCTTTATGTTGAAAGTCTTGAAGTTGTACTTGTTTTGCTTTCCTATGTTTGTTGCTTTTTGCTTTCATGACTTGTTTCTTTACAAGATTATTTTTCATAGGAAGTGGGTTAGACTTAAATGTGCTTTGAGTTTGCTTCTTTATGCTCTCTTTTACTTCAATTCATATTTCTTATGTGAGCATGTTCTCAAACTATCATGCCTAACTTAAAGGCATTAAAGAAAAGTACTTATTGGGAGATAACCCAAAAGTTTTAGATGAGTCTTGGAAGTTATTACTTCTGTAATAACCTCTCGTTATCCTTTTATTTTCTTTTTGTGCCAAGAGTAACCTCTAATGAGAGAGAAGTAATGGTTGGGAAAGTTGCTATCCCGAAACAGATTTCTGTGCTTCACCTTAAACATTCGTGTAAAATCTCTGTACGTCCTTTTGAGGCGTGAATTTTTGTGCTTCTGTCATAGGTTGTTATATAACTTTAGTTAGTTCAACTCTTTTCCATTTGAGCAACAGAAGGTCTTTGAAAAAATTCGTCTTTACCTGCTGGTCTGTTTTGATAGATTTCTGCCATTTTCTGCATTTGCTTCTTGTTGGTTCCTCTTTGAGTTCTTTTGGGGCATTGAGCTTTTTGAGGGAAGTGCTACAGTAGCTAGTGTTCTAATGAAAGTTTATTTGGTGTTGGAACTGAACCTTAAGACTTATTATCTTGAGTGCACTAATGTTGCTAATAAAGATTGTGTGAAGTTTTGTATGAAGAAAAATTTCAGGTGTATGGAAGGACTGAGTAATGAGATGAAGAATTGACTAAATCTCAAGCTTGGGGATGCCACGCGTGTCACCCCAAGAAATATCCAAGAAGTACAAGCGTAAAAGCTTGGGGATGCCCAAGGCATCCCTTTCTTCATCGATAAAAATCCCAGGTTTCTTCCAAACGCTTCATTTTTATTGTTTCATGCACAATTGTGTTGTTCTTGGAGCGTCTTCTTTTTCGTTTTCGTTTTGGTTTTTTGTTTGCTTAGTTTTCTGAATAAATTGGTTGGACCCCCTCTTTCATACATTGCTTTTCAAATAGTTTGGTTTGGTTTGGAAAAGAGTAGGAAAGTTCATGCTTAAGTGGTAAAGAGAACTTGTTTTTGACTGTGGCATATGCTTTGTCATGCCATGCTTGATATTGTTTTGGCTTTATTCTTAGTATTCTTTGCTGTAGCATGACTTTTTATAAACAATTGAGATTGCTTAATGTGCCTTGGATGAATCATGCGTTGTTTTAGCATATTAAAGCATAGTATAGTGGTATTCTCCTTTGATGCTTTATGTGGGTTGACTTGGCACATGCTCATACCATGTTATGACTATGTCAAGTCACCATAGCCTTTATGATCCTTTAGTTTTAAACTTGTAGTATCACTTTATGCTTTGATCAATGATCTTTTGTCGCTTTGCATGATTATGGCCATTATTGCTCTCTTAGTTTGTCGCTCCCAGTCTTTTACTAGCCTCCACAACCAAGTATGAGTTCCACTCATGCATCCAACTCCTTAAACCAAGTTATTCGAAAGAGTCCACCATACCTACCTACTAGCTTATGCTATTCCAAGTATATTCATGCTTTCGTTTACCTTCCGAATTAAACTTGTTATGAGAAAACTAGTGATTAAAGGTCTCACGAACTTGATGGCACACTTTACTTTTCTTGCCCTTAATAAACTTTAACCATTGTGTCGTCTATGTTGTATATGCTTGCACTTATTTGTTGGGGATTACCAGAACCATGTTGTCATGGGGAACGCTTTCAACATTGCACTGGTACTTTGTACCTAGTTGATATCATGCTCTTTTGTCTATGGATGTCGTCGGTGTGAAATGAAAGGGGAGCTTGTAAGTCCATGGAGTTATGTATATGTGTTAGAGAAACGTCTGGGCCGCTGGTCTAATCCATGTTGTCATGGTGGAAACCTGTAGCGTAACCATAATGAGCTGTCTATGAAGTATTTTTCTTATAAAAAAAGAGTCAGATATTGAGAAAAAAAGAGAAAAAGAGAAGAGAAAAAAAGAGATATACGAAAAGAGGAAAGAGAGAAACAAAAGGCACCATATTCCCATGGTAAATAAGAAGATTGCTGAGATGCTCGTTGTCTGCTTGCCTTGTCATTTTGATATGGGGATTCTTCCATATCATCGGGCAAGGGGTACCCCGTTGGCGGTTCTCTATGATACACATGTACTTACGATGACAAGAACTTACCGGTGACTAAACTTGAGTAGCATGAGGAGCGGCCCTCGTATTCAAGGGGCATGATATTTCTAACTTATACTTCATCAAGCATGTACACCATAGTTTGTTCACTTTAACCTTAATCACTTCAAGCTGCTTATGATAGGGGCAATGAGATCTGAAAGCCATAAGTACCATAATTTTTGGAAGCTCTTTATGAAACTTGAATCTCTGCTTCCTTCTATGAAGGCCTTTCTTCCACTTATATATTGAGTCTCCACCGTCTACCTTTATGCACCTACTTTGAGCGCATAGTGGCCATTCTTAGTTCTATTTGCATTGTCCCAAGACTAGTTGATTGATGCATACCTTGATATTGCTTGTTTTAAATTATTTGTATCTAGTCACTCTTATGAACTTTGAAGGTGTCCTATGCATTTATGTTTGCTACTCTATGAGGGACAAGCTGAATGCCACTATGCTATGTTTTCTCTATGTGAAACAAACAAACGTCTTGCAAAGCATTGTTATTCATGAATATTTTGATTATGCCTTTTCATGTTGCATCATAGTTTCTTTGTTTTATTGCTAGAACCTTGTCTTTCATGTTATGATTGAAGTACTATGATCCCAGCTTTGAATGTTTTAGAAATACTTTGGTCAAGTTTATGATGGTGCATGTCACCTCAAAAATTATTCTTTCTTTTTATCACTTACCTACTGGAGGACGAGCAGGAGTTAAGCTTGGGGATGTTGATACGTTGTAAACATATCTATAATTTTTGATGTTCCATGCTTGTTTAGTATCTACTTTCTTATGTTTTGTCCACACTTTGGAGTACTTTTACACATTTTCCGGAACTAACCTATTAACAAGATGCCACAGTTCTAGTTGCCTGTTTTCTGCTGTTTTTGGTTCCAGGAAAGTCAGAAAATCAATATTCTCGGAATTGGACCGGACAAAAGCCAAAGTTGTTATGTACCCGGAACTCACGGAGCCAGAAGGAGAGTCAGAGAGGGGCCACAGGGTGGCCACACCACCCCTAGGCGCGGGTCCCCCTTGGCCACGCCAGGGCATGGTGTGGGCCCCCTGGCCGGCCACCGACCTTGCCTCTTTCGCCTATATATCTCCCACATGGCAAAAACCCTAGATAGTCAATCAGAAATCCACGAAAAGATCCGCAGCGCCGCCGCCACCTAAGGGGAGATTCAGGGGATAGAAAGTCTCTTTTCCGGTACCCTGCCGGGACGGGGAAGTGCCCCCGGAGCCATCTCCATCGATCTCCACCACCATCTCCATCACGGTTGCTGATTCCCATGATGAGGAGGGAGTAGTTCTCTCTCGAGGCTAAGGGTTCAACCGGTAGCTATGTGTTCATCTCTCTCTCTATGCATGATCTTATTGAGATCATGAGCTTGTAATCTATAGATCTACCTTGCTACTCAAGTGCTTTAATAGATCTCTGCTCTCCCCATGTGTGTGAAAGTGACAGCATGCACACCATGGTGGCACTTAGGCTAGAGATTACAAATACTTGTTATGAGTTATATTTGGAGTTGGATGTTTCTATGAAATTGTTGTGTTTGTTGGAACCATCTAGAGATCAAGGTGGCAGTGTGGGGTTATATAGATGGGAAAGGCTTACTTTGAGGTGTGTTGTTATAGCCCTACCATGGATTAGAGTGTCCAACCGGAGAGTAGTTCAGCGTAGTATCATAAAGAAGAATATATTTATATGAGAGTGTTCACTTGCGAAAGTATGATCCCTAGGCCTTGTTTCTAAGCATTGAAACACCGTTTGCTATTAGATCTATTACATGTTTGCTTGCTTCCTTCTTTATTTCAGTTTGCCTTTAGTCTTTTCCCACGTCAACCACATGCCAGCAAGCTATTTTCTAGCACCATTACCACTTATAATTATCCATATCACTTGTATTTCACTATCTCTTCGCCGAACTAGTGCACCTATACACCTGACAAGTGTATTGGGTGTGTTGGGGACACAAGAGACTTCTTGTATCTTAATTGCAGGGCTGCTTGAGAGGGGATACCTTTGACCACTTCCTCCCTGAGTTTGATAAACCTTGGGTGATCCACTTAAGGGAAAACTTGCTACAATTCTACAAACCTCTACACTTGGAGGCCCAACAATTGTCTACAAGAAGAGAAGTGCGTAGACATCAAACAACAGCAAGTTTCCCTTAAGTGGATCACCCAAGGTTTATCGAACTCAGGGAGCAAGTGGTCAAAGGTATCCCTCTCAAGCAACCCTGCAATCAAGATACAAGAAGTCTCTTGTGTCCCCAACACACCCAATACACTTGTCAGGTGTATAGGTGCACTAGTTTGGTGAAGAGATAGTGAAATACAAGTAATATGGATGATTATAAGTGGTAATTGCAATCTGAAATAAGAGTGGCAGCAAGCAAACATGTAACAGGACTGATGGTAAATGGTGTCTCAATGCTTAGAAACAAGGCCTAGGGATCATACTTTCACTAGTGGACATATAAATATATTCTCTTCATTATGCTACCCTGAACTACTCTCCGTTTGGATGATATAGGGCTATAACAGCACACCTTAAAGTTCGCATTCCCCATCTAGATAACCCCTCACTATCACCTTGAGCCCTAGATGGTTCCAACAAACACCACAATCTCATAGAGACATCCAACTCAAATTATACTCATGATAAGTATTTATATAACCTTAGCCTAAGTGCCACACGGTGTGCACACTATGAACTTCACACACGTGGGGAAAAGCAAAGATTAATTAAAGCACTTGAGTAGCCGAATAGATCCTATTACAAAGCTCATGATCTCAATAAGATCATGCATAGAGAGAGAGATGAACACATAGCTACAGGTAGAGCCCTTAGCCTCGAGAGAGACCTACTCCCTCCTCATCATGGGAGTCAACAACGGCGATGGAGATGTCGGTGGAGTCAATGTAGATGGATCCGGGGGCACTTCACCGTCCCGGCAGGGTGCCAGAACAGAGACTTTTGTCCCCCGAATCTCCTCTTCGGTGGCGGCAGCATTGCGGAACTTTTCATGGGATTCTAATCTTCTTCTTAGGGTTTTCGTCCCGGGAGGATTTTATAGGCCCACACCACCCCCCGGCGCTGCCTGGGCTGGCCCGCGCCACCAGGTGGTGTGGCCACCTCGTGGCCCCTCTCCGTCTCGTCTTCTGGCTCTCTGAGTCTTCTAGTAAAATATTGACTTTGGCTTTTGTCCAGTCCAATTCCGAGAATATTTTTTTTCCAGCTTTTCTGAAACCAAAAACAGTAGAAAATAGGCAACTGGCACCGTGGCATCTTGTTAATAGGTTAGTTCCATAAAATGCATAAAAGTATCTCAAAATGTAGAAAAAACATAAGATAGTTGATATAAAATAAGCATGGAACATCAAAAATTATAGATACATTTACGACGTATCAGCGTGGTGGCACGAGGAGCACGAAAGCGCTCGACCCGCTTTGAGCCACACCGTAGTATTCAGCACCATCATTGCGGCACGGTGGCATCAAGGCGGCGAAACCCTAGCTCCAAAGTAAGGAGCAACACAGCTTAGACCAGGGACGACGACCAAATCGAAGAGTTATGGGTGAGAGAGGCAACGTCGCGGGAGCTTCGGTGATTAGCAGCGGCGGCTGCAACGTCTTGCACCACTAGAATCGGGCAGGCGGCGGTGGTGCCAACAGTTAAAAGGGGAACACGAGTGTGTGTGATGTGAGAGTGAAGGAGATGATGTGAGATCGATAGAGTGACCTGTGGGTTAGGCCCAATAGAAAATAAAATTTAAGAATAAATTATAAAGAATATGAAAGATTACCAAAATATCCCTAAGCTTATTTTAGCCCTAGAAAAATAAATAAAAACCCTAAATATATATATGATATATCCAAATGATCACAAAAATAATATATACCTAGGAAAAATATAACATTATTTGTTTGAGTTAAATAACATGCAAATAAATATTAACACCATTAAATCCTAAGTGAAATTTCATAAAATAAGGAAATGTCCTAAAAATCAATAAAAACAATTTTTCTATATAAAAAATAAATCTACTATTTTGTGAAAATACTAACTTAATTATTTTATAAATAAAATTTGAAGTAAGTATTCGAAGCCATTTGATCTTTTGTGGAATTTTATAAACTTAAGAATAATGCTTCGAAATAAATAAAAATCATTTTTAAGATCTTGAATAAATATATTCCACTAGAAAAATATTAAATATATTATTAGAAAGGTTTTTAAGATTTTAAAGTAATAAATCCTTATCTATTACCTATTTTGTAAATTCTTTAAAAGCATTCCTTAAGTAAGAAATAATCACAATTTTATATAAAACCTTAAATCTTTAATATCTAAATACTGATTCCATAACCATAACTTGGATTCATAATCAAGCTTAAGTACAACCATTAACTTTATAATACTCTTTTAAAATCTTAAATTCAAATTAAAACCCTTTTTAAATAAATATTGTGTATCACTCATATATAATATGGTGAATGATCTTTATCTCTTAATCATTATTAACATGGCTTCAAATCCTAACAAATTACTAAGATCATCTAATTTTGCTCCCACTAATAAGTTGCATGTTATTAAACTCATCATTCACTTAAATTGAAAGTGAATGATCTCACACTCTTGATCATACTTACCATAACCTAAAGACTTGATAAAGTTTTAGACACATCACACCCTAACTCTATTTATCTTCTAAAGTTTATTTATGTTTTTATAGTTAACTTTAGTCTATTCTAGTTAAGTCGTAAAGCATCTCAAGTCCAAGCTTATCAAACAAACACAAACGACATCGATCACATTATATTAACCATCAAGATTGTTTAAACCTTATCAAAGAAATCTTTTCCTCAAAAGTCATTCGTTTTGCCACTTCAAACGACAATCTCGTAACAAGTTCTTCAACTCTTAACAACTTAACACATTAAATTTCATCTTAATTGTGAGATAGAGATTCACCTCAATCTTAGAATGTTATTATACTTCATGTATATACTTTGCATGATAAACTCCCAAATGATTTGAAGATATAATTACTTGTGAAGTAAACTTGAAAATAACTAAATATTAATAGCACCATGATACGTTGCTAACGTATCCATAATTTTTGATGTTCCATGCTTGGTTTTATCTACTTTCTTATGTTTTGTCCACACTTTGGAGTAATTTCTATACACTTTCTTAGACTAACCTATTAACAAGATGCCACAGTGTCAGCTGCCTGTTTTCTGCTGTTTTTGGTTCCACGAAAGTCAGAAAATGAATATTCTTGGAATTGGACGGGACAAAAGCCAAAGTCAGTTTTTCACCGAGGGGAACATGGAGCCAGAATACGAGACGGAGAGGGGCCAGGGGATGGCCACACCACCTGGCCACGCGGACAGGCCTGGCCCGCGCCAGGGGGTGGTCTGGCCGCCTCGGGCATCCCCTCGGCCTCCCCTTTCGCCTATAAGATGCCTCCGATACAGAAACCCTAAGTACCCGATCAAAATTCCACGAAAGAGTCTGTAGCCACCGTCATCTCCATCCCTAGATCGGGAGGGATCTGGAGCTCTTCTCGGCACCCTGCCGGAGGGGAGAATTCACCCTGGAGGCCTTCTTCATCATCATGCAAGCCTCTGGTGTGATGCGTGAGTAGTTCATCCTTGGACTACGGGTCCATGTAGTAGCTAGATGGATGGTTCTTCTCCTTTGTGCTATCATGTTTAGATCTTGTGAGCTCCGTTCATGATCAATATCATCTATTTGTAATCCTACATGTTGTGTTTGCGGGGATCCGATGGATATTGAGATGTTATTTCAGATTGATTATTGATTCTATCATGTGTTTGTTATTTGTGATCTTGCATACTTTCCGTTGTTAGTAGCTATCTTGGCCAAGTAGATGCTATCAACTCCAAGAGTTAGTATTTATGCTCGATAATGGGTTCATGCCTCTAGTAATCTGGGGAAGTGACAGAAATCTCTAAGGTACTAGATGTGCTATTGCTCCTAGGGAGAAAACAACAATCCTTTGTTCATAGAATAGTCGTATTGTTTACTTTACACGCAATGTGTAATGCAATTATCTGTTGCTTGCAACTTAATACTGGAGGGAGTTCGGATGATAACCTGGAGGTGGATTATTAGTCATAAATGTAGTTGGATTAGTGTCTATGTATAATGTTGTAATGCCTAATCAAATCTCAAATGAGTCAAGATGATTAGTATATGCATGTATGCTTTCTCGATGTTTGTCAATTGCCCCGCTGTAATTTGTTCATCCAACATGTCATCTATCTTAAGGAGAACCACCACTAGTGAACTATGGACCCCGGTCCTTTCTTTTACCATCAATCTACAACTGTTTACTATTTTCTATTTACTTTCTACAAACTATTACTTTCTTCCACACAATACATTTAATCCTTTGTTTTCAGCAAAACCGGTGAGATTGACAACCTCACTGTAAGTTGGGGGCAAAGTTCTGTGGTTGTGTTGTGGAGGTTTGCACGTTGCTGCTAGCACCGGTAGTGCACCATGCCAAAGGCCAGCTAAAAACAGCTTGGAGGTGTTTCCTTGCTCCTACTGGTTCGATAACCTTGGTTTCATAACTGAGGGAAAACTTGCTGTTGTGCTCATCATACATTCCTCTTGGGGTTCCCCAATGAGCTCGAGATATTTTGGGCCATCACACCACCCAAATTCAACTCGTTCATATTATTGGGGAATTATGTCGGGATTTTACAGAATGCATTACATTACTTATGCATAACTGCATATTGCTTCTTTAAACATTATTCCTTACCAGACTAGTGATGCTGATTTCAGATATTGGATTTTCTATTGTCTCAAAGACCATGATAACATAATCTTGCAATCACAAAGGCAAGTTCAAACTTGCTCATGTCCTTTGATGACTTTCTATCAAGTATTTTCAAATCAAATGTGTCATCACCTCCATTTCAAAAAGGTCAGAAGACACTATTTTCAATAATAATGTAAGCTATTGGTTACTGATCTAGGGTGATCAGCTAATCTATTAAGCCTGGCAATTGGAATACCATCACGTGGTAATATATCATTTAGGACTTAACAACCAATGTCGCCAGTGATTCTTGCGCCATAAAATATGCATTAACCATGAGATCTATAATGGCTCTAGGGAAGTCATCTGGATCTTCTTCCTCTCGCATGAAGCCGGATGCGCAGGCCATGGCTATTATCCTTGTAGCGTGATTTGTAGTTCTTAGAGGATATGCAGCATATGGGTGGGAGCCCTCAACATTCCACGGTAATTCTGGCATCTATAATGGTTTGTACTAACCATTGCCGTAATTAAATATGTGGGCATGGGGTACACCAAGGAGGCATGCAGGGTCATGGAGTAGGACAGTGAATGGCTTGGATCTTAGACTGGGCCCCATACCAAAGAAGTGTCAACAAGCTCATGACTTCGATGTGCAACAAGGCTAAGGTTTCTCATGGGTAAAGCAACGCATCTCTGTAGAGTGTAAAAAAAGTGTGACATGTTACTCCCTGTTCCGAGAAGGAGCTGCGAACACTGGAGGAAAGGAACTCCACGAAGTTCTAATCAACCTGTAAAGGCTGACATACATAGTTTTTCAGAATAAAAGCAATCTTTGAAGAAATGTTTACGAAAACCTGCATAACCTATTACCTTTGGTCTATGGTTGTAGCTAGTGCATCAAACACTCCTTTTTAGTGAACTTGCTGAGTACGCTCGTACTCACCCATACCTTCTTAACCCTTGCTAGATTCTGAAGCCAATGAAGACGATGTCAACACCAATCTATGCTCAAGGAATCGACATCGAAAGCCCAAGTTATTAAATGAAGTCAATGGAGTCAAGAGATACGTCAACTAAAGTGAAGACAAAGTTCCTTATTAGATAGGAGTACAATCTCTAGCCCTAGAACCTATTTCTATAGAGCATTGCAATAACAGCCATTGCAAACCAGATAGTTTAGATGCTAGTATATTAGTTTGACATTTATGAGTTGTTCTTCTTGTAAGAAGTTGCTTTCTTCCTCTTTAACCTAGAATGTTCTCTAGATCTTTTGTAAAGAGTCGACTTGTAACCTATAGTCAAGTCTTGGACCTGCTATGTTTCTGTTGTACCACTCTAAGGGATGTAATATTAGTGGAACAGTGTTCCATTGGTGTTATGTCAACGACTATAGTGTACTACATCATGCAGTGGTATGTTGGGTCACTGATGTCTACGCACTTCTATTCTTGTAGACAGTTGTTGGGCCTCCAAGTGTAGAGGTTTGTAGAACAGCAGTAAGTTTTCCCTTAAGTGGATTACACAAGGTTTATCGAACTCAGGGAGGAAGTGGTCAAAGGTATCCCCTCTCAAGCAACCCTGCAATCAAGATACAAGAAGTCTCTTGTGTCCCCAACACACCCAATACACTTGTCAGGTGTATAGGTGCACTAGTTCAGCGAAGGGATACTGAAATACAAGTGGTATGGATATAAGACAACGGTGCCAGAAAATACTTTGATGGCGTGGAAAAGACTAAAGGCAAACTGAAATAAAGATGGCAGCAAGTAAACATGTAACATATCTAGTAGCAAACAATGTTTCAATACTTAGAAACAAGGCCTAGGGATCATACTTTCACTAGTGAACACTCTCATATAAATATCTTCTCATTATGATACTACTCTAAACTACTCTCCGGTTGGATACTCTAACCCATCGTAGGGCTATAACAACACACATCAAAGTCCACTTTCCCCATCTAGATAACCCCACACTGTCAGCTTGAGCTCTAGATAGTTCCAACAAACACCACAATTTCATAGAGACATCCAACTCCAAATATAACTCATAACAAGTAATTGTAATCTCTAGCCTAAGTGCCACCACGGTGTGCATGTTGTCACTTTCACACACATGGGGAGGGCAGAGATATATTAAAGCACTTGAGTAGCAAGGTAGATCTACTTTATTACAAAGCTCATGATCACAATATGATCACGCATAGTGAGAGAGATGAACACATAGCTACCAGTAGAACCCTTAGCCTCGAGGAAGAACTACTCCCTCCTCATCATGGGAATCAGCAATTGTGATGGAGATGGTGGTGGAGATCGATGGAGATGGCTCCGGGGGCACTTCCTCGTCCCGGTAGGGTGCCAGAACAGAGACTTTCTGTCCCCCGAATCTACCCTTCGGTGGCGGCGGTGCTGTGGAACTTTTCGTGGCTGAAGGCTATTCTCTTTAGGGTTTTCTCATTGGAGGCTTCTTATAGTCGAAGAGGCAAGGTCGGTGGGTGGCCAGGGGGCCCACACCATGCCCTGGCGCGGCCTAGGGCTGCCTGCCCCAAGGGGTGGTGTGGCCGCCCTGTGGCTCCCCTTCGTCTCTCCTTCGGACTCCATGTGTCTTCTAGTAAGATATCGACTTTGGCTTTTGTCCTGTCCAATTCCGAGAATATTCATTTTCTGACTTTCCTGGAACCAAAAACAGCAGAAAAAAGCAACTGGCACTGTGGCATCTTGTTAATAGGTTAGTTCCAGAAAATGTGTAAAAGTAGTCCAAAGTGTGGATAAAACATAAGAAAGTAGATATAAAACAAGCATGGAACATCAAAAATCATAGATACATTTGCAACGTATCAACATCCCCAAGCTTAACTCCTGCTCGTCCTCGAGTAGGTAAGTGATAAAAAGAAAGAATAATTTTTGAGGTGACATGCATCATCATAATCAAGATCAAACCATTTGCAAGCATTGAAAGCTCGGATCAAAGAACTCTAAACATGAGCATGAAAGATGAAGTTCTAACAATAATACATAGTAACTATGCATGCAACTTGAAAGGATACAAACAAAGATCATGAATAACAATGCATTGAAAGACCTTTGTTTGTTTCACATATAGAAAACATAGCATAGTGGCATTCAGCTTGTCCCTCATAGTGTAGCAAAACATAAATGCATAGGACACCTTCAAAGTTCATAAGGGTGACTAAATACAAGTATATTAAGAACAAGCAATTTCAAAATTATGCATCAATCAACAAGTCTTGGGACAATGCACATTAACTAAGAATGGCCACTATGCTCTCTCAATAGGTGTATAAAGATAGAAGATGGAGACTCAACATAAAAGTAAAAGAAAGGCCTTCATAGAAGGAAGCAGGGATTCAAGTCTCATAAAGAGCTTACAAAAATTATGATACTTATTAGCTTTCAGCTCTCATTGCCCCTATCATAAGCATCTTGAAGTGATTAAGGTTAAAGTGAACAAACTATGAAGTATATGCTTGACAAAGTATAAGTTGGAAATCTCATGTCCCTTGAATACGAGGGCCGCTCCTCATGCTACTCAAGTTTAGTTACCGGTAAGTTCTTGTCATAGTAAGTACATGTGTATCATAGAGAACCGCCAACGGGGTACCCCTTGCCCAATGATACGGAAGAATCCCCATATCAAAATGACAAGGCAAGCAGACAACAAGCATCTCATCAATCTTCTTATTTACCATGGGAAAATGGTGTTTTTTTCTCTCTTTCCTCTCATATCTCTATTTTCTTTTTCTATTTTTCTCAATATCTAACTCTTTTTTTATAAGAAGAATGCTTCATAGACAGCTCATTATGGTTACGCTGCAGGTTTCCACCATGACAACATGGATTAGACCGGCGGCCCAAGCGTTTCTCTAACACGCATACATAACTCCATGGACTTACAAGCTCCCTTTTCATTTCACACCGACGACATCCATAGACAAAAGAGCATGATATCAACTAGGTACAGAGTACCAGTGAATGTTGAAAGCGTTCCCCATGACACTATGGTTTTACTAATCTCCAACATATAAGTGCAAGCATATACAACATAGATGACACAATGGTTCAAGTTTATTAGGAGCAACAAAAGTACAGTGTGCCATCAAGTTCGTGAGAGCTTTAATCACTAATTTTCACATAACAAGTTTAATTCGGAAGGTAGATAAAAACATGAATATACTTGGAATAACAAATGCTAATATGTAGGTATGGTGGACTCTTTGGAATAACTTGGTTTTATTTGGAGTTGGATGCATGGGTGGAATTCATACTTGGTTATGGAAGCTAGCAAAAGACTAGGAGCGACCAACTAAGAGAGCAATAATGGCCATAATCATGCAAAGGGACAAAACATCATTAATTAAAGCATAAAGTGATATTACAAATCGAAAACTAAATGATCAAAGAGGCTATGGTGACTTGGTATAGTCATAACATGGTGTGAGCATGCGCCAAGTCAACCCAAATAAAGCATCAAAGGAGAATACCACAATACTATGCTTTAATATGCTAAAACAACACATGATTCTTTCAAGGCACATTAAGCACTCTCAAGTATTTATAACATGTCATGCTACATCAAAAATCACTAAGCATAAAGCCAAAATAGTATCAAGCATGACATGACAAAGCATAGGCCATAGTCAAAAACAAGCTCCTTTTACCACTTAAGCATGAACTTTCCTACTCTTTTCCAATCCAAACCAACTTATTTGAAAGAAATCACAAAGATAATAATAAATAAAGATCAGTGAGCTTGTCTCACAAATCCAAAAGGAATAACTAAAAATTTCTAAGATAAAAGCACAAGAAAACTAAGGCTAAACCAAGTGTTAGCAAAAGAGAACACTCACTGAACAATAAGAGCAAAAACTAGAGTGTTCTAGGCAATGAATAACGGGGTGTGTCTCTCTCCAAAAGAAGTGTGTTGGGATCAAACCAACTTATTGCAGCAAACCAAGCAAAATAATACTAAAAGCAAAAAACAAAGACGCTCCAAGAAAAACACAATTGTGCATGAAACGATAAAAACGAAGTGTCTAGAAACACCTGAGATTTTTATTGATGAAGAAATTTGACGCTTGTACTTCTTGGATATTTCTTGGGGTGACACGGGTGGCATCCCCAAGCTTCAGCTTAGTCCATTCTTCTTCTCATTACATCATTCTTTCCCTACACCAGAAAATTTCCTTCATACAAAACTTCACACAATCTTCATTAACAACATTAGTGCATTCAAAAGATAATAAACATTTGGGTTTTAGTTTTAAAATAGCAAAACTTTCATTAAAACACAAGCTAATGTAGCAGTTCCCTCAAAAAGCTCAATTCTCCAAAAAGAACCAAAAAGGAATCAACAAGAATCAAATACAAATAATGGCAGAAATCTGTCAAAACAGACCAGCAGCTAAAAACCAATTTTTCTAAGGCCTGCTGTTGCTCAAATAGAAAAGTGTTGAACTAACGAAAGTTAGATAATAACCTAGGGCAGAAGCACAAAAATTCACGCCTCAAAATGATGTACAAAGATTTTATACGAATTTTTACAGCGAAGCACAAAAATCTGTTTCGGAACAGCAACTTTCTCAAGCATTACTTCTCTCTCATTAGGGTTACTTTTGGCATAAAAAGAAAATAAAAAGGATAAGGAGCGATTATTACAGAGGTAATAACTTTCAAGACTCAACTAAAACTTTGGGTTATCTCCCAATAAGTATTTTTGTTTAACGCCTTTAAGTTAGGCATAATAGTTTGAGAAGATGCTCACATAAGAAATATGAATTGAAGTAAAAGAGAGCATCAAGAAGCAAATTCAAAGCACATTTAAGTCTAACCCACTTCCTATGCATAGGAATCTTGTAAAGAAACAAGTCATGAAAGCACAAAACAACAAGCATAGGAAAGAAAAACAAGTGCAACTTCAAGATTTTTAACATAAAGAGGAGAAACTTAATATTGTTGGGACACATAAAACCATGTTTCCCTCTCCCACAATAACTTTTAGTAGCATCATGAATAAAATTAACAGTATAACTATCACATAAAACATTCTTACCATGAGCCACATGCATAAACGAATTAGCACTCTCCACGTAAATATGGTTATTTTTATTAATTGTAGTGGGAGCAAATTCAACCAAATAGCTATCATTATTATTCTCATCACCATAATCATCAAATATATGAGGCATATTGTAATCATAATTAATTTTGTCCTCAATAGTAGGTGGACTGAAAATATCATATTCATTATTGTAATCATCATATATTGGAGGTGTTTTTCCCCCTCAAAAGTTTAGGAGGTTTTTTCACGTAAATTCTTGTATCACCTACTCGTTATTTTATTTCCGCTACATATCTATTCATCCAAACTATCCTCGAAGTTCATTTCAAGCCGTGTGGTTGTGTATCTTTCCCCATCGGTATGCACTTTATGTGACATAATATTAATATCATTGTATTCCTATTTAAAATTAATTTGCTTATCAACATGATTTCCATCACGTAAACATGTGTTAATAAGTCAATTCTTGACATGGTAAGTTAAACAAATTACGTCTTATACTATGGAACCGAGGTAGCGTCACTACCGTTTCACTCGTATGTTGATGACGTGGCATCAAAATAACCCGACTGGTAAAAATTCTAAGGGCATGTTCGGGACGCGGGGGAAAGAAAACACAGGAATGTTACAAAGTAGAGGAATAGGGAATGGATGTATGTGTAAAACTTAGGAACTGGAAACACGGGAAAAGGTCTGCTGGCTAGCGTTCGGAAACGGAGACAGTGAACAGGTCTTAACTGCAGAAAAGTACTTGGACTAATAAAAAATTGATAATAACTAGCGTTGCACGCTTCTCTCTGACAAGCTTTATGAGTGACCCTAGACCATATGGACCACCTCTGCCTTGAAGTCACACGTCGTTCGTTGGTCCACCAAGACCAAGCCCACGGAATGTGACTATTCTCTTTAACTGACATTAATCAGTCTAGACCTGCAGCGCTACCTCGGGCTTCCGCCAAACAATGAGGTCTGGATGGATGTTTCGTTTCCTGTAAAAATCGTGGGAAAACTTGCCTTTCCAGAGGAATGGGGGATGTCCTTTCCTACGTTCCGAACAGTCACAAAGGAAAGAATTCCATAGGAATGCAAAACTGCAAAATTGCTGTACATTTCCTTTGTATCGAACGGAGCCTAAAAGGACTAATTAAACCCGGGGAAACGACATAGAGTATCATTCTTGACCGGTAAAATTCCCGCTTTCGTTAGCTGACATGCGTCACAAGCCACGACGCCGTTGCTGACCGATGAAACGTTGGCGCCCGGTTTCATGTGACGAGACCACTGACAGAGTATAACACAATTAATCCAGGGTCTTGAAGCAGGCGCAGCCAACAGGTTGCGAAATCAATCGCTCTGCTGCAGGCTCTGTCAAAGTCGTTACAAAATGGTCGATCGTGTGGAAGTTTCAGAGGAAAAGTTTATTTAAGAGGAGTATATCATACAGGAATCGTGGACAAGTTGACGAGAAAAGGTGTCCGTAGTAATAGTCGAATTAACTGGCTAATTTGGGGGTATATATATGTAGCTACGTACGGAGCTAATACCAGAGATCTGGTTTTGATCTTCTTGATGACCGCGACACCGCCGGCCGCGCATGCGAATCATTCTCTCGACGACGCACGCACGGACGGACAAATCCAGTATCTGCGCTACGTAGGCAGTGGTGGTAGTATATCTGTGGCACGGTCACCAGATCATTTGTCGTCGCTGCAGGCTGCATAGTCTCCTGCGACCACCACCAGCCATGTCCGGCGCGTCGATGGTGCTGCTGGTCGGCGCCTCCATGGCCGTGCTCATCGTGCTCTCCGCCGTCACCTTCCTCTGCGCCAACCGGGTGCACCACGCGTCGCTGCGGAGGGCTGTTGGGGACGCGGAGCTCGGGCGCGGTCGAGGGCGCGCCGCCGCCGCGGCGGGGATCGACGAGGCCGCCCTCGCCGAGTACCCGACGGCGGTGTACTCCAAGGGCGCGGAGGACGGCACGACGTGCGCCGTGTGCCTGGCGGAGTACGCCGACGGCGACGAGCTCCGGCGGCTGCCGGGCTGCCGGCACGCGTTCCACCGGCGGTGCGTCGACGACTGGCTGCGGCGCCGGCCCAGCTGCCCGCTCTGCCGGTCCTCGCCGGCGCCGACCACCGCCACCACCACTGGCGCATGCTGACGAACATCGCGGCGTCAGAAATGTTGTATCTGTTATTGCTTCTCGTACGAACGTTACGTACGGATCAAGAGGCGACATTAATTAGAGGTGCATAGCACGTAGATCGTCAGGGACATGTGAACCATGTCCTTCTCTTTCCAGGCAAACACAAAGGTAAAGCTTTGCTTGACATATTGAATTGCTGAATTGTAGATTGTAAACGATGGATTCAGTTTTGGGTACGTTTACACTCCTAGCAGGGTTTTTTTTTCTTCTAACGGTTTCGATAAATTGAATTCGCCTGTGACTTTCCTATGTACTAGTAAGTTTGCACGTGCAACGCGCACGACCCTTACAATCTCGAATGTTGTATTTAAAATGCATAGGAATATAAAAATATAGATATAAAATATTACAATTCAACATTATTATGAACCAAAACTGTTCATGCTAATGAACTGTCCCGGACTCGATCAGCATGTCGATCGAGAGCCGCCATTATAGTGAACCATGTCTTGATTTCCTTCCGAGCAAAGAGGAAGGTAAAGCTTGCTTGGCATATTCGTGTGGGTTAGGATAGAGTCTAGACGATGGATTCATTTTTGGTCATATGTATTTACTGGTAGTAATTTTATTTGTTTCTTTTTAGCGGTTTCGTTAAATTTAGTTAATCAGTGGATTTTACTGCTTCCTCCTCTCTATATTAATAGTCTCAACTTTGTCTTACATATGAATATATCTAGTTTAAATATAGATACATATTTTCGCAAAAAAGAAATATATAGATATATACTACGAATCAAGATAAATTTGAGACCATTAATATAGACCAGAGCAAGTATGTCTATGTTTCTATGTTATTCTTCTTTCGAGAAAACATAACGGTCTAACAAGTGTTCATCTTCAGCATAAACATAGTTTATTGTCATAGTCAAAAAAAACACCATAATATGATATTTTTGGTACAAACTAGGTAATGTGGGCTGGCCACATAAGAACATCTCTAACATATGACATCATATTGAACAAAAAATGCTTCTCCAACACGTAATGGTGATCTATGTGAACTATATTTTCAGTCGATGATGTACATTTAGCCCAGGTGATGTAAATATATATACATCCCAAAAGGCCAAAAGGGCAGCGCGGATGAGGGCCATGAAGCTGTCCGCGCATCTTCCACACACATTTCCCCATTTGAAAATATTGTTTGTTTAGAAAATATTCAGATTCTAAATTTTATTCATATTTTGAATTTGTTTGATTTTGAAAAAAAAATGACAAATAGCAGATTTCGAATTTTGTTTGATTTTTAAAAAGTCCAAATAAAATATATAATTAAAAAAACAAAAAAATAAATATTCAGGTTTTAAAAGTTGCTCAAACTTTGAAAAAATATATTCTTAAAAATGTTTAGATTATATTAAAAATTACTTTTTAAAAATGATAAAAAGTTAAACTGACAAGAACCAACAACAGAAAAACGAAAAAGAAAAAAGAGGAAAAGAGAAGTCAATATAGGCCGGTCCAACAGGCCCGCCTGGGCTGTGCCGCGCGGTGCACCGGCCGCACGTATCGTTGTATAGGGGTACCCGACGGCGGTGTACTCCAAGGCGGTGACAAGCGCGGAGGACCACTCAAAAAAACAAAAACAAGCGCGGAGGACGGCACGACGTGCGCGGTGTGCCTGGCGGAGTACGCGGACGGCGACGAGCTCCGGCGGCTGCCGGGCTGCCGGCACGCGTTCCACCGGCGGTGCGTCGACGACTGGCTGCGGCGCCGGCCCAGCTGCCCGCTCTGCCGGTCCTCGCCGGCGCCGACCACCGGCGCATGCTAATGAACATCGCGGCGTCAGAAATGTTGTGTCTGTTCTTGCTTCTCGTAGGTACGAACGTTACGTACGGATCAAGAGCCGACATTAATTAGAGGTGCATAGCAGTAGCACGTAGATCGTCATGGATATGTGAACCATGTCGTTCTCTTTCCAGGCAAACACAAAGGTAAAGCTTTGCTTGGCATATTGAATTGTTGATTCATGTGGGTTAGAATAGAATGTAAACGATGGATTCAGTTTTGGTTACGTTTACACTACTATTTCAAATTACTCCGCCGGCGCGCTTATGTAGGTGAGCTAGTATTCTCTCATTTTTCATTCAAAAAAATCCTAAGATTTTTAAAATAGATAGTATGAAATATGTACTACGTATACCAAAAATCTCAGGAATTTTTTGGATAAAAATGAGAGAATACTAGCCCACCTAGATAAGCGTGCGCGCGGAGTAATTTAAAACAGAGGGAGTACTAGCAGGTTATTTGTTTCTTCTAACGGTTTCGGTAAATTGAATTCGCCTGTGACTTTCCTATGTACTAGAAAACATGTCTGTACGTTGTAACGGGAGAAAAGTCCACAAACAAAAAACAAATAATAATCTCAGTTTTTTATTAATTTTTTTGCCATGAAGACCTTAAATGTTTTCTTATCCTTTTCTTTTAGATAAATTTACAATTCCATCAAATAAAATGCTCAAGAGACTCGCTGAAAACTAAGTATGGAGAATTCAAGCGTTGTAGCAGCTTATTTGATGGCTCCTCTAGGTATAGAAAATGGCATGTTAACCAAAGCGTACAAAAAATATATGGTGGGAAAATGTAAGAAAATAGGTAGTACAAAAAGTATAAAAATGAGAAGAAGAAACGCTAATAAACATATGATAAAAAATGAAAAGACCGGTCAAAATATGTTTGTACACAAAATGAGGTCTATGAAATTTACAGCTATAGAGTTAATTCCTTGATATATACAAAAAAAGATCTACCTCTTTGATAGTAAATAGCATCAAACAATTGGAGTATGTGTACCATCTGATCTATAAGCATATGTATAGTCTTAAGGGGTATTTTATGCTGCAAAAAAAGAATGTATCCTCCAGGATTGGCCCAAGAAAATCCATAAGTCCCCTTCTACACCAAACCATCTGGCATTTAGTATTCCAGGTGCCACAACAAAGATAGTGAAACCATGCTTGTTCTATTATAGCTTCCATACTGCCTCCTTGCAAAATTATGTGAATCTTTGCTTCATCGAGCAACCAGGGATGTTTTCTCTTCACATTTTCCAGCATGAAAAATAGTAAAATGTCAACTTCACAAATTCATTTCAGTATATATCCAAATTCATTTCAATTATTATCCATCATCCAGTACTAAACACCTTAGCTTAGTTATCAATTAGCGACAATTAACTTGAAAACTCTTATCAAGTTCAACCAAGTCAACTAGATAGTATAGTATTTTTTTAGATAGTATAGTATCTTTTTGCAGATAGTGTAGTATAGTACTTTCTTAGAACTATGATAGTAGTAACATTTTGAGCAAGGTAGAAAAATAGAATAATCCAACAATATATGTTCAGTTATAACTCAAACATATGGTCTAAAAGCAGAGCACTATCACACTAACTTGAAACAAAATAAGGAGCCCAAGTAGGCCTATAGGTGCGGCACCAAGAAGATTGTATGCATATGCGAATGCACCAGTTATCTCTGCATTTTGACAATAGTGATTACCAGATAGAGATATTATTGTGCTAAATATTAGCATATGTTCTTTAGTTGATATAAAAGTCCATGTCAAGAGAATAGAGATGTCTTCTTACTACATGTAGAGCTCACCAAGTATAGCAATCGGTCTGGTGGAACTATTTCAAATGAAATCACACCTGTATTTGAAGAAATAATCAAATAAACAAGATCTTACACATATTCATGCAAGAGGAAGAGTTTCATTACTTTCAGATTCGACGGGAGAACACATATCAAGTTCAACCAAGTCAACCATATAGTATAGTAATTTTTTTGCATATTGTGTAGTATAATAATCTGTGATAGTAGTTACACTCTCTGTAAACTAAAAAAAGAATACTCCAACAATATATGGTCTAAAAGCATAGCATTGTGCAACACCAATGGGCCTACATGTGCAACACCAATTAGATTGTTTGCATATGCGAATGCACCAGCTATCCCTGCATTTTGAAAATAATGGTTACTGGATAGACATATTATTGTTCTAGATTTTAGCATATTTACCAAAAGATTGGTAGCGTTGAGCGGAGCAGCGCCTTGGAGGTGGAAGGCAGGGCCATGGACCCCTCCCCTACCGACGAGTTCCGTCTCTAGCCACTGCTGCGACGGGAGCATATATGCAAAATAAAAATTGCCAGTTCTTCTTTTTATCTTAGGATTATTTGAGAAATTAAATGATTGGAGTTTGGTTTGTCGACTCATCAATGGCCCAAATTTTACCAGGTGAATGAAATAGTTCAGTGGCGAACCCAGCCCTGAGCAACGTGCTGGGCCACCTTCATATAAATAGTACAAAACAAAACAGTCTAAAACAGTGTTGCTATAGTGCCTCGGTAGGCTATGGCATCGTCGCCGCGCCCTAGGCCATGGCCCTGGTGTCCTAGGGCCTAGATCTGCCCCTAAAATAGTGCATGATGGGTAAAAGAAATAGAAGTGCCAAGAGATTCTCACTGAATCAATGTAATGTCCAACATCATGTTCGTTACTTGAATTTATCTTTGTTGCATCTGCTTGAAAGAATAAACATTGAGGACATCAACATTAATCAATGTACTTGTCCTGTCGTAGGTAGAGAATATAGTCTACATCTTCCTCATATTTTAAGTGAACAATATCTTGGGATTCTGAGGTTACCAGCCAATAATTAAACCATCTCTTATGACATAGTTGTCTTCAGCAATTGTTTAGTCTCATGCTGGAGCAGAGAAAAATATGCACACTCACATATCTTTAGACATCACACCGCAACAGAAATTCGCACTCATGATTGAAATTCAAATGAGCATTTAGAGTACTTGATTATGTAGGAGGCTTCCTTTTGTTGTAGCATAATAATACTACAGGTAGCACTAGAGTTGCAATCTCACATCATCATCTAAATCATTCCAATCATCTAAATCATTCCAATCCTAAGACCGATGACAATTATTATTTTCTTAGTGCATATACAAAAATCGATAACATCTGCAGCAAATAGTTATTTTGGGACCATCTACAGATAGTTTAAACATAAACTTTCTACAACACTTTAATAGTAAAATAATTGAGGTTATCACCAATCTATATTTTAATTCTTATAATTACCAAATCTAACACAAACAAAAAAATCATATAATAGAACAAAGTGTACTTTGCCTATGTTTGCTCGAACTATAGTAGCCTAGAATTGTGTGCAATTAAACTTAACTTGCAGAACTATTAAATTAGCAACTAAACAATGACATGCATGTCAGAATAAACATCACCGGAGCAATCCATGTATATGCACAGGATCCATCATCCATCATCTGGACTTCGTCAATTTCTGGAACATTGAAAGAACATTTCATGACCTCTAGTGTTTTGTGTGTTAGATAACAATACCATGTAGTATCTCATGTGTGCCAAGTGTTGCAGATAAGTGTTCTCATGAAAAGCTGGAAAACCTGTTGTTGGGGGCCGGATAATCTGCCCATATCAAGGGCCGGATAATCCGGCCTGACCCTTTTTGCCAAAGGTGGATGCGGCGTGAGTCTCTGTGTGGGGATCGGATTATCCGGCCAGGGCTAGAGAGTTTGCCCGGGCCGGGTAATCCGCCCCGCCCCAAGAAGTTGGCAAGCGCGTCGCTTAGAGAGGGGTAGACTTTCCCTCGGATTGCCCGGCCAGGACCGATGTTTTTGCCCGGGCCGGATATTCCGCCCCAAAAAGGGGGTCGGATAATGCGTCCCCCGGTAGAAGTTGCTAAGGGAGCCACGGAGTGACCTTCTGTGTGGGGTGATACATTGCAAATGTATCTATAATTTTTGATGTTCCATGCTTGGTTTTATCTACTTTCTTGTGTTTTGTCCACACTTTGGAGTACTTTTCATATGATTTCTGGGACTAACATATTAAAAAGAGCCACAGTGCTAGCTGCCCGTTTTCTGCTGTTTTTGGTTCTAGGAAAGTCAGAAAATGAATATTCTCGGAAATGGACGGGACAAAAGCCAAAGTGCCTATTTTTCCAGAAGTCATCAGATGCCAGAATACGAGAAAAGGAAGGGATGGGGGCCGGCCACACCACCTAGCCGCGCGGCCAGGCCTGGCCCGCGCCAGGGGGTGGTCTAGCCGACACCAGCACCCCCTCGGCCTCTCCTTCCGCCTATATATTGCCCTCGGGACGAAAACCCTAAGGACCCGATCAAAAATGCACGAAAGAGTCTGTAGCCGCCGTCATCTCCATCCCTAGATCGGGAGGGATCTGAAGCTCTTCCCGGCACCCTGCCGGAGAGGGGAATTCACCCTGGAGGCCTTCTTCATCATCATGCAAGCCGCCGGTGTGATGCGTGGGTAGTTCATCTTTGGACTACGGGTCCATGTAGTAGCTAGATGGCTGGTTCTCCTCCTTTGTGCTTTCATGTCTAGATCTTGTGAGCTTCGTTCATGATCAAGATCAACTATTTGTAATTCTGCATGTTGTGTTTGCGGGGAACCGATGGATATTCAGATGCTATTTCAGATTGATTATTGATTCTATCATGTCTTTGTTATTTGTGATCTTCCATGCTTTCCGTTGTTAGTAGCTATCTTGGCCAAGTAGATGCTAGAAACTCCAAGAGTTAGTATTTATGCTCGATAGTTGGTTCATGCCTCTGGTAATCTGGGGAAGTGACAGAAATCTCTAAGGTACTATATGTGTTGTTGCTACTAGGGAGAAAACAACAATCCTTTGTTCATGGAACAATCGTATTGTTTACTTTACACGCAATTCGTAAAGCAATAATCTGTTGCTTGTAACTTAATACTAGAGGGGGTTCGGAATATAACCTTAAGGTGGATTATTAGTCATAGATGCAGTTGGATGAACGTCTATGTATAATGTTGTAATGCCCAATCGAATCTCAAAGGAGTCAAGATGATTAGTATATGCATGTATTGCTTTCTTGATGTTTTTCAATTGCCCCGATGTAATTTGTTCACCCAGCATGTTATCTATCTAAGGAGAGCCACCTCTAGTGAACTATGGATCCCGGTCATTTTCTTTTACATACTATCTATAAACTGTTTACTGCTTTGTGTCTACTTTCTGCAGACTATTACTTCCTTTCATTCGATACGTTTAATCCTTTGTTTTCAGCAAAACCGGTGAGATTGACAACCTCATCGCAAGTTGGGGACAGAGTTCTGTGGTTGTGTTGTGCAGGTCTCCACGTTGCTACTAGCACCGGTAGTGCGCCCTGCCAAGGCTCAGCTAGCAACACCTTTGGGGTGTTTCCTTGCTCCTACTGGTTCGATTAAACCTTGGTTTTATAACTGAGGGAAAACTTGATGATGTGCTCATCATACCTTCCTCTTGGGGTTCCCCAACGAGCTTGTTAATACACGAGCCAATAAGCAAGCTTTTTCTAGTGCCGTTGCCGGGGAGTCAAGGACATCTTCACAAGGAGAGTCCCTCATAACCAATCTCTTTACTTTGTTATTTTTGTTTTGCTTAGTTCCTTTTTGCTTTGTTTGCTTGTTTCTTTATCAAAAACACACAAAAATAGTTTTACTAGTTTGCTTTCTTATTTGAAAACACAAAAAATGACTACTCTTGAAAACATAAGTTGTGTGACTTCACTAGCACCAACAACAATGATTTTATGAGCACACCTATTGCTCCACATATGCCTGAAGATACTTTCTTTTAGATAAAACCTGCTTTGCTCAATCTTGTTATGAGAGAACAATTTTCTGGTATTGGTAATGAAGATGCTGCTGCCCATCTAAATAACTTTGTTCAACTTTGTGAGATGCAAAAGCATAGGGATGTGGATGGTGATATTACTAAGCTGAAATTGTTTCCTTTCTCTTTGAGAGGAAAAGCTAAAGAATGGTTGAATTCCTTAACTAGGAATAGTTTTGATTCTTGGACTAAGTGCAAAGATGCTTTCATTGGAAAATATTATCCTCCTGCTAAGATTATATCTATGAGAAGTGAAATAATGAAGTTTAAACAATCTGATAATGAACATGTTGCTCAAGCTTGGGAAAGAATGAAATCTTTGGTTAAGAATTGTCCCACTCATGGACTGACTGCTTGGATGATCATCCAAACTTTTTATGCAAGATTGAACTACTCTTCAAGGAACCTATTGGATTTTGTTGCTGGAGGTACCTTTATGACCATTACTTTGGGTGCTGCAACAAAGCTTCTAGATAATATGATGGTTAACTACTCTGAATGGCATACTGCAAGAGCTCCACAAGGTAAGAAGGTAAATTCTATTGAGGAAACCTCCTCCTTGAGTGATAAGATTGATATTATTATGTCTATGCTTGTTAATGGGAAAGCCCATATTGATCCAAATAATGTTCCTTTGGCCTCTTTGGTTGCTCAAGAAGAGCAAGTTGATGTGAACTTCATAAGAAATAATAATTTTGGCAACAATACTTATGGTAGTAACAATTATAGGCCTTACCCTCCTAATAATACTTATGGTTATAATGGCAAGCCTGGATTACCTAGTGAAGGAAGAATTTTAGAAGTTGAAAGAGCCACTAAGAACTTCATGCAAATGCAATATGAGCAAAATAAACTATTTACTAAAACTATGGAGGAACAATCTACCATTTTGAAGAACATTACCATCAACTTGAGAATCTAAATAGGGAAATTCTTAGTTTACAATTGAAACTCTCTAATGCTGAAAGGAATATATCATATTTGTCTGAAGCTCAATATTCATTGATTAATAAAATGGCTGCTAAACCTGAAACTAATGAGAATCCCTTTGCAGCTACTAATGCTATACAAGTAAGAATTGATGAAAATGTTAGACTATTAGCTGAATTACATGCTAAGTGGAAAAGAGAAGATGAAATTGCTAGAAACATTAGTGTTTCTACTATTACCACCACTAGTGTTGAGGCTAGTAATAGTTCTACTACTTTAGATGATAAATATGATTTTGATCTTGATGGTTGCAACATCTCTAAAGTTATTAAGTTCCTACAAAATCTTGCTAAAAGTCCTAATGTTAGTGCTATGAACATGGCCTTTATAAAACACATCACTAATGCTCTCATAAAGATTAAAGAAGAAAATATGAAACATAAAGCTTCTATTCCTATAAAACAAGAAGATGGTTGGGAACCCATCATTAATATGAAAGTGAATGACTTTGATTTCAAAGCTTTATGTGATCTTGATAGTAGTGTTTCTATTATGCCTAGAAGGATTTATGATATGGTTTATTTGCCTCCACTTGAAGATTGTTATTTGAATGTCCCACTTGATGATAATGCTAAAAAGAAACTCATGGGGAGTCTTAATAATGTTCTTATTATGGTTAATAATGCCTATGTCCTCGTTGATTTCTATGTTTTGGATGTTGAATGCAATGCTTCTTGTCCTATTACTTTGGGAAGACCTTTTCTTAGAAATGTTGGTGCCATTATTGATATGAAAGAAGGCACCATTAAATATCAACTCCCACTCAAGAAAGGTATAGAACACTTCCCTAAGAAGAAACTGAAGATTTCTTTTGCCTCTCCTATGAAAACAAAATTTGGTCTTAATGCTTCTTCATTTGAGAACACTTGATTCTTTTTCTTGCTTCTTATGCCTAACTTAAAGGCGTTCAAGAAAAGTACTTATTGGGAGATAACCCAAAAGTTTTAGATGAGTCTTGGAAGTTATTACTTCAGTAATAACCGCTCCTTATCCTTTTTATTTGCTTTTTGTGCCAAGAGTAACCTCTAATGAGAGAGAAGTAATGATTGGGAAAGTTGCTGTCCCGAAACAGATTTCTGTGCTTCACCGTAAAAATTCGTGTAAAATCTCTGAACGTCTTTTTGAGACGTGAATTTTTGTTCTTCTGCCCCAGGTTGTTATCTAACTTGTGTTAGTTCCACACTTTTTGATTTGAGCAACAAAAGGTCTTAGAAAAAATTCGTCTTTACCTGCTGGTCTGTTTTGACAGATTTCTGTCATTATTTGTATTTGCTTCTTGTTGGTTCCTTTTTGAGTTCTTTTGGGGAATTGAGATTTTTGATGGAAGTTTATTGCTGTTGGAAATGAACCTTAAGACTTATTGTCTTGAGTGCACTAATGTTGCTAATAAAGATTGTGTGAAGTTTTGTATGAAGGAAAAATTTCAGGTGTATGGAAGGAATGAGTAATGAGATGAAGGATGGACTAAAGCTCAAGCTTGGGGATGTCACGCGTGTCACCCCAAGACATATCCAAGAAGTATAAGCATCAAAGCTTGGGGATGCCCAAGGCATCCCCTTCTTCATCAATAAAAATCACAGGTTTCTTCCAAACGCTTCATTTTTATTGTTTCATGCACAGTTGTGTTGTTCTTGGAGCGTCGTCTTTTTCGTTTTTGTTTTTGTTTGCTTGGTTTTCTTAGTTTGCTGAATAAATTGGTTGGACCCCCTCTTTCATATATTGGTTTTCAAATAGTTTGGTTTGGTTTGGAAAAGAGTAGGAAAGTTCATGCTTATGTGATAAAAAGAGCTTGTTTTTGACCGTGGCCTATGCTCTATCATGCCATGCTTGATATTGTTTTGGCTTTATGCTTAGTATTATTTGCTGTAGCATGACTTGTTATAAACAATTGAGATTGCTTAATGTGCTTTGGATGAATCATGCGTTGTTTTAGCATATTAAAGCATAGTATAGTGGTATTATCCTTTGATGCTTTATTTGGGTTGACTTGGGGCATGCTCACACCATGTTATGGCTATCTCAAGTCACCTTAGCCTTTATGATCCTTTAGTTTTCAACTTTTGGTATCACTTTATGCTTTATGCTTTGATCAATGATGTTTTGTCGCTCTGCATGATTATGGCCATTACTGCTCTCTTAGTTTGTTGCTCCTAGTCTTTTGCTAGCCTCCACAACCAAGTATGAGTTCCACTCATTCATACAACTCCTTAAGCCAAGTTATTCCAAAGAGTCCACCATACCTACCTACTACCTTATGCTATTCCAAGTATATTCATGCTTTTGTTTACCTTCTTAATTAAACTTGTTATGAGAAAACTAGTGATTAAAGCTCTCACGAACTTGATGGCACACTTTACTTTTCTTGCCCTTAATAAACTTGAACCATTGTGTCGTCTATGTTGTATATGCTTGCACTTATTTGTTGGGAATTAGCAGAACCATGATGTCATGGGGAACGCTTTCAACATTGCACTTGGTACTTGTACCTAGTTGATATCACGCTCTTTTGTCTATGGATGTCGTCGGTGTGAAATGAAAGGGGAGCTTGTAAGTCCATGGAGTTATGTATATGTGTTAGAGAAACGCCTGGGCCGCTGGTCTAATCCATGCTGACATGGTGGAAACCTGCGGCGTAACCATAATGAGCTGTCTATGAAGCATTCTTCTTATAAAAAAGAGTCCTATATTGAGAAAAAAGAGAAAAAGAAAAAAAAGGAGATATTATGAAAAGAGGAAATAGAGAAAAAAAAAGCACCATATTCCCATGGTAAATAAGAAGATTGCTGAGATGCTCGTTGTCTGCTTGCCTTGTCATTTTGATATGGGGATTCTTCCGTATCATCGGGCAAGGGGTACCCCGTTGGCGGTTCTCTATGATACACATGTACTTACATGGAAAGAACTTACCGGTGACTAAACTTGAGTAGCATGAGGAGCGGCCCTCGTATTCAAGGGACATGAGATTTCTGACTTATACTTCGTCAAGCATGTACACCATAGTTTGTACACTTTAACCTTAATCACTTCAAGATGCTTATGATAGGGGCAATGAGAGCTGAAAGCTATAAGTACCATAATTTTTGGAAGCTCTTTATAAGACTTGAATCCCTACTTCCTTTTATGAAGGCCTTTCTTCCACCATTATATTGAGTCTCCACCTTCTACCTTTATGCACCTACTTTTAGAGCATAGTGGCCATTCTTAGTTCTATGTGCATTGTCCCAAGACTAGTTGATTGATGCATAACTTGATATTGCTTGTTTTAAACTATTGTATCTAGTCACTCTTATGAACTTTGAAGGTGTCCTATGCATTTATATTTGCTACTCTATGAGGGACAAGCTGAATACTATTATGCTATGTTTTCTTTATGTGAAACAAACAAACGTCTTGCAAAGCATTGTTATGTATGAATCTTTTGTTTGTGCCTTTTCATGTTACATCATAGTTTCATTGTCTTGCAAAGCAGTTGGATGATGGTCTATGTATAATGTTGTAATGCCCAATCGAATCTCAAAGGAGTCAAGATGACTAGTATATGCATGTATTGCTTTCTCGATGTTTGTCAATTGCCCCGATGTAATTTGTTCACCCAGCATGTTATCTATCTAAGGAGAGCCACCTCTAGTGAACTATGGATCTCGGTCCTTTTCTTTTACATACAATCTATAAACTGTTTACTGCTTTGTGTTTACTTTCTGCAAACGATTACTTCCTTCCATTCGATACATTTAATCCTTTGTTTTCAGCAAAACCGGTGAGATTGACAACCTCATCGCAAGTTGGGAACATAGTTCTGTGGTTGTGTTGTGCAGGTCTCCACGTTGCTACTAGCACCAGTAGTGCGCCCTGCCAAGGCTCAGCTAGCAACACATTTGGGTGTTTCCTTGCTTCTACTGGTTCGATTAGACCTTGGTTTCATTACTGAGGGAAAACTTGCTGTCGTGCTTATCATACCTTCCTCTTGGGGTTCCCCAACGAGCTTGTTAATACACGAGCCAATAAGCATGGGGGCGGAATATCCCCTGGATAATCCGAGGCTGGGGCGGAGTTCTACCCCTGGCCGGATAATCCGGCCTTCACTTGGGCTGGACTATTCGGCCCTAGACTTCACCAACGGCTCTATTTGGACAGGGGGTATAAAAGCCCCAATCACCCCTCATGTCAGATCTCTTGATTCATTCAAAAAATATTGGTCTGTTGCAAAAGCTCTCATTCTAGGTCTCCCGCTTCAATCACCTGAAGGCTTCGATTTTTGTGGAATTGAAGGAGGAGACTACATTCATCGACATCACGAATCAAGTGCTTCACTTCCTCTCCATTCACTTGGAGATCCCTCAATCTAGTATTCTTGTTGATATCTAGATCTTGTTCCGGTTTTGATAATATTTGTTCTTGTGATAGCTTGTTGTCATTACGGGAGCCTCCAATTCGGTTGTGAAGTTGTGCCCCGCTAGTTGTGTAAAAGCATCGGTTCCCGCCTCGAAGGGTACCAATAGTGGAAAGGTAGATCGGGCCTTTGGTGGCTGATACATTGCAAATGTATCTATAATTTTTGATATTCCATGCTTGGTTTTATCCACTTTCTTGTGTTTTGTCCACACTTTCGAGTACTTTTCATATGATTTCCTGGACTAACCTATTAACAAGTGCCACAGTACAAGTTGCCTGTTTTCTGCTATTTTTGGTTCCAGGAAAGTCAGAAAATCAATATTCTCAGAATTGGACCGGACAAAAGCCAAAGTTGATATTTTATCGGAAGACTCACGGAGCCAAAAGGAGAGTCGGAGAGGGGCCACAGGGTGGCCACACCACCCCATGGCGCGGGTCCCCCCAGGCCGCACCAGGGCATGGTGTGGGCCCCCTGGCCGCCCATCAACCTTGCCTTCTAGTCTATAAGAAGCCTCCCGATGCAAAAACCCTAGAGAGTCAATCAGAAATCCACGAAAAATTCCGTAGCGCCGCCGCCACCGAAGAGGAGATTTGAGGGACAGAAAGTCTCTGTTCCGGCACCCTGCCGGGATGGGGAAGTGCCCCGGGAGCCATCTCCATCGATCTCCACCGCCATCTCCATCACCATTGCTGATTCCCATGATGAGGAGGGAGTAGTTCTCTCTCGAGGCTAAGGGTTCTACTGGTAGCTATGTGTTCATCTCTCTCTCTATGCATGATCATATTGTGATCATGATCTTTGTAATCAAGTAGATCTACCTTGCTACTCAAGTGCTTTAATAGATGTCTGCTCTCCCCATGTGTGTGAAAGTGACAGCGTGCTCACCATGGTGGCACTTAGGCTAGAGATTACAAATACTTGTTATGAGTTATATTTGGAGTTGGATGTCTTTATGAAATTGTGGTGTTTGTTGGACTCATCTAGTACTCAAGGTGACAGTGTGGGGTTATCTAGATGGGAAAGGCTTACTTTGAGGTGTGCTGTTATAGCCCTACCATCGATTAGAGTGTCCAACCGGAGAGTAGTTTAGAGTAGTATCATGAAGATAATATATTTATATGAGAGTGTTCACTAGTGAAAGTATGATCCCTAGGCCTTGTTTCTAAGCATTGAAACACTGTTTGCAACTAGATATGTTACATGTTTGATTGCTTCCATCTTTATTTTAGTTTTACTTTAGTCTTTTCCACGCCATCAAGCTATTTTCTATCACCGTTACCACTTATAATTATCCATACCAGTTGTATTTCACTATCTCTTCGCCGAACTAGTGCACCTATACACCTGACAAGTGTATTTGGTGTGTTGGGGACACAAGAGACTTCTTGTATCTTGATTGCAGGGTTGCTTGAGAGGGGATACCTTTGACCACTTCCTCCCTGAGTTCGATAAACCTTGGGTGATTCACTTAAGGGAAAACTTGCTGCTGTTCTACAAACCTCTGCACTTGGAGGCCCTACAACTGTCTACAAGAATAGAAGTGCGTAGACATCAAGCTATTTTCTGGCGCCATTGCCGGGAGGTAAGGTAAAAGGTACTCACATCCTCCGGTGTGAGTGCTCGAAGTTATTTCCTTTAGATTCCGCAATTTTGTCTTTTTGTTTCTTGTTTTCACTAGTTAGGCTTAATGGAAAACAACAACAAAATTAGAGAGCTTTATAGTATTTATCTTGAGTTAGGACATGAAGTGTTTGAAGAGAAAATTAAAAACCTATGGAACTTTATTTGCATGCTAATAGCAATGTTGTTAGTATGAATTCTTTGAACACCATTATTGCTAATGCTATGGAAAAGTCTAAGCTTGGGAAAGTTGGTTTTGATGAGCATGATATTTTTAGTCCCCCAAGCACAGAGGAGAAAATTTACTTTGATGATACCATGCCTCCAATATATAATGATTACAATGATGAATATGATATTTTCAGTCCACCTACTATTGAGGAGAAAATAAATGATTACAATATGCCTCCTATATTTGATGATTATGGTGATGAGAATAATAATGATAGCTATTTTGTTGAATTTGCTCCCACTACAATTAATAAGAATGACTATGTTTATGTGGGGAGTATTAATTTTTTTATGCATGTGGCTCGTGATAAGAATGTTTCATGTGATAGTTATATTGTTAATTTCATTCATGATGCTATTGAAAGTTATTATGAGAGAGGGAAAAATGGCTTTGTGCATCTAAATAATATTAAGTTTCCCCTCTTTATGTTGAAGGTCTTGAAGTTACACTTGTTTTGCTTTACTATGCTTGTTGCTTTGCGCTTTCATGACTTGTTTCTTTACAAGATTCCTATGCATAGGAAGTGGGTTAGACTTAAATGTGCTTTGAATTTGCTTCTTGATGCTCTCTTTTACTTCAATTTATATTTCTTATATGAGCATCTTCTCAAACTATCAAGCCTAACTTAAAGGCATTAAAGAAAAGTACTTATTGGGAGATAACCCAAAAGTTTTAGATGAGTCTTGGAAGTTATTACTTCTGTAATAACAGCTCATTATCCTTTTTATTTGCTTTTTGTGCCAAGAGTAACCGCTAATGAGAGAGAAGTAATGATTGGGAAAGTTGCTGTGTCGAAACAGATTTCTGTGCTTCACCGTAAAAATCCGTGTAAAATCTATGACGTCTTTTTGAGGCATGAATTTTGTGCTTCTTCCCCAGGTTGTTATCTAACTTTATTTAGTTCAACACTTTTTGATTTGAGCAACAGAAGGTCTTCGAAAAAATTCGTGTTTACCTGCTGGTATGTTTTGATAGATTTCTGCCATTTTCTGCATTTGCTTCTTGTTGGTTCCTTTTTGAGTTCTTTTTGGGAATTGAGCTTTTTGAGGGAAGTGCTACAGTAGCTTGTGTTTTAATGGAAGTTTATTGGTGTTAGAACTGAACCTTAAGACCTATTATCTTGAGTGCACTAATGTTGCTAATAAATATCGTGTGAAGTTTTGTATGAAGGAAAAATTTCAGGTGTATGGAAGGAATGAGTAATGAGATGAAGGATGGACTAAAGCTCAAGCTTGGGGATTTCACGCGTGTCACCCCAAGAAATATCCAAGAAGAACAAGCGTCAAAGCTTGGGGATGCCCAAGGCACCCCCTTCTTCATCAATAAAAATCCCAATTTTCTTCCAAACGCTTCATTTTTATTGTTTCATGCATAGTTGTGTTGTTCTTGGAGCGTCTTCTTTTTTGTTTTCGTTTTGGTTTTTTGTTTGCTTGGTTTTCTTAGTTTGCTGAATAAATTGGTTGGACCCGCTCTTTCATGCATTGGTTTTCAAATAGTTTGGTTTGGATTGGAAAAGAGTAGGAAAGTTCATGCTTATGTGGTAAAAAGAGCTCGTTTTTGACTATGGCCTATGCTCTATCATGCCATGCTTGATATTGTTTTGGCTTTATGCTTAGTATACTTTGATGTAGCATGACTTATTATAAACAATTGATATTGCTTAATGTGCCTTGGATGAATCATGCGTTGTTTTAGCATATTAGAGCATAGTATAGTGGTATTCTCCTTTGATGTTTTATTTGGATTGACTTGGCGCATGCTCACACCATGTTATGACTATCTCAAGTCACCATAGCCTTTATGATCCTTTAGTTTTCAACTTGTAGTATCACTTTATGCTTTGATCAATGATGTTTTGTCGCTCTGCATGATTATGGCCATTATTGCTCTCTTAGTTTGTCGCTCCTAGTCTTTTGCTAGCCTCCACCACCAAGTATGAGTTCCACTCATGCATCCAACTCCCTAAACCAAGTGTTTCCAAAGAGTCCACCATACCTACCTACTAGCATATGCTATTCCAAGTATATTCATGCTTTTGTTTACCTTCCAAATTAAACTTGTTATGAGAAAACTAGTGATTAAAGCTCTCACAAACTTGATGGCACACTTTACTTTCTGCATTTAATAAACTTGAACCATTGGGTCCTTCTTTGTTGTGTATATGCTTGCGCTTTATAAGTTGAAATTAGTAGAACCATGTATCATGGGGAACGCTTTCAACATTGCACCTGTACTTTGTACCCCGTTGATATCATGTTCTTTTGCTTACGGATCCCGGTGGTGTGAAATAAAAGTAGAACTTGTAAGATCATGGAGTTTGTATGTGTGTTAGAGAAACGCCTGGGCCGCTAGCCTAAGCCATGCCTAATCATGGTGGAAACTTGCAGCATAACCATAATGAGCACTATATGAAGCATCCTCAATAAAAACCTATGCAAATAGCAAATAAAAAGATCGCTGAGATGCTCATTGTCTGCTTGCCTTGTCATTTTGATTATGGGATAGCTCCTGTATCATGTGCAAGGGGTACCCGTTGGCGGTTCTTTATGGTACACATGTACTTACAATGACAAGAGCTTACTTGTGACTAAAGTTGAGTAGCATGAGGTTCGGTCTTCGTAAGTAAGGGGCATGAGATTTCGGTTTATAACTTGTCGAGCATATCCTCTTAGTTGTGTCACTTTAACCTTAATCACCTAAAGATGCTTATGATAGGGGCAATGAGAGCTGGAAGCTATTTAGTACCATAATTTTTGAAGCTCTTTATGAGACTTGAATCCCTACTTCCTTCTATGAAGGCCTTTCTTCCACTATATATATTGAGTCTCCACCTCCTATCTTTATGCACCTACTTTGAGAGCATAGTTGCCATTCTTAGTTCTATGTGCATTGTCCCAAGACTAGTTGATTGATGCATACTTTGATATTGCTTGTTTTAAATTATTGTATCTAGTCACTCTTATGAACTTTGAAGGTGTCCTATGCATTTATGTTTGCTACTCTATGAGGGACAAGCTGAATGCCACTATGCTATGTTTTCTTTATGTGAAACAAACAAACGTCTTGTAAAGCATTGTTATTCATGAATCTTTTGTTTTTTTTTTCATGTTGCAACATAGTTGCTTTGCCTTATTGTTAGAACTTTGTCTTTCATGTTATGATTAAAGTACTATGATCCCAACTTTGAATGTTTTACAAATACTTTCATCAAGTTTATGATGGTGCATGTCACTTCAAAAGTTATTCTTTCTTTTTATCACTTACCTACTCGAGGACGAGCATGAGTTAAGCTTGGGGATGTTGATACATTGCAAATGTATCTATAATTTTTGATGTTCCATGCTTGATTTTATCTACTTTCTTGTGTTTTGTCCACACTTTGGAGTACTTTTCATATGATTTCTTGGACTAACCTATTAACAAGTGCCACAGTGCCAGTTGCCTGTTTTCTGCTGTTTTTGGTTCCAAGAAAGTCAGAAAATCAATATTCTCGGAATCGGACCGGACAAAAGCCAAAGTTGATATTTTCCCGAAAGACTCACGGAGCCAGAAGGAGAGTCGGAGAGGGGCCACAGGGTGGCCACACCACCCCATGGCGCGGGTCCCCCCCAGGTCGCGCCAGGGCATGGTGTGGGCCCCCTGGCCGCCCACCGGCCTTGCCCTCTGGCCTATAAGAAGCCTCCCGATGCAAAACCCTAGAGAGTCAATCAGAAATTCACAAAAAGTTCTGCAGCGCCACCGCCACCGAAGTGGAGATTCGGAGGACAGAAAGTCTATGTTCTGCCACCCTGCCGGGACGGGGAAGTGCCCCCGGAGCCATCTCCATCGATCTCCACCGCCACCTCCATCACCATTGTTGATTCCCATGATAAGGAGGGAGTAGTTCTCTCTCGAGGCTAAGGGTTCTACCGGTAGCTATGTGTTCATCTCTCTCTCTATGCATGATCATATTGTGATCATGAGCTTTGTAATCAAGTAGATCTACCTTGCTACTCAAGTGCTTTAATAGATCTCTGCTCTTCCCATGTGTGTAAAAGTGACAGCGTGCTCACCATGGTGGCACTTAGGCTAGAGATTACAAATACTTGTTATGAGTTATATTTGGAGTTGGATGTCTTTATGAAATTGTGGTGTTTGTTAGACTCATCTAGTACTCAAGGTGACAGTGTGGGGTTATCTAGATGGGAAAGGCTTACTTTGGGGTGTGCTGTTATAGCCCTACCATCGATTAGAGTGTCCAACCGGAGGGTAGTTTAGAGTAATATCATGAAGATAATATATTTATATGAGAGTGTTCACTAGTGAAAGTATGATCCATAGGCCTTGTTTCTAAGCATTGAAACACCGTTTGCAACTAGATCTGTTACATGTTTTCTTACTTCCATCTTTATTTTAGTTTTACTTTAGTCTTTTCCACGCCATCAAGCTATTTTCTATCACCGTTACCACTTATAATTATCCATACCACTTGTATTTCACTATCTCTTCGCCGAACTAGTGCAATTATACACCTGACAAGTGTATTTGGTGTGTTGGGGACACAAGAGACTTCTTTTATCTTGATTGCAGGGTTGCTTGAGAGGGGATACCTTTGACCACTTCCCTCCTGAGTTCGATAAACCCTGGTTGATCCACTTCTCTACTTCTACTACCTAAAAAGAACCTCCCGTTCCATCGTCGCTCGATACGTCGCTTCTTCGTTCAACGCTGCCTTCCCTCCAACCGATACGTCCCTTCCTCCCAACTGGGCCAACACTCTAATTCTACTCGCACAAGCCCATCTGACCCAACTAATCTGTCTCCCGTGCGTTTAATTGCTCCCTCGATCAACGCTCCCCCAATCAAGCAACGCACGCGTGTAACCAGCTCTGCCTGTAAACCATGGTCACGATATCCTCAACTCTCCGCCAAATCAACGCTGGATCAAAATCCGTCACGCTTTTACAGGCCATCAATGCTGCATCAAAATCAATCACGCTATCACAGGCCAACAAATTAATCTCCCGCGGGAACCAAGCTTCCTGGGTTCACGCTGCACTAATCTCGCCCGTCCCTGGCTATAAGATGTACCCAGATCCCATGAGACTCAAGCTTTGCCTCCTTGCCACTCTCAATCTTACCCTGACCCGGACACGCTCGAATCATGGTGACACAGTACAGCCTCCGACGCCATGGCTCAGACAGGGTGATGGCATCGAGACCAAACCCAGCTCCCTTCGTCTTGCCTCCGATCCAGAGGCAACTTCTTATATTACCTGCATCAATGTTTAGGAGATCATCAATCGCTGTGTTATCACTGTATCTTATTTTTCTCCTTTGTGTTTGTATCAGGGATGTTAGCTTACCGAGACCAAACCCGGCACCCTTCGTCTTGCCTCCAATCGAAAGGTAACTTCTTATGTTCCCTGCATCAATGTTTAGGAGATCATCAATCGCTGTGTTATCACTGTATCTCATTATTCTCCTTTGTGTTTGTATCAGGGATGTTAGCTTACCGAGACCAAACCCGGCACCCTTCGTCTTGCCTCCAATCGAAAGGTAACTTCTTATGTTCCCTGCATCAATGTTTAGGAGATTATCAGTCGCTGTTATCATTGTATCTCATTATTCTCCTTTGTGTTTGTATATCAGGGATGTTAGCTTACCGAGACCGAACCCGGCACCCTTCGTCTTGCCTCCAATCCAAAGGTAACTTCTTATGTTCCCTGCATCAATGTTTAGTACATAATCAGTCGTTGTTATCACTGTATCTCATATTTTCCCTTTTTCTATTTGTAAATCAGGGATGTTAGTTTCCGATTTGTTGAACACATGCACATGCTCAGCATATCTTGGAAGACGACCTTGCAAGTTGTTTCAAGACGGATCAAAGAGACTTGAAGGGGAGATGTTATTTACCGCGCCATCCTCGCCGACAAAAATGTGAGAAAATCTCCTGATGTTTATATTTATTGCCCATCCCTCGCATCCCATAAGTTCATGTTAATTCTCAAGAAACAACAAGTTCTTGGATTAGCTGATAACTTCATCTCAATCATGTCCCTCCCCTGCCTTTTCATCATGTGGTAGCAAACATGAGTGTCCCTACTAGCTATTTTCATCATTCCGTCAATTTGACAGGGGGACAAAATGGAAGCAGTTGCGTATGGGCAGCAAGCCCATCGTATCAACAACGAGCTGCAGACTGGAGTGGTGTACTTCATCAAAAATGTCGGGTTCCAAACGGCAGATTTTCCACCAGTGTTCGGACTGGCCCTACCAACTGAGTACTATGTCGTAATGAATGCTCGGACTGACATTCGTCCTGCTGTGCCTGACATGAACATCCCTAGACTGCCGTCGTGGTCCATGGATTTCATTGATGCGGCAAGTCTTAAAAACAAGAAGCTCACAGGTTTGTACCATTTTTAAATTAATTGGCTCATACTATGTGCAATTCTCTACTATGCACCATACAAAACAAATGTACTCATTCCAACTTTTGTCCAATTCTAGATGTCATTGGTACTGTAGTGCATGTCAGCCCCGTAAGATTCCACAAATCTTACGAACGTAGCACGCCATGCCGAGATGTCATATTGATGGATATTAGGTAAGATATGATGAATTATCCTTTTAATACTTGCGACTTCTGATTGTCTGTTCCCTAAATGTTTATATATTTTACAAGGCGGGATTTCATTGTGCTGCGCATATGGGACCGACATGTATCACGTCACATGACAAAGTGGCGACTTGCCGAACGGAAAATGTGGACACTAGCTGCCACCTTCCTTGAGGTCAGCATAACACAAGGTGTGTTATCATGTAGTATTGACTTTACTAAACCATTTAACATACATTGGTCTTGTAACACTTTGTTTTCTAAATATTTACTACATGTTGTAGGGGCTTTGAAATCAACAGATGATACCCATATTGACTTTCATCCAGACAATATGCATGCTTATGAGCTAGCCAAATGTCGTCTGACACTTGGACCAGCTCGTGCATCCATAAGGAGCCGAGTCAGAGGGTTTATGCGACACCGGATGAAGATGGGCTACTATGCCAACCTACGACTCGGGAGCCTGTAAATCCTATCAAATACTGATGGGAACCCTGCAATACTGAGGGGAACCTGGAACAAAAACTGATGGGATTCCTTTGTCTGAATCCTTGGTCTCTATCTAGAATAAAATGAATGTGATCCACTCATAATTGTTACCTCGAGTAATTTGTTTCCTTGTGTAATGTGAGAAAAATTATATGTCTGGTACTATGCACTCAGTTCCGCGTGCATTTGTATAATAAATGGGATGCAAAAGAAAATAGTACTTTTTACCTACTGCTTCTCTTTGGAACCGTCTATATATTCTTCATGAAAATCGTTAAACAAATTAGCATTTCAAGCACAAAATAGACCAATTACCTTGGGGCCGAAGAATGGAAGTCTTGATATCGTTGATTTGCATATAAGAGAATTCAAAACCGCTGGTACAGACCCTACATCGATGTAGCAATATTTAGCTACATATAAATAAAGGGGTACATAAATCACATATAAATAAAGGGGTACATAAATCAGACAGTTGACTGCTCGATTGGTGTATGATATAACAAAAAATGCAGCAGAATAACTTGATCTATTTTTTCTTCCCAAAACATGGTTGCATTGCAGTAATATACATAAAAATGTAGTGATATATCCCTATTATGCTCAAGTTTATCAAAATTGTCAACTTCCTCAATTCTGACAGCCTCAAAGTCTGAAAGTGCATACATGTATGCTTCTAGACTAGCTGAGAAGATAGGAGAGAATTCCGCCTGGCATTAATTACACGGTAACTATAACGCACTTTAAAGGGTGGAAACCAGAAGGGGTAACATGTTAGGATTTGACCATGTTGACAACGATAAGTTAATTTTTTGTAACTCTGTCGAGTTGTGGAAGGTAACAACTTTGATTGCTTATGATAAGATGCCCTGCTGGCAACTTTCTCCCCTATTCACTTCCACAACATCATTTTCGATCACGAAAAATAAGGGTTAACTACAATGAACAATGGAGCAACACCTAGAGATGAGGGAGCCGAAATTTAAGAAAGTATAGCGCTGCCCAGTGAAGGAAGGGTGTGGTCCTGTGACACATTGAGCTATGGAAATAGGCAATTGTTGCTTGATTTTTTAGTCTTAATTAGATTAATGCTATATATTATATTACTATTACTATCCTCTTGTTGAGCCATCAACGTGATGGTGAGAGAAAGTGCTTCCTCCTAGCTAAATAAACCACCATAACTGACATTACTTTGCTCAGACTACCGTGAATTGAGCCCACTACCACGCAATTAGCAGTAAACCACCCTATTTTACATCCCATTATTCCGCCATCATTAATTACAAAGTAACTACCGACAGTTTTCAGATCCCCTGATACAGCTGATTTTGATTACCCCTCCTGAATCTACTCCACACCGCATTATAAGTATCAACTCCAGCCCACGTCTCTGGCACTGTCTTCTTCAGTGTCCACCTCCACAACTCGCCCATACTACCTGGAGTCGGAGCATCGTGAAGCTGTCTCGTTCAGGTACGTTATTGAAGCATAGCCATACAATTTTCACTAGAAATATCAGTTCTTTCATATGCTATAGGGATAGATTGGGCTGCCTAATCGTTGGCTTAATTTCTCTCTATCTTAATCATCAGTCACATTCAATATTGTATGGTCAAAATCATAGGTATGCTGTATGATTTTGGTCCAGATGTATGGTGTTGCCATGAGGATAGGACTTGGGAGTCCATTGTCAAAATATGCAAGTTTGCCATTTTAATTCTCAGATGCTAATAAGAATTCTGATTCTAGATTATTTGCCATTTACACGAATAAATTTAGTGTACCTCGTAATCGAAAATGGATTTGTTTTTATGTCCACTTTGTGATGGACAAATACTGATGTAAAAACTGTATAAGTTGCTAGCTAAAATAAAGGGTGGAAAACAGAAGCATATTAGATGAACTATCATCACTACCACATCAGGAATTGCTTGCAATGAAATGTGCCATGGTCACCATATAGCATTTTATGCTCATGAAATTCATGGCACCACCAGTTTATGTATATATTTTGCTAAATATTTCTTTGAATGCTGTTCTCGTGGAACATAATTATAGTACCGTTATATGTGTAGGTTATACTAAATAATTCTTCGTTACTATTGTCAACATGCAAATTGGTTGTCTAGCTCACATAAGTTTAATTTTGTATATGTTGTTGTAGATGGGCTCAACCGAGGTTCCCATGGAAAATCAAGCGGACAGAAACATCAGTTTTACTCAAATTAAAGAATACATCAAGTCCTTCTCTACAAAAACAAAATTGGTGCGTATCCATGACGCGTGCTTGACGCGCGGAGATTTGGAGCGTCTGTTCAAAGATATTGGATGGTTGGACGGCGACGTAAGATAGCATATCCACATACTGATATATCATAAGCACTAACCACTTTCTGAATTATATCAAACACCAAATATAACATGTTTGTTTCAAACTACAGATGTTAAATGCATATATTTACTGCCTACGGAGCCAAGAACATCTACGGAACAGAGCCGGTGGACAAGTATGGATAGACAGCACACATGTTACTTCAATACTGAAGCGAGATGCTGAAGTGCCCATAAGTCCAGAAGAACATGAGAAGATCAGAGAGCGAGTGGTTATCTACTTAAAACATGACATGGTATGCATACGTACAAAAGTTAATGAGTTTAATTTAATGCTAATTTTATTGTACTAACGTGTGGCTTAAACTTATATTTGTTGACAGGTCTTCATCCCAATTAACATCACGTCAACCCATTGGTTTCTATGTAATGTCGATCCAACAAACCGCCGGATACAGGTACTGGACTCATTCGGTAGTCATATGAGTCGGACTGACCTACTACTTACGGTGAGAATTTCCTTATTCAGTATTGAAAAACTAACATGCAGACTCATGTATCAGGGATGCCAAATAACATGTATTGCCATACTCTTTTATGTTTATCAGCTACAAGGTCTCGAGAATCATCTTATGGTTGCCTCTCAATATAGTGATTTCAACAAAGGTAGTAAGTGGCCAGATCTTGAAGTAACTACATGGCCAATAGTGGAGTGTATACATGAGACAATGCAATCAGATGGGTATGTTAGATGTTTGTTTGTAGATCCATTGTGATAGGATATTTACGAATTCATATAGATTATCAAGCAAATTGATTTTTATAATTTTGCAGCTCATCGTGCGGATTGTTTACGCTGAAATTCATGGAATACTGGACAGGCCAAGAGCTAGCACATGATGTAACACAGGCATGTTCACAGGGCTTGACAAATTATATTTATTACTATCAAATTCATTGCTACATCTAATGAATTTGAAAAACTAACTTGCAGAAGGATATCAAACTCTTTAGGAAGCAGCTAGCCATTATTCTGCATGAATCTGCTTTGAATGTGTTAAGAGGAACACCAGAATATCATCAGCCAGACAATATCAAAGACACAAGCAAAGTTTTAATGTGGGACAAGAATAATCCCTTGCCTACTGAACCATCGCAAGCCTCTGATATAGCCAATCACCCATCACCTTTGAATGTGCCAAAGATGCCCATCAACAAGGATGAATTAGCTTCCAAACTACGAAATTACATCTTATCCATCGATAATGAGGATTCCATGAAGTAAGTCAAAGTTATCCAACTTTTTATATATATGATGCACCAGTTTAAAGTATCATTCTTTCCATGTATGGTTAACTCCGTGGTTTCTTTTCATAGGGAAATATGGGTTCAAAGCTCCAAGCCATATCCAATTAGTTTATGTCTCAAACAACTGCAAGACTTGTTGAATAATAGCCACGGTATAGACAGCTCTTGTTTCAACATGGCTGTGCGGGTTAATGCTACAGACGAACTCCAATGGTTCAACGACACTCCATACCACTATATGGATCTACAGTTTTGTGTGAGTATTCATGTTAATTTCAGCTTACACGACAACCACAATCAATGTTCTCGTAATTTTAATAACCCTTACTGTCATCTCAGACCATATTGACCGACTCCATGAGAGACCCAAAGTTTTGTCTACCATTTGACAAAAAACGCTACATCATAGCGAGAATGTTTGACTGCTGGCCAGGGATGTGCTTTCATGTTTCATCCTGCCACTCGGTAAGACTGTTATTCTGATTTTGATATAACTATTTGGATCGTTACATACATAGTATTTTCTAAATCCAAGTTTATGCAGATTTTGATACCATATCGTACCAATGGAAACTTCATTCTCTTTGTGTTTAACCTGGGTGAACGAACAATTACTATACTTGATCCCATGCCTTTACTGGACGTGTGGAAAACAAGTTCTCTAAAGAAAGATACACTAAAGCTGAAAGAGATTTCACTCCACCTAAATATTGCGCTTGAAGCTGCAATTCCTGGCTGGAATGATGATGTTTTCCGATGGCGTCGCATCACACCAGTTGCCTTGCCAAGAAACCATGACAGGTTAGAACTCATGGCAGACAGCAGTAGTTTTTACTGTTTTATCTACACTTTTCTGACAACATGTACATCTCTATAGGAACATGTCAGGATTTTTGGTTCTAAAATTTATGCGATCGTGGAATGGAAAAGTAGTTACACGACCATATGCCACGGTGAGTATTTAATATTCGTGTTCAATGTAAATGTGAGCTCTACATGATAGTTACATATAATGCATTTGCAGGACGGTCACAACCTGCAAAACAAAGTTTTGGTACACATGCTTACTTACAAGGACAACGAGTGCGAAGCCAACCTCCCGCAAGTTGTTAGAGATGTGGTCAAGGTCCTAGGGATAGATTTTTTCATTTGAACTTGTCTGTTCAGTTGTCGGTTCAACGAAAAATTGTTATATTGATGGTTTCAATTGGATCAAGAACTTAAATTCTTTGATGATTTCTTGAGATATGTCCTAATATTACATGTTTGTGATCTACCGTGTCCAAAATGTTTGTGATCTACCGTGTCCAAAATGTTTGTGTTGGGTGGGAAAGAGATAATATATCGTGAACGGGGAAAGGACGTTATTATTCCAAGTAACATTTTTCCATGAGTGTTTCAACATGATTGTTCATGCTGTTCTCAGATTTTGGGCTGACGATACGAGCAACAGTTTTCTAGACACACACACTCACATTTTCCAAATATTTAGCATCACAATCAGAGGATGTACTGGGGTTGTGTCATGTTCATATGAGACTTATAGAGAAAGGTGAGGGACTAAAATAAGTGCCGAGAGTTCAGGGTCAGATGAGATGAGTAAATTTGTGATTAGCATACATGTGGAGTGACACAATTTGTATCATGAACAGTTGTAGTTAGGCTCAGCTGAGAACAACTAGGAACAAATGGAAACTACTATATATATATATATGTTAGTACACGATAACATTCTCACATTACTAGCAGGTATAACATGAAAAATGATGATAGTAAATTTCACAACGAGCCTTGTTATTCTGGAACCAGACCGGGTGTCATACTATTAACTTCCAGATGGGAATAAACAGATACTTGGTTACAATATTAATTTGGAAGCATATGGGTAAATAAGTTAAAAATGTTATGAGGTACCTGTAAGCATATCTCAGCAGAAACATCTTGGTCGAATACTCCAATTGATGTAACAAGTAGAGAGGTAAGAACAATGTTGAAAAGCAGAATAAACCACTCATCATAAACCGATTGCCCACAAAATCCAGCATATGCCTCGAAGTAAAATATTGTAAGTCCAAAGTTAATATTCTTGTCAGATCTGCAATTCAGAATAGGACTTAGAAAAAAGTATTTCATACATTTGAAACAATATTTCTGAACGGAATGTAAGAAATAAATAAAGTGCTTTGAGTTGCACCATTTGGGCAATTCTCTTTTAGAACCAATGTCCATGTAAAAGGAGTCGCTGGAGGAACCGAAATTGGGAAATATTGAAGTCACTTGCCATCACAGGCTTATATTTTATTTCAGGGTTACTGTCATTTCTTGATAATATACTACGCCTCATAATAATCAAGATGAGAGATCACCAAGGAATTATGCATATACAAAGTAAATGTTGGAATCTGTATTGATGGAGTTCTGGAACAAAAAGTCTGACAGCCGCTTACTAAAATCTGTGAGATATCGTGCCGAAGTGAATGTACTTGGATAAGTAAAATACAGACTGAAGTTTGAATTTCGACTGCTATCTCAACTTCTTCCATGTACAAATGGGATGCTTGATCAAGTTCCACAAACTACTTACGTGAGAAAAAGGGAGGTTGAACAAGTTCAAGGACTCTCAGGTGATAGCTAGATTAACTCAAGTGATTTTCTTCATCATGAAAACTGTATAGTATAGAGAAAGCTACCTTACACGCAAGTCAGAAGATTTTCCCAGGTTACGTTAAAAAAAAACCACGATTGCAATACGCAAATCCCGCACGGACCCACGACATATACTTATTTCCTAATAACAAACATATCCGTCCGCACCATCCCCACTTGCCCAAATTCCGCTCTACACATCCGAGCCAATCAACACGGCTATCAAACCGCAACCTTTGCAAACAGCTACGGCGGTGAAACTTTGTGGATCCCAACGACATATGGTTTCTGGTAAGTTCGACGAATCGTTCATGTTTACATTCTAATTAGCGCCCGACATTGCACAATTGGGGGAGAGGAAATCATACCGAGATACAGTAGCACTTGAGGGTGCCGAGGTCTCCTCGTTCGTGTATCTTGGGGAGCAGAAGAGAGGCCAGCGACTTCGGCCGGGAAGTTAAGGAAAAGATGATGCCGTCGTGTGGAGGGGAAGCGGGGCGGAGAAGCCATTGCTGGGAGAGGGGCGGCGGCAACGCCGTGGCGGGGAGAAAGGATGCGGGGAGAATCGGATGGGGCGGCTACGTGGTGCCGACCCGTAGAGGTTTCGCGTTGAACTCCAGCGTGGACCGAGCGCAGAGGGGAATGCGTAAAGGGGGGTGCGGTCGCTCTAGACCGAGGGCCGCCGCCGCCGCACGAGCGCCTGGGGACGCGTTGCTCCGGGGAGGTGGTGCCCGTGCGTGGACCAACGGAGGAGAGGGGCGAGGCTGCACCGAAGCCCGAGGGTGGAGACGGGCAGTGCCGTGGGGAATTTTGGTCTGAATAGGACTGAGAGATGAAGAACATATATGGTTGAGAGAGTGGGGGCTCGCCTGTGTTGCAAAGACAGGACATATCCACCGCTGAAATCTCATCAAGCGGCTGTCCTCTCCTCTTGCTACTTCTTGCTCCTCCTACTCAACTGAACTGAGCATACCAAACTCACTCGACAGATAAACATATGTTTCCCCTTGTCGCCGGCGACTCGCCGCCATGGTCACGCCACCATCCTGCTGCTCACGACCCCACCCAGGAATTCCCTGCACCAGACTGTTCCGCCCTTTCCCGCCACCTCCCGTCGCCGGCGACCTCCATGCCCGTCCTTGTCAAGCCTCCCGTCACCGGTTTCCCTAGCCCTCCCATCGCCAGCGACCTACATGCCCGTCCTAGCACAAATCAGGTACAGATGTTGTACAGCCTCCGTTGCAATTGATAGGCCATTTAGGTTTAATGCCTAATAAATTGTAGACTTCAATGTATAATTGCTGATTGATCTGCACATGCTGTACTAGCATGTAGAGCTCAACAATCAATAACAATGGCTACTGCTGATAGGCAATTTAAGAGGTTCAGAAAAATAGTAGTTTCATAAAATTAAAGGTTGTGCTTGCTTGCAAAATCTACAACACAGTATATAAAAATTCAACAAAATGGCCTCATGGTTGCTTTATCAAAAAATGTCTTCTCCAATGAAGGGTTCAGAGCTAGGCATATTGAGTAATTCGGTGAAGTTTGCAATCTGATCATATCCATATGAGTCTTCCAGTAAAGTTCGCTTTGCAGAATGATTTTCTTATGTCTTAGGCTTCCTTTTGTCCTGCTTTTTGCCCTGCTAGATAGTACTGTTGGAGTAAGGAAATATTAGACAAAAAGAAATATTAGACTTTATTTTGCCAGCTACATACTCTTTAGTTTTGTACTATCAGTACAACATTTAACAAAAAGAAATATTAGACTTTATTTTCCTTCTTCTAGATATATAGTTAAAATATAGATAAATGTTTACAGAAAAATAACCGGAGGGCTATTGGCTTTATCTAGCATGCTCTATCATCTGAGAGTCTTATAATGCATTCGAGGATCGTAGAGTCAGAGCAGTAACACAATCCCAAAAGTACCTTGCACTCATTTTCTGTGACGCTTGTTGCAGATCACCGTCGCCACTGGAGCAACATCGGAATTAGGTGATCCGCAACTAGGCAAACTGATTTAAGACTCGTATGTTACAATTCATCTGAGTTCTATTATGAGAAGTTTGTTCTTTTTGATGTACTTTTTTACTTTTAGGCTTTATGAACATGTGAATATAGTTATGTGGATCCGACTAGGAATTATTTTTAGGGCACGCCTACGTCACAGGCGCCTAGCCATCCTTTTTACTGCCGATCAAATAGCTAAGGTAACCACGTACGAGTGCGGTCTGTTTTGAAAATAACAACAACTTAATAATCAAACAAGCTTCCGTTGGACCGTAAGAGGTACTACTCAATGTTCGGCCACGAGAGCACATCGACCATTCATTTGATAATTAACATTCTCTCTATAGCCCATAGCTAAGACGTGCTAGTTCAGCTTCAGCTCAATCAATATACACGAACTGTTATACTTTTGTACGCACATCTCTTTATACAACGAAAAATTTCCAAAAATAATCTCATGTCCGAAAAATATTTTGTTTGAGCTACCGAGTTCATCGCTGAGACCTCCGGAAGAATCATGGCGAAAATCCAGTGGTGTGCAGCATAGATTCTCAGTTGCAATCTATTTGCAACTGAAAAACTCAATTACAACCTACTTGCAACTACCCGCCGACACTAATTGTGACGAAAATACAACAACTGGAAACATTTTTTCTAGTTGCAACCTCCTTGCAATCGGAAAAAACAAATAGTTGCAACCAAGTTGCAACTAGCCCCATTCAACGGGGGCAAGTTGCAAATGACCCAAATCGTAGTACATTCGGTCGCGACATAGTTGCAACTAGGGTTTAGGGTTGAATCACAACATACTTGCGACTGGCTCGGTGGGTTCTCGGTCACAAGCAAGTTGCAAATGACTCAAATCCAAGTATATTCGGTCGCGACATAGTTGCAACTAGGGTTTAGGGTTGAATCACAAACATACGTGCGACTAGCTCGGTAGGTTCTCGGTTGCAAACAAGTTGCAACTCAAATCCCAAATACATTCAGTCGCGACATAGTTGCAACTAGGGTTTATGGTTGAATCACAACATACTTGCGACTGGCTCGGTAGGTTCTGGGTTACGAGCAAGTTGCAAATGACTCAAATCCAAGTACATTCGGTCGCGTCATAGTTGCAACTAGGTTTTAGGGTTGAATCACAACATACTTGGGACTGCTCGGTGGATTATTGGTTACAAGCAAGTTGCAAATGACTCAAATCCAAAATATATTCAGTCGCGGCATAGTTGCAACTAGGGTTCAGGGTTAAATCACAAACATACTTGCGACTGACTCGGTAGGTTCTCGGTTACAAGAAATTTGTAAATGAATCAAATCCAAAATACATCCAGTCGTGACATAGTTGCAACTAGGGTTTAGGGTTGAATCACAACATACTTGTGACCGGCTTGGTAGGTTGAGAGTTACAAGCAAGTTTGCACATAACACAAATCCAAGAACATTCAATAGTGACATAGTTGCAAAAGGGTTAAGGGTTGAATCACAAACATACTTGCGACTGGCTCAGTAGGTTCTCGGCTACAAACAAGTTGCGACTCAAATCCAGGTACATTCAGTCGTGACATAGTTGCAAATAGGGTTTAGGGTTGAATCGCAACATACTTGCGAATGGCTTGCTTATAAGGAAGTTACAAATTACTCAAATCCAAAATACAATCAGCCACGACATAGTTGCAACTAGGGTTTAGGGTTGAATAAAACTTGCGACTGCTCAATAGGGTTGAATCACAACATACTTACAAATGGCTCGGTAATTACAAGTAAGTTGCAAAATGACTCAAATCCAAGTACATTCAGTCGCGACATAGTTACAAGTAGGGTTGAATCACAAACATACTTACGACTAGCTCGATAGGTTCTCGGTTACAAGCAAGTTGCAAATGACTCAAATCCAAGTACATTCAGTCGAAACATAGTTGCAACTAGGGTTTATGGTTGAATCACAACATACTTACGACTAGCTCGCCAGGTTCTCGGTTAAAAGAAAGTTGCGTATGACCCAAATCCTCGTACATTCAGCCGCGACATAGTTGTAACTAGGGTTTAGGGTTGAATCACAACGTACTTGCGACTGACTCGGTAGGTTCTCGATTACAAGAAAGTTGCAAATGACACAAATCCAAGTACATTCGGTCGTGACATAATTGCAACTAGAGTTTAGGGTGAATCATAAACATACTTGCGACTGGATTGGTAGGTTCTCGGTTACAAACAAGTTGCAACTCAAATCCCAAGTACATTTAGTCGCGACATAGTTCCAACTAGGGTTTATGGTTGAATCACAACACACTTGCGACAACTTGGTAGGTTCTCGGTTACAAGCAAGTTGGAAATAACTCAAATCCAAGTACATTCAGTCGCGACATAGCTGAGACCTCCGGAAGAATCATGGCGAAAATCCAGTGGTGTGCAGCATAGATTCTCAGTTGCAATCTATTTGCAACTGAAAAACTCAATTGCAACCTACTTGCAACTACTCGCCGACGCTAATTGTGACGAAAATGCAACAACTGGAAACATTTTTTCTAGTTGCAACCTCCTTGCAATCGGAAAAAAACAAATAGTTGCAACCAAGTTGCAACTAGCCCCATTCAACGGGGGCAAGTTGCAAATGACCCAAATCGTAGTACATTCGGTCGCGACATAATTGCAACTAGGGTTTAGGGTTGAATCACAACATACTTGCGACTGGCTCGGTGGGTTCTCGGTCACAAGCAAGTTGCAAATGACTCAAATCCAAGTATATTCGGTCGCGACATAGTTGCAACTAGGGTTTAGGGTTGAATCACAAACATACGTGCGACTAGCTCGGTAGGTTCTCGGTTGCAAACAAGTTGCAACTCAAATCCCAAATACATTCAGTCGCGACATAGTTGCAACTAGGGTTTATGGTTGAATCACAACATACTTGCGACTGGCTCGGTAGGTTCTGGGTTACGAGCAAGTTGCAAATGACTCAAATCCAAGTACATTCGGTCGCGTCATAGTTGCAACTAGGTTTTAGGGTTGAATCACAACATACTTGGGACTGCTCGGTGGATTATTGGTTACAAGCAAGTTGCAAATGACTCAAATCCAACATATATTCAGTCGTGGCATAGTTGCAACTAGGGTTCAGGGTTAAATCACAAACATACTTGCGACTGCCTCGGTAGGTTCTCGGTTACAAGAAATTTGCAAATGACTCAAATCCAAAATACATCCAGTCGTGACATAGTTGCAACTAGGGTTTAGGGTTGAATCACAACATACTTGTAACCGACTTGGTAGGTTGAGAGTTACAAGCAAGTTTGCAAATGACACAAATCCAAGAACATTCAATAGTGACATAGTTGCAAAAGGGTTAAGGGTTGAATCACAAACATACTTGCGACTGGCTCAATAGGTTCTCGGCTACAAACAAATTGCGACTCAAATCCAGGTACATTGAGTCGTGACATAGTTGCAAATAGGGTTTAGGGTTGAATCGCAACATACTTGCGAATGACTTGCTTATAAGGAAGTTACAAATTACTCAAATCCAAAATACTTTCAGCCACGACATAGTTGCAACTAGGGTTTAGGGTTGAATAAAACTTGCGACTGCTCAATAGGGTTGAATCACAACATACTTACGAATGGCTCGGTAATTACAAGTTGCAAAATGACTCAAATCCAAGTACATTCAGTCGCGACATAGTTACAACTAGGGTTGAATCACAAACATACTTACGACTGGCTCGGTAGGTTCTCGGTTACAAGCAAGTTGCAAATGACTCAAATCCAAGTACATTCAGTCGCAACATAGTTGCAACTAGGGTTTAGGGTTGAATCACAACATACTTACGAATAGCTCGCCAGGTTCTCGGTTAAAAGAAAGTTACATATGACCCAAATCCTCGTACATTCTGCCGCGACATAGTTGTAACTAGGGTTTAGGGTTTAATCACAACGTACTTGCGACTGGCTCGGTAGGTTCTCGATTGCAAGAAAGCTGCAAATGACACAAATCCAAGTACATTCGCTCGCGACATAGTTGCAACTAGATTTTAGGGTTGAATCACAAACATACTTGCGACTGGATTGGTAGGTTCTCGGTTACAAACAAGTTGCAACTCAAATCCCAAGTACATTTAGTCGCGACATAGTTGCAACTAGGGTTTATGGTTGAATCACAACACACTTGCGACAACTCGGTAGGTTCTCGGTTACAAGCAAGTTGGAAATAACTCAAATCTAAGTACATTCAGTCGCGACATAGTTGCAACTAGGGTTAAGGATTGAATGCCAACATACTTGCGACTGGCTCGCTAGTTTCTTGGTTACAAGAAAGTTACAAATAACTCAAATCGAAAAATACATTCAGTCGCGACATAGTTGCAACTAGGGTTTAGGGTTGAATCAAATTGCGACTAGCTCGGTAGGTTCTCAGTTACAAGCATATTTCAAATGACTCAAATCCATGTATATTCAGTCGCACATAGTTGCAACTAGGGTTGAATCATAAACATACTTGCAACTGGCTCAGTAGGTTCTCGGTTACAAGCAAGTTGCAAATGACTCAAATCCAATTACATTCAGTCACAACATAGTTACAACTAGGGTTTAGGGTTGAATCACAACATACTTGCGACTGGCTCGGTAGGTTCTCGGTTACAAGCAAGTTGCAAATGACTCAAATCCATGTAGTCGCGACATAGTTGCAACTAGGGTTCAATCACAACATACTTGCGGCTGACTCGGTAGGTTCTCAGATACAAGGAAGTTGCAAATGACTCAAATCTAACTCCTTTTTTTGAAGTATTTTAGGTCACGATATATTTGCAACTATGGTCTAAAAAATGAATTAGAAAAAGGGGTTGCAAAAATAATTGTGAATTACAAAAATCGAGTTGTAATAAATCAAAGGTTCAGTCATGTCATACTTACAAAAACAAGTTCAACGTAAGTAAAAAACATGTTCACAACTAAATTGATTTTCAAGGAAACAACACTATTTTAAGGATGCAAAAACATGTTCATAAAAAAGATGCAAAAACTACATTTAATTTTAAAGGCTAACTCAAAAAAAAAATCAATGTAGTTTTGCATGACACCGCCCCTAATCATGTGTTTCGAACACTGTATTAGTTCTATGGGTGACATGATATGAACTGAAGTAACAACAGATTGTTTGTCGGATGCTATCTCATAAACAAAGCACTTGTTCAATTTTGAAACATTCACACTAATTACACAACTGGGCAGAATCTACGAGGTCAAGAAAAGTTATGATCAAAAATCTAAAAAACATAAACAAAAAAATTGAAAAACAAACGAACAATTTTTTTTAAAAGTTAATAAATAGTTTTAAAAAATCATGAACGAAAAAATAAAAAATTTCAAAAAGAAAATTTGAATTGTTTGAAAAATCATGAACATGAACAAAAAATCGAAAAACATAAAAATGGATTATCAAAAATAACAATAGGAAAAAAAAGAAAAACAGAAAGTATAAAAAGACGGGCTGCCGACCCACAAACGTACAAACTCATTCGACACGGGCAGCACATAGTAATTTCTAGCTAGTCTGTGCACTTCCACTTCAGCTTCCGGGCCCACAAAAGACGTAAAACCGGCCGACTTCTAGTTTTCCGCTACAGATACTACAGATACGTAAAAGACACAACCCACATATTACAAAAACCAGCGTGAATCATAAAGTAAATCCTACAGCAAGGACACGTGAATGAGAAATAGCTATTTCTCAGGCGCCTGAGAAATAGCAATCTCGCTCTTTATACAACGAAAAATTTCTAAAAATAATCTCATGTCCGAAAAATATTTTGTTTGAGCTACTGAGTTCATAGCTGAGACCTCCGGAAGAATCATGGCGAAAATCCAGTGGTGTGCAGCATAGATTCTCAGTTGCAATCTATTTGCAACTGAAAAACTCAATTGCAACCTAGTTGCAACTACCCGCCGACACTAATTGTGACGAAAATGCAACAACTGGAAACATTTTTTCCAGTTGCAACCTCCTTGCAATCAGAAAAAAACAAATAGTTGCAACCAAGTTGCAACTAGACCCATTCAACGGGGGCAAGTTGCAAATGACCCAAATCGTAGTACATTCGGTCCGACATAGTTGCAACTAGGGTTTAGGGTTGAATCACAACATACTTGCGACTGGCTCGGTGGGTTCTCGGTCACAAGCAAGTTGCAAATGACTAAAATCCAAGTATATTCGGTCGCGACATAGTTGCAACTAGGGTTTAGGGTTGAATCACAAACATACGTGTGACTAGCTCGGTAGGTTCTCGGTTGCAAACAAGTTGCAACTCAAATCCCAAATACATTTAGTCGCGACATAGTTGCAACTAGGGTTTATGGTTGAATCACAACATACTTGCGACTGGCTCGGTAGGTTCTGGATGACGAGCAAGTTGCAAATGACTCAAATCCAAGTACATTCGGTCGCGTCATAGTTGCAACTAGGTTTTAGGGTTGAATCACAACATACTTGGGACTGCTCGGTGGATTATTGGTTACAAGCAAGTTACAAATGACTCAAATCCAAAATATATTCAGTCGCGGCATTGTTGCAACTAGGGTTCAGGGTTAAATCACAAACATACTTGCGACTGGCTCGGTAGGTTCTCGGTTACAAGAAATTTGCAAATGACTCAAATCCAAAATACATCCAGTCGTGACATAGTTGCAACTAGGGTTTAGGGTTGAATCACAACATACTTGTGACCGGCTTGGTAGGTTGAGAGTTACAAGCAAGTTTGCAAATGACACAAATCCAAGAACATTCAATAGTGACATAGTTGCAAAAGGGTTAAGGGTTGAATCACAAACATACTTGCGACTGGCTCAGTAGGTTCTCGGCTACAAACAAGTTGCGACTCAAATCCAGGTACATTCAGTCGTGACATAGTTGCAAATAGGGTTTAGGGTTGAATCGCAACATACTTGCGAATGGCTTGCTTATAAGGAAGTTACAAATTACTCAAATCCAAAATACAATCAGCCACGACATAGTTGCAACTAGGGTTTAGGGTTGAATAAAACTTGCGACTGCTCAATAGGGTTGAATCACAACATACTTACAAATGGCTTGGTAATTACAAGTAAGTTACAAAATGACTCAAATCCAAGTACATTCAGTCGCGACATAGTTACAACTAGGGTTGAATCACAAACATACTAACGACTAGCTCGGTAGGTTCTCGGTTACAAGCAAGTTGCAAATGACTCAAATCCGAGTACATTCAGTCGAAACATAGTTGCAACTAGGGTTTAGGGTTGAATCACAACATATTTACGACTAGCTCGCCAGGTTCTCGGTTAAAAGAAAGTTGCGTATGATCCAAATCCTCGTACATTCGGCCGCGACATAGTTGTAACTAAGGTTTAGGGTTGAATCACAACGTACTTGCGACTGGCTCGGTAGGTTCTCGATTACAAGAAAGTTGCAAATGACACAAATCCAAGTACATTCGGTCGCGACATAGTTGCAACTAGAGTTTAGGGTTGAATCATAAACATAATTGCGACTGGATTGGTAGGTTCTCGGTTACAAACAAGTTGCAACTCAAATCCCAAGTACATTTAGTCGCGACATAGTTCCAACTAGGGTTTATGGTTGAATCACAACACACTTGCGACAACTTGGTAGGTTCTCGGTTACAAGCAAGTTGGAAATAACTCAAATCCAAGTACATTCAGTCGCGACATAGCTGAGACCTCCGGAAGAATCATGGCGAAAATCCAGTGGTGTGCAGCATAGATTCTCAGTTGCAATCTATTTGCAACTGAAAAACTCAATTGCAACCTAGTTGCAACTACCCGCCGACACTAATTGTGACGAAAATGCAACAACTGGAAACATTTTTTCCAGTTGCAACCTCCTTGCTATCAGAAAAAAACAAATAGTTGCAACCAAGTTGCAACTAGACCCATTCAACGGGGGCAAGTTGCAAATGACCCAAATCGTAGTACATTCGGTCGCGACATAGTTGCAACTAGGGTTTAGGGTTGAATCACAACATACTTGCGACTGGCTCGGTGGGTTCTCGGTCACAAGCAAGTTGCAAATGACTAAAATCCAAGTATATTCGGTCGCGACATAGTTGCAACTAGGGTTTAGGGTTGAATCACAAACATACGTGTGACTAGCTCGGTAGGTTCTCGGTTGCAAACAAGTTGCAACTCAAATCCCAAATACATTTAGTCGCGACATAGTTGCAACTAGGGTTTATGGTTGAATCACAACATACTTGCGACTGGCTCGGTAGGTTCTGGATGACGAGCAAGTTGCAAATGACTCAAATCCAAGTACATTCGGTCGCGTCATAGTTGCAACTAGGTTTTAGGGTTGAATCACAACATACTTGGGACTGCTCGGTGGATTATTGGTTACAAGCAAGTTGCAAATGACTCAAATCCAAAATATATTCAGTCGCGGCATAGTTGCAACTAGGGTTCAGGGTTAAATCACAAACATACTTGCGACTGACTCGGTAGGTTCTTGGTTACAAGAAATTTGCAAATGACTCAAATCCAAAATACATCCAGTCGTGACATAGTTGCAACTAGGGTTTAGGGTTGAATCACAACATACTTGTGACCGGCTTGGTAGGTTGAGAGTTACAAGCAAGTTTGCAAATGACACAAATCCAAGAACATTCAATAGTGACATAGTTGCAAAAGGGTTAAGGGTTGAATCACAAACATACTTGCGACTGGCTCAATAGGTTCTCGGCTACAAAAAGATTGCGACTCAAATCCAGGTACATTGAGTCGTGACATAGTTGCAAATAGGGTTTAGGGTTGAATCGCAACATACTTGCGAATGACTTGCTTATAAGGAAGTTACAAATTACTCAAATCCAAAATACATTCAGCCACGACATAGTTGCAACTAGGGTTTAGGGTTGAATAAAACTTGCGACTGCTCAATAGGGTTGAATCACAACATACTTACGAATGGCTCGGTAATTACAAGTTGCAAAATGACTCAAATCCAAGTACGTTCAGTCGCGACATAGTTACAACTAGGGTTGAATCACAAACATACTTACGACTGGCTCGGTAGGTTCTCGGTTACAAGCAAGTTGCAAATGACTCAAATCCGAGTACATTCAGTCGCAACATAGTTGCAACTAGGGTTTAGGGTTGAATCACAACATACTTACGACTAGCTCGCCAGGTTCTCGGCTAAAAGAAAGTTGCATATGACCCAAATCCTCGTACATTCTGCCGCGACATAGTTGTAACTAGGGTTTAGGGTTGAATCACAATGTACTTGCGACTGGCTCGGTAGGTTCTCGATTGCAAGAAAGTTGCAAATGACACAAATCCAAGTACATTCGCTCGCGACATAGTTGCAACTAGAGTTTAGGGTTGAATCACAAACATACTTGCGACTGGATTGGTAGGTTCTCGGTTACAAACAAGTTGCAACTCAAATCCCAAGTACATTTAGTCGCGACATAGTTGCAACTAGGGTTTATGGTTGAATCACAACACACTTGCGACAACTCGGTAGGTTCTCGGTTACAAGCAAGTTGGAAATAACTCAAATCCAAGTACATTCAGTCGCGACATAGTTGCAACTAGGGTTAAGGATTGAATGCCAACATACTTGCGACTGGCTCGCTAGTTTCTTGGTTACAAGAAAGTTACAAATAACTCAAACCGAAAAATACATTCAGTCGCGACATAGTTGCAACTAGGGTTTAGGGTTGAATCAAATTGCGACTAGCTCGGTAGGTTCTCAGTTACAAGCATATTTCAAATGACTCAAATCCATGTATATTCAGTCGCACATAGTTGCAACTAGGGTTGAATCATAAACATACTTGCAACTGGCTCAGTAGGTTCTCGGTTACAAGCAAGTTGCAAATGACTCAAATCCAATTACATTCAGTCACAACATAGTTACAACTAGGGTTTAGGGTTGAATCACAACATACTTGCGACTGGCTCGGTAGGTTCTCGGTTACAAGCAAGTTGCAAATGACTCAAATCCATGTAGTCGCGACATAGTTGCAACTAGGGTTCAATCACAACATACTTGCGGCTGGCTCGGTAGGTTCTCAGATACAAGGAAGTTGCAAATGACTCAAATCCAACTCCTTTTTTTGAAGTATTTTAGGTCACGATATATTTGCAACTATGGTCCAAAAAATGAATTAAAAAAAGGGGTTGCAAAAAGAATTGTGAATTACAAAAATCGAGTTGTAATAAATCTAAGGTTCAGTCATGTCATACTTACAAAAACAAGTTCAACGTAAGTAAAAAACATGTTCACAACTAAATTGATTTCAAGGAAAAAACACTATTTTAAGGATGCAAAAACATGTTCATAAAAAAGATGCAAAAACTACATTTAATTTTGAAGGCTAACCCAAAAAAAAAATCAATGTAGTTTTGCATGACACCGTCCCTGATCATGTGTTTCGAACACTGTATTAGTTCTATGGGTGACATGATATGAACTGAAGTAACAACAGATTGTTTGTCAGATGCTATCTCATAAACAAAGCACTTGTTCAATTTTGAAACATTCACACTAATTACACAATGGGCAGAATCTACGAGGTCAAGAAAAGTTAAGTTCAAAAATCTAAAAAACATAAACAAAAAAATTGAAAAACAAACTAAAATAAACAGTTTTAAAAAATCATGAACGAAAAAATAAAAAATTTCAAAAAGAAAATTTGAATTGTTTGAAAAATCATGAACATGAACAAAAAATTGAAAAACATAAAAATGGATTATCAAAAATAACAATAGGAAAAAAAAGAAAAAAAAAGAAAAACAGAAAGTACAAAAAGACGGGGTACCGACCCACAAACGTACAAACTCATTCGACATGGGCAGCACAGAGTAATTTCTAGCTAGCCTGTGCACTTCTACTTTAGCTTCCGGGCCCACAAAAGACATAAAACCGGCCGACTTCTAGTTTCCCGCTACAAATACTACAGATACGTAAAAGACACAACCCACACATTACAAAAACCAGCGTGAATCATAAAGTAAATCCTTCAGCAAGGACACGCGACTGTATCTTTTTTACTTCATGACTGAAATTAATTTGTAAATCAGTTTAGCAGCTTATGAATAAAATGTACCTACCGAGAAGTTTTACCATAAAGTGATACTAATTGTCAATGTTGCAAATTTATATTAATATACAAAACCTTTTCACTACCATCGAAGGCATTATATAAATTTCACATTTACATAAATATGAAATTAATTTTGTATAGTTAATGGCATGTGCCTTGCGTCTCCCACACGGTTGAATCATGTGATTAATATGCTTACCTTTTTTCTTGCAGATGGATTCTCCGACACGATCCGATCAACGTACTCCTGTGGAAGACTTGTCCAACACCATTGCCATAAGTAACAATGATGATATATTGTAAGTGATCTGATGCTCAACTACTGACTACATTGTGTATTTTTATAGGTGCGGTTGACACCAGTAATGCACGGGAACCCATTGATGCGAAAGAGCGCAATAGGCAACGTGCTCGGGAGCGATATGCACATATGGATAAACAAAAGAAAGATGAATTGCTTAAAAAGCGTGGCGAAGCCTATCAACAAAAGAAAGCACGATCAACAGTTAATACACTTAAGTCACATGATAATCCATCTGCACTCTCTCAGCTGCAAAGCACGCCCGTTGTTACAGGTACACTTTACAATTATGTATATCACTTACTGGCTTCATGTTTATAATGCAACTAAACCACTCGATCCTTGATTTTTACCCAGGCGACACCGCTTGGAACAAGGAAAATGGGGTCCCTATTAATAACGGCGCATACCAGAGCCAATCATTTCATATTTCTTCTCAAGGGCAAGAAAGCCTCACAGACGGTACTTAAGACAACTAAACCCTAATAAAGTGAATGCAACTATGTTAATAATTCATATCTAATGCAGTTACATATGTGATGTTTTTTCTATATAGAAACTGTTGGCATCAACAATAGGTATGATGATGGACCTATTGAGACACTGTCCATAGATCCAAAGGAGCGGAGGAGGCAACAAGATAGGGAACGATATGCAAAGATGGATAGCATGAAAAAAGAAGAATTGTTGAGAAGGCACCGTGAATCCCATCAAAAACGAAAATCATCGACATGGAACAAGGAGAATGAGGTTCCAGCTGACGACAGCGAATGGTTAAGAAGGAATGACAACTACCAGAGGCAGTCAACTCATGTGCCATTTCAAGGGCAATATATCATCCCAACTGGTAAGATGGCAACTCATTCTTACTTAAGACGATGCAGTAACATAAATAATTAATAAAATATTACCTAATTGTGTGAAGTTGTTTTGCCATATATAATTCAAAATAACTATGTTAATAATTCATACCCATTGGAGTTATTAATATGATTTGTTTGTTCTATGTAGATTTAGTTAACATGAACAATTGCAATAATGATGGACCCAGGCCACCCCTCATTCAGTCACAAACCATAGTAGATAGTACAGAGCAGAAGAAGGAGCAAAGAAGGGAACGATATGCACAAATGGATACCAAAAAGAAAAATGAACTACTAGCAAGAAAGCGTGGAGCCTATCAACAAAATAAATCATTAGCAGGTAAGGAATGGACATTTAACAAGATAAAATATATCAATAATAGCATGGGAAAATATTTGGATGATATATCCACTCTTCTTAGCATTATCATTTAATTTTTTATAGAGCAAATTGAAACAAAGCGAGCAAGGGATAGGCTTCATTATGCCGATATGACTCCTAAGCAAAAGCGTTCAAAGAAGGCTCTCCGCGAGTTGCGACGCAACAGCCTGAGTAAAGAATCCATAGCCATGGAGAACCCATGTTGGACCCCTGAGTTTGTTCATACCCCTGCTCCTCAAGGCTCCATACCCACAAGTGATTGGTATATTCCTGAGTTCAGCGGAACCCCTATTTATATCCAATCTGCTTCGGAGCAAATGTCAGGGGAGGTGACCCCTAACATGGATGTTCGTAATATATCATGGAGAAAACATGTAACACCTGGAGAAAGGCATACATTGCTAGGTCTTCGAAATGAATCATTCTATGCAAATAGTAAGAAGCGTGTGACTGCACCGGTAGATGAAAACCTGGCGATGACTATGGAAGGCGTCAATGGTTCTAATCAACCAACACAATCAATCATCATTAACAATGGTAATGTTCATATCCTCATTGTTCTATATTGCTCTAATTTAAGTCATTAGCAGTTGTAATGATCATACTTTCATGTTGTATTCACAGAAACTACGGCTCCCTCGCCCGAGATTGTTCAAATACAACAAACACGCTCACAAGCCAATGATGATTGTAATTGTTTTGATCATACTCATTCCTTGTCATATTTGAAACATGTTCTCTTAAAAAATTATTGTATGATAGGTGAGGACGAGGGTGTCATACTGGATGAAGACTCTGAAGATGAGGAAGGTTACGTGTTCGCTGGACAAGGTAACTTGCTCATGTTCCACATCATCGCATGTATATATTGCGCATAATTTTTGAAATCATGTTGTTAACTACCATTTCAGAAGAGGAGATGGATGAGGATGTTGAAATAGATGAGGTTGAGCATGACTCTGCCTTAATTTCAACCGCCCCAGATCCATATGACATGGTGTACAAGACAATCCCAACCGAGACACACATGCTAAAGCCTGTTGTGGACTGCAAATATTGTGGTGCAAAGAGGTTCGAGCATGAGTCCCAAGGGTTTTGTTGTCGTAATGGGAAGATCAAACTAACTAACACAGATACACCACTCGAGCTCATGAGGCTTTGGACGAGTGAAGACCCCGATGCTCAGCATTTTCGTGACAACATCAGGTTTTTCAATGGGCATTTCTCGTTCACCTCACTATATTGTCACCTGGATGAGAATACCACTAACACATCAAAGCACCCTATATACACTTTCCATGCCCATGGCCAAATGTACCACAACTTACGGTCATTTGGCAGACAAGATGGTTTGGAGCGCAGTCACCTGGAGCTTTACTTCTTTGATGATGACCCAAGTTTAGAGCACAGATATCTATTTGCCGCAAAGAGCAGTGCATTAAAGATAAAGAAATAATCACACACCTAGTCAACATACTTCGTGACAATCCATACTCTGAACATCTCCGGAGTATGGGACAGGTTGAAGATGTTGATGACTATCATATCACACTAAACCTTGACCAAAGGACGGATCAAAGAAGATACAATGCACCTTCCACTTCAGAAGTACCCGCTGTTTGGGTAGAGGGTAGCGAACACCGAAGACATTTCAAAAATAGCGTCATCCTGCAAGGGAAGAATAGAGATATATTTGGTATAAAGTCCTATCATGGATGCTATGATGCACTGTCCTACCCTCTATTCTTCCCTAGAGGCGAACTTGGGTGGCATACCGATATCCCCAAGGAAAAGGTTCCCTATGAAACTGTGATGGCAGCTCGTGCAGCTCGTTTAGCTCGTCGTAATAACGACGAGTCCTCCCAATGCCTACTAGGTGATAACGATGATGACGAGAGTGATGAAAACAACGATGATGCAGGTTAGTGTTCAAATTGGTTGTTTCATGTGCAGTCCATGCTATGTAGTAGGATCTCTCCTTTCTAACACCGTTCATTTTAAATTCATTGTGCAGGTTCCGGAGGTAGACTATGTGTGTCTGTGCGGGACTACTACTGCTACAAATTCCAGATGCGTCCTGGGATATTCAACCCGATCCTCTACGGAAAGTGTCTTTTCCAGCAGTTTGCAGTCGACACATATATCAAGATCGAGAACTCCCGATTGGACTATATATGGAATAATCAAGATACGATAAGGGCGGACCTGTACCAAGGCTTAGTGGACAGTTTGCATGCTGGCGAGGGTAGGGCGGACGCTATTGGAAAGCGTACAGTATTGTCTACGTCATTTATTGGTGGTCCACGAGACAAGAGGCATCGCTACATGGATGCCATGGCCTTGGTGAGAAAGTATGGCAAGCCAGACATCTTCCTTACAATGACATGCAACCCCAACTGGGAAGAGATCAAGCGCGAGCTCTACCTAGGGTAGACACCTCAGGATCGCCCAGACCTTGTTGTGCGTGTTTTTACGGCGAAGCTGGAGGAACTCAAGCATAAGCTGCTTAAGAAGGACATCCTTGGCAAGGTCAGGGCATATGTGTACGTGGTGGAGTTCCAAAAGAGGGGCCTTCCACATGCACACTTCTTTCTCATCATGGAGGGGCGATACAAGCTCACGTGCCCTGAGTAGTATGACCGTCTTATCTCTGTCGAGCTCCCAAACACAAAGAAGTACCCAGAACTATACAAGATGGTCGTGAAACATATGATGCATGGCCCATGCGGTGCTTTGAACCGTGATTGCCCATGCACGAAGGGTCGTCCTACTTGCAAGAATCAATATCCTCGACCTCACAATGAGGCTACCTTACAGGGCAAGGACTCCTACCCTCTATACAGAAGACGTAAATATGGTTGTAGAGTAATGGTTCGAAAGGAATGGCTAGATAATAGGTGGGTTGTCCCATACAACCCTTACCTTTTGCGTCACTTCAATTGTCACATTAATGTTGAGGCATGCGGTAGCATAAAAGTCGTTAAGTACCTATTTAAGTACATATATAAGGGACATGATCGAGCTTCTATTTCGATGAGTGAGGTTGACAGAACAGATAGCAATGGATACATAGATGAGATCTAACAATATAGAGATGCGAGGTGGGTGACTCCTCCAGAAGCCTTGTGGAGGATATACGGCTTTAAGTTGAGTGAGAACTCACCACCTGTGATACAGCTATAGCTCCATCTGCCAAACCTGCACATGGTTTCATTCAAACAGGGCCAAGATATCCGACGAGTAGTTAACCGTGAAGGTGTTGAGAAGTCAATGCTTACAGAGTACTTTGAGGCAAACAGATTACACGAGGAGGCTCGTTGTATCTTGTATAGGGACTTCTCTGAATGGTATACATGGCAGAAAGGCAAGAAGAAAGGTGAGAATAAATACTGGAAGAGAAGGTCACTAAAAGCAGATGGTACACCTTCACGAATACAAGTTGGAAGAATTGTGTCAACTCATCCAGCGGAGGGGGAACGCTATTACCTACAAGTCCTTCTAAACCATGTCACTGGGGCCACCTCCTACGATGACTTGAAGACGGTTAATGGCGAGTACCTACCATCCTTTCGCGAAGCTGCAGAGAGAAGGGGGTTGATCGAAGGGGATAACACATTAGATGACTCCCTTACTGAATCTACATTGTATGAGATGCCATCATCTCTACGAAGGCTCTTTGCAACAATATTGGTATTCTGCGAGCCTAGCGATGTGCGTGGGCTCTAGGAGAAGCACTTTAATGCAATGTTAGAAGACTATCGCTGCAACGAACCATCAGATGTTGTAGTTGAGCAAAAGGTTCTCATAGATATCAGGAATATGCTACAATCAATGGGCAAGGAAATAAAGTCATTTCCTCTTCTTGATATTGATGAAGAATTTGACAGCGCCACCGGCGTGGCAAGGGAGATATTTGAGGAGTCTAGCATCGAGCCCAAAGATGAGGACAAAAGCCTATCAGAATCACTTAATAAGGATCAAAGGGTCGCATATGATGAAATCATGTCCGCCATTGATGGCGATGAGGGTGGTGTATTCTTTGTGGATGGACCTGGAGGCACCGGAAATACTTTTCTGTATAGAGCACTGCTCGCAATGGTGCGCAGGCAGAAAAAGATTGCTGTAGCAACAGCTACATCGGGTGTTGCAGCTTCGATAATGCCTAGAGGAAGAACAGCACATTCACGGTTCAAGATACCGTTGAACATTGATGATGGTGGGCTTTGTACCTTCACTAAACAAAGCGGTACTGCCAAGCTACTTCAGTCCGCTTCTCTTATTATTTGGGATGAGGCTTCCATGACAAAGAGACAAGCAGTAGAGGCGTTGGATAACAGTATGCGAGATATATTGAGCCGACAAGACCTACCATTTGGTGGAAAGACGGTTGTGTTTGGTGGAGATTTCAGACAGGTCCTCCCTGTTGTCCGTAAGGGATCCAGGGCTCAGATAATTGATTCTTCTATACGTAGGTCTTACCTTTGGGATTACATGTGTCACCTAAAGCTGGTACGCAATATGAGGGCACACAGTGATCCATGGTTTGCGGACTACCTATTGCGCATCGGTGATGGTGACGTCCGTCTTCCAGATGAGATATGTGTGCCGTGTACTAGGAAGAAGAGCATTGACCTTGATACGTTAATAGACAATGTGTTTCCTAGTCTTGGTGCTAACATGGAAGACCCAAACTACATCACCTCTAGAGCAATTTTGTCGACACGAAACGACTGTGTGGATAGGATTAATTTGAAGATGATCAATCGATTCCAGGGAGATGAGATGGTGTATCGTAGCTTTGATTCTGCGGTGGACGACCCTCATAACTACTACCCATCTGATTTCCTTAACACGCTCACGCCTAATGGTCTGCCCCCACATTTGTTGAAACTCAAGATCAACTGCCCTATCATATTGCTCAGAAACATTGACCCTGCGAACGGACTCTGCAATGGCACGAGGCTGGTGGTTCGAGGATTCCAAAGGAATGTCATTGATGCAGAAATTGTGTTGCGCCAACATGCTGGAAAGAGGATCTTTTTGCCAAGGATCCCGCTTTGCCCCTCTGATGATGAAATGTTCCCTTTTCAGTTCAAGAGAAAGCAGTTTCCTATCAGGCTCAGCTTCGCCATGACGGTTAACAAGGCACAAGGGCAAACTATCCCGAATGCTGGTATCTACTTGCCAGAGCCGGTGTTCTCTCACGGACAATTGTATGCAGCGCTATCTAGATCCACCGCTAGAAAGAATGTCAAGATTCTTGTCATCCCAGATGCTGGTAATAAGAACAGTAACCCAAATGATAGCAAAAAGGAGAGTTCAAATTATAACAAGAGCAAGAGCTCCGATTGTCTTGTTGGTGCGTACACGAAGAATATCGTCTATAGAGAGATCCTTACGTCATAAGGTGAGATATTTGGCACCTGCAATTTCAATAATCATACTTTTATATTTCCTTCAAATATTACTTATTTTGTGCATATCAACTCAATTATTGTGTTAATCATGTGTTACTCAGGAAAACCAAATTAGTTATATTCATGTGTTAGGTTCTGTAGCGCTAGAAATAACTCAACCAGATGGACATGATTATAATCTAGCCACAGATCCATAGGCCAGTTACGTAAATACAAAATGCTCTCGTTTTTTTATATAATATTGCATGGAGGATAGCTCTGATGTCTTACTTCAACGTGTAATACAGTTCAAGATACCAAGCGTACAGGATCAAGTCTCTGTTATTTTATACAACGTATTTACTTGTTTCGAAGCCAGTTCTACTGCCACGAAATTTAGAACTATTTTGTCACACCACACCAGTTTATAGGGTCATAAATGAGTCCAGTTTATGAGAGAAAATCTGAACCATACGGGTGATTTGATAGAGAAGTTGTACATATTGGAAATTTATAACATTTGCTACAGAAGAAATAAGACATGAGAGCATCACCCATGTTGACTGTGTAAGATAAAACAAATGAAGTATTCTAATATTATTATTGTGAAATTTTGAAGAAGCATTGTATTAATTGTTACTGTTTTATAGCCATTTTAAGTGGGTCATTTTAGTTTTACCTGTCCTGATCCCTTTGTACTCTGTTGATGTTGCTGCAGTGTTCCTCTCTATTACCACGTGCAAAATTATATATCCTTATGTGGCTTCAGTTTCCTTCAAATGGTGTAAGTCATAAACTAATTCTGCGTCCAAAAATGTTAATATGCACATGTATTCCTTTTTGTATGGTACAACCTGGAGCTTGAATCATGATATTCATCTATTCTCAGTTAATTCATTACCCCATTCTATTTCTGTTTAAGCAAGAATGTTTCTATTACTAATTGTTTATATAGCTGAAAGCCTATGATCTGAAATTTTGTGTAGAGCATTGAACATCATAGTCATACTTTAGCCTAGATATCTGCTGGTTTTCAGCGAGATGATGACAAGCCTAAACATGTTGTTCTTTTTCTTCATGGAATATGATGACGTACTGTTGGCTAGAAATTTGAATCTAACAGTAAGTGATACGGTTGAATTATGGGTATTTTATACTAAGAGTTGTGTTCCCTTTTTCTTTCAGGGATCAAAGCATGTGTACAAAGTAAGTGATATGGTTGAAGCATGAAGCAAGTTTCTTCGTCTATCTTCTTAGGCATCTTCGGAAACAAATTTCAACATACATCAATCAAACCTTTTGTGGAAGCCCTCTCATTGAAACCTGAAAGAAGCATTTAGGCTACTCTCTATTGGTTCTATATAAGTGAATAGAGTGTTTGGTGGTCCTACCAGTGGATGTATACCTGAAAATATTCAATTTGTAGCATGTGAGAGGTTCTATATTCTTGTAGGTCTAAGAAATGGCATGCTACATAGGTTTGAGATAGATTGAGTTAGACGCAAAAAAGGACCATTATTTCCCTGGTTCCAGCATCTGAGAGATTCTACATTCTTGCGGGTCTAAGAAATGTCATGCTACTTAGGTTTGAGTTAGATGCAAACAAGGACCATTATTTCCCTGATTGCTTTTACGAAGAGTCTTTTACACCTTGCGTGCATTTCACAATACCCTTGTTCATGATAGAAGGGGTGGTCGAGGGTGTCGGGGAAATGCCTTACGATTTTATTGCTATGCTGTTACACATATAGTTAGCCAGAATACAGTGCCTTCCTAAAACATATCTCGACCATGTATGTTAATATTTTTAAATGACATAAATTCATGGAGTTTGTATATTAATATTTTTGAATTATTTACATATATATTTGTTCCCGGTGCAACGCACGGGCATTTTACTAGTAAGGGAAAACTTGCTGCTGTTCTACAAACCTCTGCATTTGGAGGCCCAACAATTGTCTACAAGAATAGAAGTGCGTAGACATCAGTGGCGATATCCATCGGAGAACAGGGTGAGGCCTATAGTGGCGTGGTGGTCTTAGTACCGCCCACCCCTCCAACAATGATGTACTTCCTTTAACAAGAAAAGGAATTGCGGTAAAACAAATCATGTGTCTCCACGTGCTCCACTACGGTTTCCTCGTTACTCATTCTTACTCGCCTTTACTCACTAGTAGTTAGGTTTGCATATAGGGAAATTCTTTGTAATTGCATATCTAGAGAATTTACCTTTTGTGTCAAGCCTAAATTTGAAAAATCATTAAAATTTGAAGTAGCACATATTCACCCCCCCTCCAGGTGCCCATACGATCCATTTCAATTGGTATCAGAGCCTTGTCTCTTTATTCGGGCTTAACTGCCTAAGAGAAGTATGGGTAAGAAGGAAAATGGGAGTGAGGTTGTGGACAAGGTCACAATGGATCACCTCAAGACGTTGGAAACAACCTTGTTAAAATCCTTTGAGACCAAAATGGAAGAGATGCAGCAAATGATTGCTCGTCTCACCTCATCTACAACCCCACCTCCATCTTCCTCTGAGGCCACCACTCCTCTATCTAAGGATAAGGCTCATGCTGACTTCAAGGAAGATGAGGTGGTGGGTGAGAAAAATAATGGCTCCACTTCCAAGAAGGGAAGTGGTAAGGAGTATTATAGTGAGGTCTCTCACCTATATTCTCCTGACCCACCTATCCCTCACCCTCATATAAACAATAGGGGTGATCCACCAAGCTTACCACATCTTCATTTAATCAATGGCAATTCTTAATGAAATCTCATGTGTGCAGTTCGTCGATTGAGCTTTGGAGGATCATTGAAGATGACCTTCATATTGGAGACTCCACCAACTTGACAAGAAGAGAAGCGGTGGACAGTCAACTAAATGCAACGACTCTTCACATGATTCAGGTTGGTGTGGGCCTGAAGGACATGCCATATATTGAGCACTTTAACACCGCCAAAGAAGCTTGGGATGCTCTCACCGACTTGTTCATCGGAAATGAAAGCATGAGAAGAAATAGGTATGATGCTCTAAGCAATGAAGCTGAAGGATTCTACATGTTGGATGGTGAGGACCATGAGGACATGTATAGAAGGCTCAAGAGCATTGCAACAACGTTTAGAAAGCATGGAGCCACTCACATTGATGATTCTTGGATCAAAAGAAAATATGCGAGTGCCCTCGTGCCTTTTGAGCCCACAGACTTGAAGAGTTTGCAAGGTAGACATAACTACCACAAAATGACTTCCAATGAAGTCATGCAAGAAATGGCAGCCTTCAAGGTAGCAGCTATGCAAGAAACGGCAGCCTTCAAGAATGTGGAAGATGCTCGTGCTCGGGCAATTAGGATGCAAAAGGGAGTTAATGTTGCACTAAAGGCAAATGTTGTTGAACAAGATGAGGATGATAGAGGGTACGATGTTGTCTCCATGAGTTGTCCCGAGGAGGTCAAGCGTGCTCATGGTGATTACACGGCCTTCTATGCAAGAAACTTTTGGAAGGACCCAGCTAAGGCTAAATCTAAACTTGAGCGCAAGAATGGGTCAAGTGGACAAAAGGAGAATGGTCCAAAACTAAGGACTTGCTACAATTGTGGAGACTGTTTGCACTTTGTGGCTGAGTGTCCCTACCAAAGTAGAGAAGACAATGGGGGCAGGCTCATCCTCAAAGAAAAGTCTAAGGCACCTCGAAAGAAGCCATTTGTCAAGAAAAATGGTCCTTACAAGAAGCAACCTAAGATTGTCTTGGTGGCACAAGAGGAATATTCATCCGCAAGGGAAGATGAAGAGGATGAAGATAGCTCTTGAGAGGTGGCTGCTATAGCCACCACATCTAGCACCATATCGCTCTTCGACTCTCCCAATGAAAACATCATCAACAACAACGTCACTTACCTTATGGCAAGAGGGTCTGAGGTATCATTGTCTATCTCTTCATTTCCTAAAACTACTATGAATGTTGATATGGATGATCATACACGTCTTAGGATAAAATAAGAGGTTATTGCTTTGGACAATTTTTTCACTAACTTTCAAGGTGAGCACAAACTTCATTTTGATACTCTTATGAGTCAACTTGCCCACTCCGAAGAACTCCTCGGAGAAAAGGGGAGAATTGAAAGAGAAGATGCCACGGAGATAGCCTCTTTGAAGAATGCTCTAGAAGAAGAAGAGGCTCGAGTATCTCTAGAGGAGAAGCTTGAGTCAATTGAGGAGTGTCATGAAGAGGTTGTTGAAGGGGATCCGCAGCAGAAAACAAAAAAATTCCTATGATAGAACCCCAAAACTACCTAGGATCTATCTATGTAGTAATGCGGTAATGGCCGGAGCGTAGAGAATGCATACCCTTGTAGACCATACGCGGTTAACGTTCCGCGGGGAACGTGGTTGATGTAGTCATACTCGTAGCTGACCTCAAGGTCGCGAAGCTCCTCGCAGGTCACCCCTTTCTCCTTCTTTATCTTCATCGTGCATCAGCTCCGGCTCACGACATTTAAGCGCCCCAAGTGTTGCACCTCGTGTCTTCATACACATCCGGTGCACGATGAGACCTCCGGCTCCCCGATCTCGCTGGGAGTGCGGATGTTGATATCCGGCTAGGAATCCCTGCAGCGCAACAGCATGCTACAGGTGTGCCTCGATCGCACAGCCCAGACTTGGGGCCATGGTCACAAGATATAGAGAGAGGGAGGGAGAAAGTCAACCAAAGGACTTCTCAAATTGTGTGTTTAATCCCACCCATGGGCACCCCTTTATATAGTCTAAGGGGGTGTACCTTTCTCAAAAGTTAAGCCATGTGGGACTAATTGATAAAGGAAAATATCAGCAGAAATTCGGAATAGCAGCATGGGCCAAATCCAGCCCAAGTAGACAAAGCAGCAGCAGCTAAGGCAGTGCTGGCCAGGTGGGCCCTGGCCGCGGCCCACCCCGCGCCCAGCCTTCCTCCCACGCGGCTCCGGCTCGGCTATGCCGGCCTGGCCCGTGCCGGCCCGTTAGCGGCAGCCCACCCGCGCCTGGGTGCTCGCCCTGCCTGGACCACAAAGCCTCGCCAGCCCTCTGGCTCCCGCCCGCTTGGTAGTCGCCTGTGCAGCGTTTAGCAACTACCGCCCACCTATGTGGGCTGCCAGGCCCATACGTGGCAAGAGCAGATTTTTTCTGCTATTTCCTTTTTCTTTTTCAGGGTAATTTCCTCTAGGTCAAATCCCTCCGGGGTTTTGGCCTAATAAGGAAGTTGCCCTATAAACTTTAATCTAAATATTTATTTAGTATATATTAATTCATAATTAATATGTAATAAATGTATATTTAAATTCCCATTTATCTGAAAATACTTTTCCGATCTTTTCCTTTATTCTTTCTCCGAACAACTTCGGATCTCTCTACGGAACGATTCCGGCTTTCTCTTTCTCTACTATGATTCCGTCTTACGAATGATCGCTCTCATCGTACCCTTAAGTGTATCCTCTCACGGCTCGGGAATGCTCTAGACATGATTTGTATCAATGATCAACAGAGGGACCAAGGATATCCATGTGACCCCTATGCATTCCTGATGACAATGTCGTTTGAACCGCTAAATGTAGCATCCTCTTCCTTTTGTTTCTCGATACGACTTGTCCGAGATCCGATCATTGGTATCCCATACCTTGTTCAATCTCGTTCACAACAAGTGTGTTTTCTTTTTACCATGATATTACATCCCCATGACCGAGTCACATGTTGCAACATTTATGGATGTAATCTCACCAAGCCGGCCGTTTGTATCTTTGCCCGTCATGTGGGTGAAAAAATCCCGGTCTTGCAGTCACATGTCATCAACTGTTCCTTTGGAATACCGAACATACACCTTTATGGCCACCGTATTACCATATGACGGTTGATGTAGTCAAAGTAGGCTCGGAAAACAGTGAGTAATATGAGCTCACGGTCTAAGAAGAAGGAGTCTAGGTATAGCTGTTGCAACAATGAACTATATGACTTGATCGTGTTGCAATCCTTCGAGGAATGTCCAATCACATCATTCTCTAATGATATGATCCCGTTGTCAGTCGGCATAAATGCCCATGATCTTGAAACCTAGATCATCGTCATGACCAATGAACTAGTATAAATAGAGGCTACTAGGGACTTGTATGTTTCATACCACACCTGTACCAATGTTTCTACTTAGCACAGTTATAACACAATATGAAACTATTATAAACTAATTGAGATATGACAATAAAAACCTATTTATTATTTGCCTCTAGGGCATATCTCCTTCAGTCTCCCACTTGCACTAGAGTACAAATAATCCAGCTCGCATTTTACTCATATAAACCATATACTATATGCGTTTACAGATCATTCATGCTCATGGGAAATGTCATGTCCATGTTCTGTTTTACCAGATCATTATGTCTTTTGCAAATCGGTAATGTCTTCCTAATTTTGACACTCACACCATTATCTTATAATGGGTCGAAGTATTTGTTTGGCGACAAAGTGAGACTTTGTTTCTAGTGTTTATGATGACGGTCATTTTCACCGTTGTCATCTAAACTTCGAAACATACTTTGCTATCCTTTGTGTATATACTGTAGTCATGGCAGCAGAACGAGGTCGGATTCTAGGAGCTTAGAGTGACTTTAGATCAACCTCGAGGGCTTTCTCATGGGCACTGGGCCCTGGGACACACCATTCTATGTTAAAAGCGAACTAGCCCTGCCATAACATTATACATCACACCAGATGTATCCTTTATACTTCTATATCTATGTAGATCCTAGTGCATGAAATGCATCTATGCCACTTACATTGCTTCTTGTCATTTAAGTACAAACTTAATTTTGGTTCAATGATCAGCTCGGGAATCACTTTAAAGACATGCTCTTACAGTTAAGACTTTGTCCTACCAACCAGAACCTCGGGTCACGTTACGTCGAGTATACAACATGGTTATATGGAAGAACCTATGACTGAGGCATAGGAAATGCAACGCATCTCTTTCTTTCAACCATAGTTGCAATACTCAATGCTTCATATAGTAAGAACTTCTTTCTTACCTTGTTCCATTCTGAATTACTTTAGAGTCTTGCTTAGGACATTCTGAACATCTTTCAGAATCAAGTATAGGAAGCATTCGACATTCAGTGTTTATTAAACTCACCAATCTATCTCGATAGATCTTTTTATTTAATAACTTCAACTTCATCCTAACTTAAATATTATTAACACCAATCACATCATTCATATATGTCATCCACATATCACAGAATGATTTCACGCTCCCACTCAAATATGACATTCATGTTTGAGATCCAGGGATTTCACTTAGCTCCCACTAAAAATATGTCATCCACATATTATGAATTAGCCAAGTCGATTTGCTCCCACTCAAATCTAGGTCCTCTCGATAATCTTGGATATTCCAAAATTCTTTGTTCATTATCAATTTGAGAATTCCACTAATGACTATTCATTTCTCGTACTTAGGTCCATCCCGCTTCTTTGTAATTTGTAGGTATGTCTTGTTCAAAACATGACAAGTGAATCAACAATATGATTCCACAAACTTGTAGAATATATAGTTGAGTCCTACTTTCTTTAGTAAAAGTATTCCTTGAAACTTTATGATCATTATCATTAGTTTCTCCTTGTAGAGTCGGTTTCACGAAACAAAATCCGCTGCGCCACTCAACAATTCGGAGGTAAGGTCAAATACCTTGTTTTGATCTTTTAATTTCTTCCACTTGTATCTTCATCAAGACACGTCAATTTTGGACAATAGAAGGTTTGCCCTTTTGTGGAAGATGCATTCATAGCTTCCTAAGAATGCTCTACAAAGACTTGTTTATTCGCCACGATTTCGACTTGTCGAAATCTCCAGAAACTCGAACTTGCCATAACACTTATGGTGTTGTTTCCACAAATCTTTTAGATGTTCCTTTGTGTTTCAAATGAGTGTTTGCTTATTTCGATCTTTAACTCTAAACGACAACTATAACCCTGATAAGAGATAATATTATACCATATGTATCTAATACATATTGATTATGATGTTTCGACATTTCAACATAGTTTGAATTCGTCCAATTATCATAATTTGTGAAACATCTTTCACAAGTCCCTTTTATGCTAAACTTAACTTGAATACCTTAGTCATGTCGATCAAATCAAAGAGACTTCGTATTCTTGTTAATTTCAATATCCTTTTATTGTTGTGAACTCATTTGAACAATTCAAATCATTTCGAACTCATGTTTCATTAAGTAAATACACTTATTCACTTAAGTCCACAATTAACTAATGATTTCCACTATTTGTTGAAAATACGATATATCACTATGTATAAGTTTCAACATTTCTTCGCATATCACCATTTTACCAGAATGCGGAGTTTTTGTCATTCTGCCCAAGAGGCATGGTTTTGCAAAGTCTCTAGATTAATCATCTAGGACCCCGATCTTCATTAAGAACATGCAATAACCAAAATGACTTAAACTATAGTGTCATTTTATTATTAAACTTTGGATATCTTTTAGCATTCTAATCCTCTTATAAATGTTTAAACTATTATCATTAACATAGTGATGAGAATAACTTATTTATAATCGTAATGTGACCATAAGGTATTGTTCATAAGAATAGTACAAACTAGCTTGTAACTTGTTCATATGAATAATCGTCTCGCCAAAATCTAGACACACAAACAAGGATTACAAAATTATATTCAAGTCCACTAATCCAAATGACAAATTTTGAGGGAAGAGGTGATGTCGGCCATCAACTGTTTTGCTTGCCGTCATCAAGTCACGCTACCTCAAAAATAGCAATTCTCAAGCAGATCCTCCTGTTTTCACAAAACAGGACAAGTATCAAATACTTTGCAAACTGCAACGAGTTTTGCAAGAACCACATTTATAATTTCTATATCTTGCATATACCTTTTCATCCATGACCTCCATCTGCAATCAAGTCCTTCTAAGAGTTCTCAACTCTAATGCAAGATTGCTAAGTGTTTTTCCAAACATTCCGGAGTCATCGAATTATCTCCTAATGGTTATTGTATCAAGAAGAGAAGATCACCTTTTACGAGGATATCCCTCAGGCGTGGGTATTAATCTATGAAGTTGGGCCCTTTTGCTAAGTTCCATATTAAGCAATATATTCCTATGGTCGCAAAGGACCTCAATGGGATAGGCCAAAATCTACTAAGATATTTGCAAACATACATATAGACTAAGTTTATAATAAGAGATCAATTTATAATTGGTCTCCACTAAAATTGTCATCCCCTGGATGATTTTAGTGATCGCATGATCCCTATCCTATGCACCTCCCCCAATCGTCACGGCCATCTGTGCAGTATCAAAGGTAGACATTCACTAATGTCAATCACATCATCCATGTGACTCATGCTCGATCTTTCGATCTCTTGTGTTCCAAGTCCATGCTTCTCTAACGTGCTACGCTCGCCAAATCTAACTTGTGTGTATTCCCTGTGCAACATGGCTTACAACCACTGTATGCGAACGTAGATATGTCTGACCCCTACTCACCGCAGGGCGCCTCATACCGAAGAACTTTCTTGGTGGTGCACACACAAGGGGAACACGGAACATTGGAATTCAATAGGGATTATCTTATTTGCTACCGTTGGGTATCTAAATACTAGCATACAATAAGATGTAAAACCGGTATCAACATCATATGTATAATGTGATATGATATGGTCCTTCTTGCGCTTTGATCTCCATCGAGCGCTCCAGCATGATCTCCATCTTGCCCTTGGTTTGACGCCAAGTCCACGACGCTGCCACCAGGTCGTCCATCAGAATGATGACTATTACTATACTACTTAATAACAGAAAAGTAAACTATTTTACCTTCATAACGACCAATGCCATATCATAATCACATTCCCCCCTGCAAAATAAAGTTAGATGCCTCTACTTTATCTATTGCAAGTTTTACGTGGTTGTTAGGGCTTTCGTAATAGAACCGTTTCTAAACTACGAACTTTCCAACCATAACATGGATCCGACAGTTGTCTGTACTACACCCCTTTCGGGGCCCTCCGTTGTAAATTCTATATCAACTATTGAATGGGAGACAGACACCCGCTAGCCACTTATATGGTACAAGCCGTATGTTGAGCGTGGAACTAGTCTCGCGTGCGAATACGCGTAAGGTCGGCCCGGACTGCTTCATCAAACAATACCACGATATAAACAAGTACACGTTAGAGGGTAACAACTAAGGGATCAATGCCCGCACAATACTCGTGCGTACTGGCCGTACAACACTCCTACGCATAGATCGGCTCTGATACCACTGAAGGGGATCCGCAGCAGAAAACAAAAAAATTCCTACGATGGAACCCCAAAACTGCCTAGGATCTGTCTATGTAGTAATGCGGTAATGGCCGGAGCGTAGAGAATACATACCCTTGTAGACCGTACGCGGTTAACGTTCCGTGGGGAACGTGGTTGATGTAGTCATACTCGTAGCCGACCTCAAGGTCACGAAGCTCCTCGCAGGTCACCCCTTGCTCCTTCTTCATCTTCATCGAGCAGCAGCTCCGGCTCACGACATTTAAGCGCCCCAAGTGTTGCGCCTCGTGTCTTCGTACACATCCGGTGCATGATGAGACCTCCGGCTCCCCGATCCCGTCAGGAGTGCGGAAGTTGATATCCGGCTAGGAATCCCTGCAGCACAACGGCGTGCTGCAGGTGTGCCTCGATCGCATAGCCCAGACTTGGAGCCATGGTCACAAGGTATAGAGAGAGGGAGGGAGAAAGTCAACCAAAGGACTTCTCAAATTGTGTGTTTAATCCCACCCATGGGCACCCCTTTATATAGGGTAAGGGGGTGTACCTTTCTCAAAGGCTAAGCCATGTGGGACTAATTGATAAAGGAAAATATCAGCAAAAATTCGGAACAACTGCATGGGCCAAATCCAGCCCAAGCAGACAAAGCAGCAGCAGCTAAGGCAGTGCTTGCCGGGTGGGCCCTGGTCGCGGCCCACCCCGCGCCCAGCCTTCCTCCCGCGCGGCTCCGGCTCGGATGGGCCGGCCTGGCGCATGCCAGCCCGTCAGCGGTAGCCCGCCCACGCCTCGGTGCTCGCCCCGCCTGGGCCGGCTAGTGGCTAGTGGCCCGCCAGCCCTCTGGCTCCCACCCGCTTGGCAACTGCCTGTGCAGCGTTTAGCAACTACCGCCCACCTATGTGGGCTGCCAGGCCCATACGTGGCAGGAGCAGATTTTTTCTGCTATTTCCTTTTTTCTTTTTCAGGGCAATTTCCTTTAGGTCAAATCCCTCCGGGGTTTTGGCCTAATAAGGAATTGCCCTATAAACTTTAATCTAAATATTTATTTAGTATATATTAATTCATAATTAACATATAATAAATGTATATTTAAATTCCCATTTATTCGAAAACACTTTTCCGATCTTTTCCTTTATTCTTTCTCCGAACAACTTTGGATCTCTCTATGGAACGATTCCAGCTTTCTCTTTCTCTACTGTGATTCCGTCTTACGAATGATCGCTCTCATCGTACCCTTAAGTGTATCCTCTCATGGCTCAGGAATGCTCTAGACATGATCTGTATCAATGATCAACAGAGGGACCAGGGATATCCATGTGACCCCTATGCATTCCTGATGACAATGTCGTTTGAACCGCTAAATGTAGCATCCTCTTCCTTTTGTTTCTCGATACGACTTGTCCGAGATCCGATCATTGGTATCCCATACCTTTTTCAATCTCGTTCACAACAAGTTCTGTTTTCTTGTTACCGTGATATTACATCCCCGTGACCGAGTCACATGTTGCAACATTTATGGATGTAATCTCACCAAGCCGGCCGTATGTATCTTTGCCCGTCATGTGGGTGAACAAATCCCGGTCTTGCAGTCACATGTCATCAACTGTTCCTTTGGAATACCCAACATACACCTTTATGGTCACCGTATTACCAGATGATGGTTGATGTAGTGAAAGCAGCCTCGAGAAATAGTGAGTAATATGAGCTCACGGTCTAAGGAGAAGGAGTCTAGGTATAGTTGTTGCAACAATGAACTATATGACTTGATCGTGTTGCAATCCTTCGAGGAATGTCCAATCACATCATTCTCCAATGATATGATCTCGTTGTCAGTCGGCATATATGCCCATGATCTTGAAACCCAGATCATCCTCATGACCAACGGACTAGTATAAATAGAGGCTACTAGGGACTTGTATGTTTCATACCACACCTGTACCAATGTTTCTACTTGGCACAGTTATAGCACAATATAAAACTATTATAAACTAATTGAGATATGACAATAAAAACATATTTATTATTTGTCTCTAGGGCATTTCTCTTTTAGTTCTTGCCCAGCTCATAAAGAAATCAAAGAAGGAGAAGATTGACTTTGGGGCTGCTCATGCTAGACTCTCGGAGGAATTAAAGAAACTTGACATTGCCTACAAGGCATTAGATAGTGAACACTCTACTTTAGATGAGTATGGTGATCAGCTCCAAACTCAATTGAACAAGTATGATATGCCTAGCACCTCCACAACATCTTGTGGACATGGAGAGGTTATTGAAGAAGACACTAGATTGAAAGAAGAACTTGTCAAGGGATCTCAACCCAAAGGCAAGGAAGTCCTTGATGAGATTCTTGGTAAGCAAAGGACAAGCAATGGAAAAGAGGGACTTGGCTATGTTCCCAAGGCCAAGAAGAAGAAGAACAAGAAGAAGAAAAGCAAAACTGCTCAAGCAAAGACAAACAACGTCACAAATGATACGACTAACTACATTGGCTTTGCAGGGTCTAATAATACTAATTATGAATTATTTTGTGATTACTATGGTGATGTCTATGCTAGCTATGTTGTTCCATTTGATAAGTACATTTATTGGTCTATTTGGGTTCCCAAGACCCTTGTTACTAACATGAGAGGACCCATTGAAAAATGGGTACCTAAAACGAAGAAGTAATTTTCTTGTAGGGCTATGCTTCTGGTGGGTCCAAATTGGTGCTCGATAGCGGGTGAACTAGTCATATGACCGGAAGCAAGGAGATCATCTCGGAGATGCGGCCAAACCATGATCACATAACAGTCTCCTATGGTGACAAGTCAAAATATGAGGTATTGGGTCTCGGCAATGTTGTGGTTGCCCACGATATCTCTCTCGTGGACGTCATGCTTGTTGAGACCAGCGATTACAATTTACTTTCTGTTCATGCCCTTGGTAAGATGGGATTTGCAGTTTTTATTGATGGTGATTTGGTGGTACTCTTGTGGAGCAAGTCTCTAAAGGTCACTTTTGTTGGATACGTCGAAAATGACCTGTATGTGGTGGACTTTTCGAGGAAAAAACACTACAGGCCCGATGTGTCTTTTCGGAAAGGCCGACGTGGGCTGGCTATGGCATCGCCGACTAGCCCACGTCAATATGAGAACTTTGCAAAGTCTTCACATGGGTGGCCACATTCTTGGAATAAAAGAAAATGTTTGCTTTGCCAAAGATCGTGTTTGCAGGGCCCACGTTGAAGGGAAAATGCATGACTCTCCCCATCGATGGAAGACTATTATTTCATCAAAGAGGATTTTGGAGCTCCTTCATGTGGACCTCTTTGCTCCTCCATCTCATACAAGCCTCGGTGGGAAGAAATATTGCCTCATAATCGTTGATGATTATTCAAGATATACATGGGTTTATTTCTTCAAGTTGAAGAGCAAGACTCAACAAACAGTCATCGATTTTGCCAACGAGGTTCAACATCAACACAATGTCCCTATTTTGGCAATTAGAAGCGATAACGGCTCCAAGTTCAAGAACTACACTTTGAATGAATTCCTGAGTGAAGAGGGGATAAGACACCAATATTTTGCTGCGTACACCCCTCAACAAAATGCTGTAGACGAGAGGAAGAATCAGACTTTAATGGATATGGCAACATCTATGTTGGCTAAATTCAAGTCACCATATAACTTCTGGGCTGAAGTAATTTCTACCGCATGCCACTCATCCAACTGGCTCTACCTCCACAAAATCTTAGACAACACACCTTATGTAATACTTACCGGTAACAAGCCAAACATCTCCTACTTCTGGGTATTTGGTTGTAAGTGTTTCTTTCTCATCAAAGGAGTTCGTCTATCTAAATTCTAGTCTAAGGCTTTGGAAGGTATTTTTGTTGGTTATGGTGCCGAATCCCACACTTATCGAGTCTACAATAAGCTCTCCGGAACTGTTGTGGAATCTTGTAGTGTGGTGTTCGAGGAAAATGATGGCTCCTGATACGCTGCAAACGTATCTATAATTTTTGATGTTCCATGCTTGTTTTATATCTACTTTCTTATGTTTTGTCCACACTTTGGAGTATTTCTATACACTTTCTGGGACTAACCTATTAACAAGATGCCATAGTGCCAGTTGCCTGTTTCTTCTGTTTTGGGTTCCGGAAAAGGCAGAAAATCAATATTCTCGGAATTGTACGGGACAAAAGCCAAAGTCGATATTTTACCGGAAGACTCAAGGAGCCAGAAGAAGAGACGGAGAGGGGCTAGGGGCTGGCCACGCCACCTGGTGGTGCCGGCTAGTCCAGGCCACGCCAGAGGGTGTTTTGGGCCCCTCAGGCACCCCCTCGGCTTCCCTCTTTGCCTATAAGAAGCCCCTGATACCTAAACCCTAAGGAATCGAGCCTCTAGCCATGAAAAGTTCCGCAACGCCGCCTCCACCGAAGGGGAGATTCGGGGGACAGAAAGTCTCTATTCCGGCACCCTGCTGATACAGGGAAGTGCTCTCGGAGCCATCTCCATCGATCTCCACCACCATCTCCATCACTGTTGCTGATTCCCATGATGATGAGGGAGTAGTTCTTTCTCGAGGCTAAGGGTTCTACCGGTAGCTATGTGTTCTCTCTCTCTCTATGCATGATCATATTGTGATCATGAGCTTTGCAATCAAGTAGATCTATCTTGCTACTCAAGTGCTTTAATAGATCTCTGGCTCTCCCCACGTGTGTGAAAGTGACAGCGTGCTCACCATGGTGGCACTTAGGCTAGAGATTACAAATACTTTTTATGAGTTGTATTTGGAGTTGGATGTTTCTATGAAATTGTGGTGTTTGTTGGAACCATCTAGAGCTCAAGGTGATAGTGTGGGGTTATCTAGATGGTGAAAGCGGACTTTGAGGTGTGCTGTTATAGCCCTACCATGGATTAGAGTGTCCAACCAGAGAGTAGTTCAGAGTAGTATCATAAAGAGAAGATATTTATATGAGAGTGTTCACTAGTGAAAGAATGATCCCTAGGCCTTGTTTCTAAACATTGAAACACCGTTGATCTGTTACATGTTTGCTTGCTTCCATCTTTATTTCAATTTGCCTTTAGTCTCTTCGACGCCATCAAGCTATTTTCTGGCACCATTGTATTTTATCCATACCACTTGTATTTCACTATCTCTTCGCTGAACTAGTGCACCTATACACCTGACAAGTGTATTGGGTGTGTTGGGGACACAAGAGACTTCTTGTATATTGATTGCAGGGTTGCTTGAGAGGGATACCTTTGACCACTTCCTCTCTGAGTTCGATAAACCTTGGGTGATCCACTTAAGGAAACTTGCTGCTATTCTACAAACCTCTGCACTTGGAGGCCCAACAACTATCTACAAGAATAGAAGTGCGTAGATATCAAGCTATTTTCTGGCGCCATTGCCGGGGAGGTAAGGTAAAAGGTACTCACATCCTCCAGTGTGAGTGCTCGAAGTTATTTCCTTTAGATTCTACAATTTTGTCTTTTTGTTTCTTGTTTTCACTAGTTAGGCTTAATGTAAAACAACAAGAAAATTAGAGAGCTTTATAGTATTTATCTTGAGTTAGGACATGAAGTGTTTGAAGAGAAAATTAAAAAACCTATGGAACTATATTTGCGTGCTAATAGCAATGTTATTATTATGAATTCTTTGAACACCATTATTGCTAATGTTATGGAAAATTCAAAGCTTGGGGAAGCTGGTTTTTATGAAAATGATCGTTTTAGTCCCCCAAGCACGGAGGAGAAAATTTACTTTGATGATACTATGCCTCCAATATATGATGATTACAATGATGAATATGATATTTTCAGTCCACCAACTATTGAGAGAAAAGTAATGATTACAATATGCCTCCTATATTTGATGATTATGGTGATGAGAATCATAATGACAGCTATTTTGTTGAATTTACTCCCACTACAATTAATAAAAATGACTATGCTTGTGTGGAGAGTAATAATTATTATATGAATGTGGCTCATGATAAGAATGTTTTATGTGACAGTTATATTGTTAATTTTATTCATGATGCTACTGAAAGTTATTATGAGAGAGGGAAACATGGTTTTAGGTGTCTCAACAATATTAAGTTTCCCCTCTTTATGTTAAAAATCTTGAAGTTGCACTTGTTTTTCTTTCCTATGCTTGTTGTTTTGTGATTTCATGACTTGTTTGTTTGCAAGATTCCTATGCATAGGAAGTGGGTTAGACTTAAATGTTCTTTGAATTTGCTTCTTGATGCTCTCTTTTACTTCAATTCATATTTTTTATGTGAGCATCTTCTCAAACTATCATGCCTAACTTAAAGGCGTTAAAGAAAAGTACTTCTTGGGAGATAACCCAATAGTTTTCTTGAGTATTGGAAGTTATTACTTCTGTAATAACCTCTCCTTATCCTTTTTATTTGGTTTTTGTGCCAAGAATAACCTCTAATGAGAGGGAAGTAAGATTTGGGGAACTGTTGTCCTGAAACAGATTTTTGTGCTTCCCTGTAAAAATTGGTGAAAAATCTCTGTATGTCGGGTTGAGCTGTAATTGTCGGAATAAATCCCCCAGGTTGTCAGCTAACTTTCATTAGTTCGACACTTTTTGATTTGAGCAACAGAAGCTTTTCGAAAAATCGGTTTTTACATGCTGGTCTATTTTGACAGATTTGTGCCATTATTTGCATTTGCCTCTTTATCGATTTATTTTTGGGTTCTTTTTGGTGAATTAATCTTTTTGAGGGAATTTCTACAGTAGCTTGTGTTTTTAATGAAAGTTTTGCTGTTCTAAAACTAAACCCCAAAGACTTATTATCCTGAATACACTAATGTTGCTAATGAAGATTGTGTAAAGTTTTGTATGAAGAAAATTTTAAAGTGTAGGAAAGAGTAATGGAATAAGATGAAGAATGGAAAAAATCTCAAGCTTGGGGATGCCACCAGTGTCACCCCAAGAAATATCCAAGAAGTACAAGCGTCAAAGCTTGGGAATTCCCAAGGTATCCCCTTCTTCATCAACAAAAATTCCAGGCTTCTTTCAAACACTTCATTTTTATTGTTTCATGCACAATTGTGTTGTTCTTAGAGCGTATTTGTTTTAGTTTTTAGTTTTATTTTGTTTGGTTTGCTGAAATAAGTTGGTTGGATCCCAACACACTTCTTTTGGAGAGAGACACACCTTGTTTTTCATTGCCTAGAACACTCTAGTTTTCACTCTTATTGTTCTGTGAGTGTTCTCCTTTGCTGGCACTGTGTTTAGCCTTAGTTTTCTTGTGATTTCAGCTTAGTACTTTTTAGTTCCTCTTTGTGGAATTGTGAGACAAGCTCACTGATCTTTATTTATTATTATCTTTGTGAGTTGTTTCAAATAAGTTGATTGGTGTTGGAAAAGAGTAGGAAAGTTCATGCTTAAGTGGTAAAGAGCTTTTTTTTGATGGTGGCGTATGCTTTGTCATGTCATGCTTGGTATTGTTTTGGATTTATGCTTAGTGATTTTTGCTGTAGCATGACATGTTATAAACAATTGAGATTGCTTAATGTGCCTTGAAAGAATCATGCATTGTTTTAGCATATTAAAGCATAGTATTGTGGTATTCTCCTTTGATGCTTTATTTGGGTTGACTTGGCGCATGCTCACACCATGTTATGAGTATCCCAAGTCACCATAGCCTTTATGATCCTTTAGTTTTCGACTTGTAATATCACTTTATGCTTTAATTAATGATGTTTTGTCTCTTTGCATGATTATGGCCATTATTGCTGTCTTAGTTGGCCGCTCCTAGTCTTTTGCTAGCCTCCATAACCAAGTATGAGTTCCACTCATGCATGCAACTCTAAATAAAACCAAGTCATTCCAAAAGAGTCCACCATACCTACCTATTAGCATTTGCTATTCCAGGTATATTCATGTTTTTATCTACCTTCTGAATTAAACTTGTTATGTGAAAATTAGTGATTAAAGCTCTCATGAACTTGATGGCACATTTTACTTTCTTGCACTTAATAAACTTGAACCATCATGTCCATCTTTGTTGCGTATATGCTTGCACTTTATAAGTTGAAGTTAGCAGAACCATGTATCATGGGGAACGCTTTCAACATTGCACTTATATTCCGTTGATATCATGATTCTTTTGCTTATGGATCCCGGCGGTGTGAAATAAAAGGGGAACTTGTAAGATCATGGAGTTTGTATGTGTGTTAGAGAAACGCCTGGGCGCTAGCCTAAGCCATGCCTAATCATGGTGGAAACTTGCAGCATAACCATAATGAGCACTTTATGAAGCATCCTCAATAAAAATCTATGCAAATAGCAAATAAAAAGATCACTGAGATGCTCATTGTCTCCTTGCCTTGTCATTTCGATTATGGGATAGCTCCTGTATCATGTGCAAGGGGTACCCTGTTGGCGGTTCTCTATGATACATATGTACTTACAATGACAAGAGCTTACTTGTGACTGAAGTTGAGTAGCATAAGGTTCGGTACTCGTAAGCAAGGGTCATGAGATTTCAGCTTATAACTTGTCAAGCATATCCTCTTAGTTGTGTCACCTTAATCACTTAAATATGCTTATGATAGGGGCAATGAGAGTTGAAAGCTAATAAGTACCATAATTTTTGGAAGCTCTTTATGAGACTTGAATCCCCGCTTCCTTCCATGAAGGCCTTTCTTTTACTTTTATGTTGACTCTCCATCTTCTATATTTATGCACCTATTGAGAGAGCATAGTGGCCATTCTTAGTTTAATGTGCATTGTCCCAAGACTTGTTGATTGATGCATAAATTTGATATTGCTTGTTCTTAAACTATTTGTATCTAGTCACCCTTATGAACTTTGAAGGTGTCCTATGCATTTATGTTTTGCTATTCTATGAGGGACAAGCTGAATACCATTCCCATTATGCTTTTTTTATGTGAAACAAACAAATGTCTTGCAAAGCATTGTTATTCATGAATCTTTTGTTTGTGCATTTTCATGTTACAACATAGTTGCTATGTCTTATTGTTAGAACTATATCTTTTCATGCTATGTTAAAGTACTATGATCCCAGCTATCAATGTTTTACAAATACTTTGATCAAGATTGTGATGGTGCATGTCACCTCAAAAATTATTCTTTCTTTTTATCACTTACCTACTCGAGGACGAGCAGGAGTTAAGCTTGGGGATGTTGATACGTTGCTAACATATCTATAATTTTTGATGTTCCATGCTTGTTTTATATCTACTTTCTTATGTTTTGTCCACACTTTGGAGTATTTCTATACACTTTCTGGGACTAACCTATTAACAAGATACCATAGTGCCAATTGTCTGTTTTCTTCTGTTTTTGGTTCTAGAAAAGGCAGAAAATCAATATTCTCGGAATTGTACGGGACAAAAGCCAAAGTCGATATTTTACCGGAAGACTCAAGGAGCCAGAAGACGGGACGGAGAGGGGCTAGGGGCTGGCCACAGCACCTGGTGGCGCGGGCTAGGCCAGGCCACGCCAGGGGGTGGTATGGGCCCCTCAGGCACCCACTCGGCCTCCCTCTTCGCCTATAAGAAGCCCCTGATACCTAAACCCTAAGGAATCGAGTCTACAGCCATGAAAAGTTCTGTAGCGCCGCCGCCACCGAAGGGGAGATTCGAGGGACAGAAACTCTCTGTTCTGGCACCCTACCGGGACGGGGAAGTGCCCCCGGAGCCATCTCCATCGATCTCCACCACCATCTCCATCACCGTTGCCGATTCCCATGATGATGAGGGAGTAGTTCTTCCTCGAGGCTAAGGGTTCTACCAGTAGCTATGTGTTCATCTCTCTCTCTATGCATGATCATATTGTGATCATGAGCTTTGTAATCAAGTAGATATACCTTTCTACTCAAGTGCTTTAATAGATCTCTCGCTCTCCCCATGTGTGTGACAGTGACAACGTGCACACCATGGTGGCACTTAGGCTAGAGATTACAAATACTTGTTATGAGTTGTATTTGGAGTTGGATGCTTCTATGAAATTGTGGTGTTTGTTGGAACCATATAGAGCTCAAGGTGACAGTGTGGAGTTATCTAGATGGGGAAAGCAGACTTTGAGGTGTGCCGTTATAGCCCTACCATGGATTAGAGTGTCCAACCGGAGAGTAGTTCAGAGTAGTATCATAAAGAGAAGATATTTATATGAGAGTGTTCATTAGTGAAAGTATGATCCCTAGGCCTTGTTTCTAAACATTGAAACATCGTTTGCAACTAGATCTGTTACATGTTTGCTTGCTTCCATCTTTATTTCAGTTTGCCTTTAGTATCTTCCACGCCATCAAGCTATCTTCTGGCACTGTTGTCTTTTGTCCATACCACTTGTATTTCACTATCTCTTCGCCAAACTAGTGCACCTATACACCTGACAAGTGTATTGGGTGTGTTGGGGACTTGGGAGACTTCTTGCATCTTGATTGAAGGGTTGCTTGAGAGGGATACCTTTGACCACTTCCTCCCTGAGTTCGATAAACCTTGGGTGATCCACTTAAGGGAAACTTGGTGCTGTTCTACAAACTTCTGCACTTGGAGGCCTAACAACTGTCTACAAGAATAGAAGTGCGTAGATGATACATTTCAAATGTATCTATAATTTGTGATGTTCCATGCTTGGGGTTATCCACTTTCTTGTGTTTTGTCTACACTTTGGAGTACTTTTCATATGATTTCTTGGACTGACCTATTAACAAGAGCCATAGTGCCAGTTGCCTGTTTTCTGCTGTTTTTGGTTCCAGGAAAGTCAGAAAATGAATATTCTCGGAATTGGATGGGACAAAAGCCAAAGTGCCTATTTTTCCGGAAGTCATGAGATGCCAGAATGCGAGATGGACAAGGGCTGGGGGCCGGCCACACCACCTGGCCACGCGGCTAGGCTTGGCCCGAGCCAGGGGGTGGTCTGGCCGACCCCAGCACCCCCTCGGCCTCTCCTTCCGCCTATAAGATGCCCTCGGGACGAAAACCCTAAGGGCCCGATCAAAAATCCATGAAAGAGTCTATAGCCGCCGTCATCTCCGTCCCTAGATCAGGAGGGATCTGAAGCTCTTCCCGGCACCCTCCGGAGAGGGGAATTCACCCTGGAGGCCTTCTTCATCACCATGCAAGCCTCCGGTGTGATGCGTGAGTAGTTCATCCTTGGACTACGGATCCATGTACTAGCTAGATGGCTGGTTTCTCCTCCTCTGTGCTTTCAGGTTTAGATCTTGTGAGCTCCGTTCATGATCAAGATCATCTATTTGTAATTCATACATGTTGTTTTTGCGGGGATCCGATGGATATTGAGATGCTATTTCAGATTGATTATTGATTCTATCATGTCTTTGTTATTTGTGATCTTGCAAGCTTTCTATTGTTAGTAGCTATCTTGGCCAAGTAGATGCTAGCAACTCCAAGAGTTAGTATTTATGCTCGATAGTGGGTTCATGCCTCTGGTAATCTAGGGGAGTGACAGAAATCTCTAAGGTACTAGATGTGCTGTTGCTACTAGGGAGAAAACAACAATCCTGTGTGCAAGGCGGACTTGGGCGAGAAGATCAGAGAACTTGACATCCTCTTCTTCTTGCGCTTCCTCTTCAGGGGAAAGATGGCTTTTGTCCAGGACTTGCCTGGCCAGCCGCTGGATCTCCTCTGTGGACTTCCAGGATAAGCCAAACTTGGCAAGTCCGGGGTTGCGGAGGAGGTTGTCGGCGAAGACTTCAGCTGAGGGATCATTACCCGAAGAGGGTTCACCCTTATCTTGCGCTAACGCACCCACGGTGACGTCAGTGTGCGATCCAAGGATCACAGGCGCCGTTGGAGGAGCCGGATCTTCTACAACAGCCGGAGACGGAATAATCGCCGGTGTTGCAGAAGGTTGAGGGGCAGGAGTCGGAGGAGCCGTGGCAGGTGAAGCTATAGTAAGCTTCGTCTGTCGCAGGGGCTTTGCAGGAATCCCCTTCCCCTTACCCTTGATGAGAGGCTTTGCTCTGAGAATGTAGTAAAGTCGGAAACATTACATCTCAGAAAGAAAATCGAGAAAGGTACAAAGGCGGAAATTGTGAATGAAAGTTACCTCTTCACAACGGGCACTTCCTTTGTGCCAACAGCCACTGCCGGGGCTTTGCGCTTCTTGAGCGCAAGGTCCGACAATGGGACCACTTCAGTCTCCTGAGAAAACTCAGGAGGATATCCTTCGAGTGGAGCAAGCTCCGACTCGGGGAGATCAGCAAGCTAAAAACAAGAAAACATATCAGCATTGCAATATATAACTTAAAGATTGAAACACGTAAAAGGTGTACTGATGGAAGCTTACCGGTACCACGGGGTTTTCCGCCATATGCATGTCCAGAGAAATCTCCGGAATTTTCCTCTCGATCCGCTCCTTGATCAGCCATTTGATCTGGCTTATGTAACCTTGGATGGTGTAGGCTTTGGGGCTGATGCGGAGAGAGTCTTTTTTGGAAGACGTGATGGAGTGCATCAGTCTATCCCCGTGGTACTGAAGTGGCTGGATCCGACGTGAGACCCAACACTGGACTAAGTCGGATCCCTTCAGACCCTTGTGCTTGATAAGATATTCGATCTGCCTCTTAGCGAGGATCAGATCATCGGTGAGAGCCGGAGCAGCCTCATCCTAGGAAGGCTGGGCTGTGGCGGCTCCGTCAACAAAAGCCGGCAAAGCAGTAGCTTTGACCGGAGACGGAATATCCCTATGATAGAAAAAAGTGGCTGGCCATTGTTTTACCGAGTCACTGGCAGAAATTTTGGGATTTACCCGGTCTCGTCTAACAGAAAAACTAATAGTAGCGGTGATATAAGGAACACCGGCAGTTATGGAATTTCTCCGGACATGGAAATAGTACGGGAAGAGAAGCAAACTCGGCCTAATGCCGAGAAAGCCCTCGCAAAGCGCGGCATATGCGCTCATCTCTAGAAGAGAATTGGGAGGAAGATTATGGAGTTGAACTCCATAGTGGTCAATCACCTCGGAGAAGAACTCTGAGGGAGGAAAGGACAAACCTCGGTCCAAATGGGTGCCGAAGTGGACGCGTTCGCCCTCGCGCGGATTGGGGACGGTTTCGCCGGAACCGCTCCGCCAGTTGCCGGCAGCGAGAAGCCCCTCCTTCTCCACGTTTTTGAGGCCGTCGTCGTCGAGGGCGCAGGGGATCCAGATTCCCCGGAAGCTCTCTTTCTCCATGGCTGCTTCTGCCGACACCGCCGCCGCCGCCAGAGAAGAAGAAGAGGATGAAGCCATTTTTCTCTCCGGTGGAAAAGGTGACCTTAAAGTGGCGGCGCTAGGAGCTCTGTGGGAGGAGGACGAAAAGGCTCTGGGCGCACTGGGGGATTGGGAAGAAATAAACGGCGAAGGACTGGTGGAGAGGAGAAGAAGGAATCTAAACCCCTTATATCCACCTACCTGCGCCAAGATTCGTGCAAACGCTACAGTGTAATTGCCACGCGTCGTGGAAAGAACTGGGAACGGCCCGCGGGATGATTGCGTCGCCTCGATCTCCATGCACGCATTGAAATGGCGCCTCGGTTCCGCGAACCGCGGACCCACCAACGGTCGTGCTGACGGAACGTCTGTCAGATGACATGACTTGACCATGCTTGTGTCAGGTGGTGTTAGAGACCAAGTTCCGGCTTAGTTTAAAAGCGAGCTGGAAAATCCGAATAACTAATTGAAAGGTCCGACTTACTTTTAAGACCCGGATCGTATTTTCTGTTATAAAGTTTCAGGAACCCTTCAAGATTCTGCAAGCCTAAGATCAAGCTGGACGATGGTAAAATCCGACTTTGGATCTTGGCGGCCTCCGGGGGCTACTGTTGGGGATATACTTTCCGGGTATCCTCACAGATCCTCACTGACCAGGGTGGCCCACTTCGGGTTAGAGCTTTGCTTCACGGGCGGCCCAGTTAGGGAGAGAAGACGGAGTCCAATCCGACTACGGGAAGGCCCAGAAGACTTACCGAATTAGGCCCATAATGTTACTTGTAGTTCAAGATGTACTCTGTAACCAACTCTTAGTCGTAGCCGGATTAACCTCTCCTGTAAACCCTAGGACAGATATCTATATAAGCCGTCCTAGGGAGAGCCTTTAGGGCACTCAACACTTTTAGACCCTCAACTCGCACAGGCGAAACCCTTGTAACCCATATTCCGGCTATGCCGTATTACTAGATTGCTAGCAGGAGTAGGGTCCGTCCAAAGCCGGCGGATTTGAACCTGGGTAAACTTGTGTGTTCACCGTCCCGGAACACCGTACGTCTCACACCCCTCTCTCCCGCACGCCTCGAGGACCCCCTCATGGCGTACTTGTCCTCAAACCGACGACAATATTGTTTACTTTACCCGCAGTTCGTAAAGCAATAATCTGTTGTTTGCAACTTAATACTGGAGGGGGTTCGGATGATAACCTGAAGGTGGATTATTAGTCATAGATGCAGTTGGATGGCGGTCTATGTATAATGTTGTAATGCCCAATCAAGTCTCAGAGGAGTCAAGATGATTAGTATATGCATGTATTGCTTTCTCGATGTTTGTCAATTTCCCCGCTGTAATTTGTTCACCCAGCGTGTTATCTATCTTAAGGAGAGCCACCTCTAGTGAACTATGGATCCCGGTCCTTGTCTTTTACATACAATCTACAATCTTTTACTGATTTGTGTTTACTTTCTGCAAACTTTTTCTTCCTTCCATTCGATATGTTTAATCCTTTGTTTTCCGCAAAGCACGGTGAGATTGACAACCTCATCGCAAGTTGGGGACAAAGTTCTGTGGTTGTGTTGTGCAGGTCTCCACGTTGCTACTAGCACCGGTAGTGCGCCCTGCCAAAGCTCAGCTAGTAACACCTTTGGGGTGTTTCCTTGCTCCTACTAGTTCGATTAAACCTTGGTTTCATAACTGAGGGAAACTTGCTGCTGTGCTCATCATATCTTCCTCTTGGGGTTCCCAACGAGCTCTACATCAACACCGCCATCAAGCATTTTTCTGGGCGTCCTACATTGAGCCATCAGTACCCCTTGCCCGATGATACGGAAGAATCCCCATATCAAAATGACAAGGCAAGCAGACAACGAGCATCTCAGCAATCTTCTTATTTACCATGGGAATATGGTGCTTTTTTCTCTCTTTCCTCTTTTCTCATATCTCTTTTTTTTCTCTTTTTCCCCACTATCTGACTCTTTTTTATAAGAAGAATGCTTCATACATAGCTTATTATGGTTACGCTACAGGTTTCCACCATGACAACATGGATTAGACCAGCAGCCCAGGCATTTCTCTAACACACATACATAACTCCATGGACTTACAAGCTCCCATTTCATTTCACACCGACGACATCCATAGAAAAAAGAGCATGATATCAACTAGGTACAAAGTACAAGTGCAATGTTGAAAGTGTTCCCCATGACAGCATTGTTCTGCTAATCCCTAACAAATAAGTGCAAGCATATACAACATAGACGACACAATAGTTCAAGTTTATTAAGGGCAAGAAAAATAAAGTGTGCCATCAAGTTCGTGAGAGCTTTAATCACTAGTTTTCTCATAACAAGTTTAATTCAGAAGGTAGATAAAAACTTGAATATACTTGGCATAGCAAGTGTTAATAGGTAGGTATGGTGGAATCTTTGGAATAACTTGGTTTTAGGAGTTGGATGCATGAGTAGAACTCATACTTGGTTACGGAGGCTAGCAAAAGACTGGGAGCGACCAACTAAGAGAGCAATAATGGCCATAATCATGCAGAGCGACAAAACATCATTAATCAAAGCATAAAGTGATACTACAAGTTGAAAACTAAAGGATCATCAAGGCTATGGTGACTTGGGATAGTCATAACATGGTGTGAGCATGCACCAAGTCAACCCAAATAAAGCATCAAAGGAGAATACCACAACACTATGCTTTAATATGCTAAAACAACGCATGATTCTTCCAAGGCACATTAAGCAATCTCAATTGTTTATAACATGTCATGCTACAGCAAAGAATACTAAGCATAAAGCCAAAACAATATCGAGCATGACATGACAAAGCATAGGCGACAGTCAAAAACAAGCTCTCTTTACCACTTAAGCATGAACGTTTCCTACTCTTTTGCAATCCAAACCAAACTATTTGAAAACCAATGTATGAAGGAGGGGGTCCAACCAATTTATTCAAGCAAACTAAGAAAACCAAGCAAACGAAAAACCAAAAACAAAAACAAAGACGCTCCAAGAACAACACAATTGTGCATGAAACAATAAAAATGAAGTGCTTGGAAGAAACCTGGATTTTTTATTGATGAAGAAGGGGATGCCTTGGGCATCCCCAAGCTTTAACGCTTATACCTCTTGAATATTTCTTGGGGTGACACGGGGTGGCATCCCCAAGCTTGAGCTTTAGTCCATCCTTCATCTCATTACATCATTCCCACCACCTGAAAGTTAGGCATGATAGTTTGAGAAGATGCTCACATAAGGAATATGAATTGAAGTAAAAGAGAGCATCAAGAAGAAAATTCAAAACATATTTAAGTCTAACCCACTTCCTATGCATAGGAATCTTGTAAAGAAACAAGTCATGAAAACACAAAGCAACAAGCATAGTAAAGAAAAATAAGTGCAACTTTAAGACTTTCAACATAATGAGGGGAAACTTAATATTATTGAGATGCATAAAACCATATTTCCCTCTCTCATAATAACTTTCAGTAGCATCATGAATAAAATTAAAAATATAACTATCACATAAAACATTATTATCATGAGCCACATGCATATAATCATTATTACTCTCCACATAAGCATAGTTATTCTTATTAATTGTAGTGGGAGCAAATTCAACAAAATAGCTATCATTGTTATTCTCATCACCATAATCATCAAATATAGGAGGCATATTGTAATCATAATTAATTTTCTCCTCAATAGTAGGTGGACTAAAAATATCATATTCATCATTATAATCATCATATATTGGAGGTTTGGTATCATCATAAGCAATAGACTAGCTATCTTCCAAAGCTGGGGAACTAAAAAGATCATTTTCATAAAAACTAGCTCCCCAAGCTTAGACTTATCCATAGCATTGGCGATAATGGTATCCAAAGAATTCATACTAACAACATTGCTATTAGCATGCAAATAAAGTTCCATAGGTTTTTAATTTTCTCTTCAAACACTTCATGTCCTAACTCAAGATAAATACTATAAAGCTCTCTAATTTTGTTGTTGTTTTCCATTAAGCCTAACTAGTGAAAACAAGAAACAAAAATACAAAATTGCAGAATCTAAAGGAAATAAATTCGAGCACTCACACACCAGCAACAGTACTACAAGATAGCTTAGTAGCCAGAGGATGTGAGCACCTTTTACCTTACCTTCCCGGCAACGGCGCTAGAAAATAGCTTGATGTCTACGCACTTCTATTCTTGTAGACAGTTGTTGGGCCTCCAAGTGCAGAGGTTTGTAGAACAGCAGCATGTTTTCCCTTAAGTGGATCACCCAAGGTTAATCAAACTCAGGGAGGAAGTGGTCAAAGGTATCCCCTCTCAAGCAACCCTGCAATCAAGATACAAGAAGTCTCTTGTGTCCCCAACACACCCAATACACTTGTCAGGTGTATAGGTGCACTAGTTCGGCGAAGAGATAGTGAAATACAAGTGGTATGGATATAAGACAACGATGCCAGAAAATACTTTGGTGGCGTGGAAGAGACTAATGGCAAACTGAAATAAAGATGGCAACAAGCAAACATGTAACAGATCTAGTTGCAAACGAAGTTTCAATGCTTAGAAACAAGGCCTAGGGATCATACTTTCACTAGTGAACACTCTCATATAAATATATTCTTCTTTATGATACTACGTTGAACTACTCTCCGGTTGGACACTCTAATCCATGGTTGGGCTATAACAGCACACCTTAAAGTTCGTCTTTCCCATCTAGATAACCCACACTATCACCTTGAGCACTAGATGGTTCAAACAAACACTACAATTTCATAGAGACATCCAACTCCAAATATAACTCATAACAAGTATTTGTAATCTCTAGCCTAAGTGCCACCATGGTGTGCACACTGTCAACGTCACACCCATGGGGAGAGCAGAGATTTATTAAAGCACTTGAGTAGCAAGGTAGATCTATAGATTACAAGCTCATGATCTCAATAAGATCATGCATAGAGAGAGAGATGAACACATAGCTACCGATAGAACCCTTAGCCTTGAGAGAGAACTACTCCCTCCTCATCATGGGAATCAGCAATGGTGATGGAGATGGTGGTGGAGATCGATGGAGATGGCTTCGGGGGCACTTCCCTGTCCCGGCAGGGTGCGGGAACAGAGACTTTCTGTCCCCCGAATCTCCCCTTCGGTGCGGTGGCGCTACAGAACTTTTCGTGGCTGGAGGCTTGACGATTTAGGGTTTTTGCATCGGGAGGAATATATAGGTGAAGGGGCAAGGTCGGTGGCTAGTCAGGGGGGCTTGTTCGTCTGCGGTACCAAAGTTGGCAGGCCAACGCATGGTGGTACCTAAGTTGCCTGAAATCACCGCGTTTTGAAAAGTTGGGCCGCCAACTACCAAGAGGGGCCATTTCGATGCAAACTCGTCTCACCCCTACCAAATCCAAACATGCCGTGAAACTGCCCCATGAAGTAGACGGTCAGGACCCTCATGTCAGTAATATTTCCGTGACGCGAGCGCCAACGCGGCAACCACGTAGGCGAAACGAGATACTAAAGGAGCATCGTGCGTTGACCAAATTAACAAATCCACCCCCTCCCTCCTTTCGAATGAACCCTAGCACCGGCGGTGTCGAAATCCCCTCTCCAACCAGAAAGATCTCGTCGGGCATTTGACTTCCGGCGGCAAGTTGCTGCGCCTACTCGCTGCTACCAAGCTCTAATGCCAAATGTCGTGCCAGCCGTTGTGACGATCTAGCCCGCCTCTACCGCCAACGAGCTGAGCAGCGCGGAGGATGGTAGATCCATTTGCCGAGGAATAAGTACTTCTGGCTAATTTTGGGTGAGCTACTCTTCTCTTTGCTATTCGCACTACCTATAACTGCTAGCTGGCTATTAGCATTACAGAGATATATCGAACATAGAATTGTTTGCTAGCAGGACGCTGACAAACAATTCTTATCTTTTGTCTCCAATTTTCTGTCAACTAGGATCTCCGCTGAACCTAGCTACACGGTTCTGGTGAGCATCTGTGGCCACCTCATTAAATTAGCACATGGGAAGAGCACGTGGAAAGAGGCTCAGAGTCTGAAGATGGAAGTGGCGCCTGTGTAGTTATGCACTATCACTGGTTTGGTTGCTGCTGTGCGTGAACTTGCTGAAATGAGGCCAGAGCAGACTGCACGGTTCGGCCTCGTTGATGACCAAGGCTTCAAGGTTCCTATAGCGCATGACAGTCAGCTAATTGGGTTGATGAAACAACATGTTAGGCTTCGTGTGGTTACGCTGGTGTGTAACATAGTGGATGAGGAAGCTCCTGCTAATGGGAGTCGCCCAGCTATTATTGGACATGGAGGTCTAACTCGAACTCCTGCTGTTGTTGAGCAAAATGTGGTTCCTCATCCGCGACATGCTTCTGTCAGGCAACCTCCTCGTAGGAGTCTTGCCGTTGTGCAAAACTCTGCTCTGGAATCTGCTGGTACTGGTCGTCCCCGTCCCCGTGCCCGTGTTGCTGCGGCCGCTGCTCACCCAATCCATGCTGCTGTTGAGCAAACTAAGGCGTCCGGAGGCTGCCCCGCTATTGTTGCCAAGACCGCCGCCTTGTGTGCTCCTCCTCCTCGACACCGTCCTCAAGTTGTGCGAACCCGTGCTCTGGAATCTGCTGGTACTGGTCGTCCTCGTGTTGTTGTTGATCTGGACGCCGTTGACCCAATCCCTGCCGCTGTTGAGCAAACTAAGGCTTCCGGAGGCTGCCCCACTATTGTTGCAAAGACTGAACCATTCTTTCCTCCTCGAACCCGTGCTCGGGTTCAGCGAGCTGCTGGTCTGAAGCCAGCTCATGGTCTGGACTCTGCTAGCACTCGAAACACTTCTTTTGTGGGAACTGCTCCTGATCGTCGAGGTGGCATGGCAGCAGCTGATCCTATTGTGGCTGCCGTTAGAAGGGGCCTTTCCTGTCCACCATGTAATGTAGCTGCTGCTGCTAAGGGCCCTCGCCTTTCTCCTGGTCATGGTACTTCCACTGAGGTTGATTGATGGCTCAATGCACGGCGCCCAGAAAAATGCTTGATGGAGGTGTTGATGTAGAGCTCGTTGGGAACCCCAAGAGGAAGGTATGATGAGCACAGTAGCAAGTTTCCCTCAATTATGAAACCAAGGTTTAATCGAACCAGTAGGAGCAAGGAAACACCTCAAAGGTGTTACTAGCTGAGCTTTGGCAGGGCGCACTACCGGTGCTAGTAGCAACGTGGAGACTTGCACAACACAACCACAGAACTTTGTCCCCAACTTGCGATGAGGTTGTCAATCTCACCGTGTTTTGCGGAAAAAAAGGATTAAACGTATCGAATGGAAAGAAGTAAAAGTTTGCAGAAAGTAAACACAAAGCAGTAAAAGATTGTAGATTGTATGTAAAAGACAAGGACCGGGATCCACAGTTCACTAGAGGTGGCTCTCCTTAACATAGATAACATGCTGGGTGAACAAATTACAGCGGGGCAATTGACAAACATCGAGAAAGCAATACATGCATATACTAATCATCTTGAGTCCTTTGAGACTTGATTGGGCATTACAACATTATACGTTGACCGCCATCCAACTGCATCTATGACTAATAATCCACCTTCAGGTTATCATCCGAACCCCCTGCAGTATTAAGTTGCAAGCAACAGATTATTGCTTTACGAACTGCATGTAAAGTAAACAATACGATTGTTCTATGAACACAGGATTGTTGTTTTCTCCCTAGTAGCAACAACACATCTAGTACCTTAGAGATTTCTGTCACTTCCCCAGATTACCAGAGGCATGAACCCACTATCGAGCATAAATACTAACTCTTGGAGTTGCTAGCATCTACTTGGCCAAGATAGCTACTAACAACGGAAAGCATGCAAGATCTCAAATAACAAAAACATGATAGAATCAATAATCAATCTGAAATAGCATCTCAATATCCATCGGATCCCCGCAAACACAACATGTATGAATTACAAATAGATGATCTTGATCATGAAGGGAGCTCACAAGATCTAAACATGAAAGCACAAAGGAGGAGAAACCAGCCATCTAGCTACTACATGGATCCGTAGTCCAAGGATGAACTACTCACGCATCACATCGGAGGCTTGCATGGTGATGAAGAAGGCCTCCAGGGTGAATTCCCCTCTCCGGCAGGGTCCCAGGAAGAGCTTCAGATCCCTCCCGATCTAGGGATGGAGATGATGGCGGCTACAGACTCTTTCGTGGATTTTTGATCGGGTACCTAGGGTTTTCGTCCCGAGGGAAACTTATAGGCGGAAGGAGAGGCCAAGGGGGTGCCGGGAGCCACCACACCACCCCCTGGCGCGGGCCCAGCCTGGCCGCGCGGCCAAGTGGTGTGGCCGGCCCCTGGCCCTTCTCCGTCTCGTATTCTGGCACTTGATCCCTTCCGGAAAAATAGGCACTTTGGCTTTTGTCCCGTCCAATTCCGAGAATATTCATTTTCTGACTTTCTTGGAACCAAAAACAGCAGAAAACAGGCAGCTGGCACTGTGGCTCTTGTTAATAGGTTAGTCCAAGAAATCATAATAAAAGTACTCCAAAGTTGGAACAAAACACAAGAAAGTGGATAAAACCAAGCATGGAACATCAAAAATTATAGGTACATTTGCAATGTATCAACATCCCCAAGCTTAACTCCTTCTCGTCCTCGATTAGGTAAGTGCTAAAAAGAAATAATTTTTGAGGTGACATGCACCATCAAAGACTTGATCACAATATTTGCAAAACTCAAAGCTGGGATCATAGTACTTCAATCATAACATGAAAGATAAAGTTCTAGCAATAAGCAAAGAAACTATGATGCAACATGAAAAGGCACAAACAAAAGATTCATGAATAACAATGCTTTGCAAGACGTTTGTTTGTTTCACATAAAGAAAACATAGCATAATAATATTCAGCTTGTCCCTCAATAGAGTAGCAAATATAAATGCATAGGACACCTTCAAAGTTCATAAGAGTGACTAGATACAATAGTTTCAAACAAGCAATAACAAGTTATGCATCAATCAACTAGTCTTGGGACAATGCACATAGAACTAAGAATGGCCACTATGCTCTCAAAGTAGGTGCATAAAGATAGAAGGTGGAGACTCAATATAATGGTGGAAGAAAGGCCTTTTGTAAAAGGAAGTAGGGATTCAGGTCTCATGAAGAGCTTCCAAAAATTATGGTACTTATAGCTTTCAGCTCTCAATGCCCCTATCATAAGCATCTTTAAGGTGATTAAGGTTAAAGTGACACAACTAAGAGGATATGCTTGACAAGTTATAAACCAAAATCTCATGCCCCTTACTTACGAAGACCGATCCTCATGCTACTCAACTTCAGTCGCGAGTAAGCTCTTGTCATTGTAACTATATGTGTATCATTCAGAACCGCCAACGGGGTATCCCTTGCACATGATACTGGAGCTTTCCCATAATCAAAATCACAAGGCAAACAGACAATGAGCATCTCAGCGATCTTTTTATTCGCTATTTGCATAGGTTTTTATTGAGGATGCTTCATAGAGTGCTCATTATGGTGATGCTGCAAGCTTCCACCATGATTAGGCATGGCTTAGGCTAGCGGCCCAGGCGTTTCTCTAACACACATACAAACTCCATGATCTTACAAGTTCCACTTTTATTTCACACCACCGGGATCCGTAAGCAAAAGAACATGATATCAACGGGGTACAAAGTACAAGTGCAATGTTGAAAGCGTTCCCCATGAAACATGGTTCTGCTAATTTCAACTTATAAAGCGCAAGCATATACGCAACAAAGAAGGACCCAATGGTTCAAGTTTATTAGGGGCAAAAAGTAAAGTGTGCCATCAAGTTCGTGAGAGCTTTAATCACTAGTTTTCTCATAACAAGTGGAAGGTAAACAAAAGCATGAATATACTTGGAATAGCATAAGCTAATAGGTAGGTATGGTGGACTCTTTGGAAAAACTTGGTTTAGGGAGTTGGATGCATGAGTGGAACTCATACTTTGTTGTGGAGGCTAGCAAAAGACTGGGAGCGACAAACTAAGAGAGCAATAATGGCCATAATCATGCAGAGCGACAAAACATCATTGATCAAAGCATAAAGTGATACTACAAGTTGAAAACTAAAGGATCATAAAGGCTATGGTTACTTTGGATAGTTATAACATGGTGTGAGCATGTGCCAAGTCAACCCAAATAAAGCATCAAAGGAGAATACCACTATACTATGCTTTAATATGCTAAAACAACGCATGATTCATCCAAGGCACATTAAGAAATCTTTGTTTATAACAAGTCATGCTACAGAAAAGAATACTAAGCATAAAGCCAAAACAGTATCAAGCATGGCATGACAAAGCATAGGCCACTGTTAAAAACGAGCTCTTTTTACCACAAAAGTACGAACTTTCCTACTCTTTTCCAAACCAAACCAAACTATTTGCAAACCAATGTATGAAAGAGGGGGTCCAAACAACTTATTCAGAACACTAAGCAAACCAAGCAAACTAAAAACCAAAACAAAAACGAAAAAGAAGACGCTTCAAGAAAAAGACAACTGTGCACGAAACAATAAATATGAAGCGTTTGGAAGAAACCTGGGATTTTTATTGATGAAGAAGGGGATGCCTTGGGCATCCCCAAGCTTTGACGCTTGTACTTCTTGGATATTTATTGGGGTGACACGCGTGGCATCCCCAAGCTTGAGCCTTAGTCCATCCTTCATCTCATTACTCATTCCTTCCATACACGTGAAAATTTTCCTTCATACAAAACTTCACACAATCTCATTAGCAACATTAGTGCACTTAAGATAAATAAGTCTCAAGGTTCAGTTCTAACACCAAATAAACTTCCATTAGAACACTAGCTACTGTAGCACTTCCCTCAAAAAGCTCAATTCCCCAAAGGAACTCAATAAGAAACTAACAAGAAGCAAATGCAGAAAATGGCAGAAATCTGTCAAAACAGACCAGCAGGTAAATAAGAACTTTTTCGAAGACCTTCTGTTGCTCAAATAAAACAGTGTTGAACTAACGAATGTTAGATAACAACATGGGGCAGAAGCACAAAAAATTACAGCTCAATCGGACATGCAGAGCTCGCTCAGGAATTTTTATGGTGAAGCATAGAAATCTGTTTCGGGACAGCAACTTTCCCAATCATTACTTCACTCTCATTAGAGGTTACTCTTGGCACAAAAAGAAAATAAAAAGGATAAGGAGAGGTTATTACAGAGGTAATAACTTCCAAAACTCAACTAAAACTCTTGGGTTATCTCCCAACAAGTACTTTTCTTTAACGCCTTTAAGTTAGGCATAAGAAGCAAAGAAAGAATCAAGTGTTCTCAAATGAAGAAGCATTAAGATCAATACCAGAAATATTTTCAACAAGGCAAGGTATATCATCCAAATAAGTTCTAGAGAATCCTCTATCAATGCTCTTGGGTTCACTATTCTCATCAAAAGGGTTTGGAGGAAAAATCCAATCAAGATTCTTTTCTATGGCATCATGTATTGCTACTAGTTTAAAGGGTATTGGTATCTTAGGTTCCTCCCCATTAGGTTCGGTTTTGTTCATCTTTTCTCGTGTACCAACAACATCTACACATGAGCCTAGCATATTGAAACGTTCAAAAACTTTTCTAGCTTCCTTGGCAACATCATAGAACTCCTTAAACAAAGTTTCTAGAATAAAATCCCTCTTTTCAGGATCCTCAATTTCTTTAAGCTTAAGAAACATTACTTGCATTAAGGGGTTGAGGTTAACAAACCTAGCTTCTAACATGTGAATTAAAGAAGCTGCAGCAATCTCATAATTTGGAGCAAGTTCTACAAGGGATCTATCCTCAGTATTTTCATGTTTGCTAACATGATTAAAGAATTCTTCAATGTTATCTTTCCCAATTATAGAACCACTACCAATTGGAAGGTCTTTCAGGGTGAACTTGGGGATCAACATGGTGAGCTAAGGAAGAGGTGACAACTAAAGGATACTTAATTTTTTTGTGTTTTTGATAAAGAAAGCAAACTAGTAAAACATTTTTTTTGTGTTTTTGAAGAACAAAACAAGCAAACGAAGCAAAAAGAAAACTAAGCAAAACAAAAACAACAAAGTAAAGAGATTGGTTATGAGGGACTCCCTTTGTGAAGATGTCCTTGACTCCCCGGCAACAGCGCCAGAAAAATGCTTGATGGCTCAATGCACGACGCCCAGAAAAATGCTTGATGGCGGTGTTGATGTAGAGCTCGTTGGGAACACCAAGAGGAAGGTATGATGAGAACAATAGCAAGTTTCCCTCAGTTATGAAACCAAGGTTTAATCGAACTAGTAGGAGCAAGGAAACACCTCAAAGGTGTTACTAGCTGAGCTTTGGCAGGGTGCACTACCGGTGCTAGTAGCAACGTGGAGACTTGCACAACACAACCACCGAACTTTGTCCCCAACATGTGATTAGGTTGTCAATCTCACCGTGTTTTGCAGAAAACAAAGGATTAAACGTATCGAATGGAAAGAAGTAAAAGTTTGCAGAAAGTAAACACAAAGCAGTAAAAGATTGTAGATTGTATGTAAAGTAATGGACCGGGATCCATAGTTCACTAGAGGTGGCTCTCCTTAGATATATACCATGCTGGGTGAACAAATTACAGCGGGGCAATTGACAAACACCGAGAAAGCAATACATGCATATACTAATCATCTTGACTCCTTTGAGACTTGATTGGGCATTACAACATAATACATAGACCGCCATCCAACTGCATCTATGACTAATAATCCACCTTCAGGTTATCATCCGAACCCCCTCCGGTATTAAGTTGCAAGCAACAGATTATTGCTTTACGAACTGCGTGTAAAGTAAACAATACGATTGTTCTATGAACAAAGGATTGTTGTTTTCTCCCTAGTAGCAACAACACATATAGTACCTTAGAGATTTATGTCACTTCCCCAGATTACCAGAGGCATGAACCCACTATCGAGCATAAATACTAACTCTTGGAGTTGCTAGCATCTACTTGGCCAAGATAGCTACTAACAACGGAAAGCATGCAAGATCTCAAATAACAAAGACATGATAGAATCAATAATCAATCTGAAATAGCATCTCAATATCCATCGGATCCCCGCAAACACAACATGTATGAATTACAAATAGATGATCTTGATCATGAACGGAGCTCACAAGATCTAAACATGAAAGCACAAAGGAGGAGAAACCAGCCATCTAGCTACTACATGGATCTGTAGTCCAAGGATGAACTACTCACGCATCACACCGGAGGCTTGCAATGTGATGAAGAAGGCCTCCAAGGTGAATTCCCCTCTCCGTCAGGGTGCCGGGAAGAGCTTCAGATCCCTCCCGATCTAGGGATGGAGATGATGGTGGCTACAGACTCTTTCGTGGATTTTTGATCGGGTACCTAGGGTTTTCGTCCCGAGGGCAATTATAGGCGGAAGGAGAGGCCGAGGGGGTGCCGGGAGCCACCACACCACCCCCTGGCGTGGGCCCACCCTAGTTGGTGGCCGGCCCCTGGCCCTTCTCTGTCTCGTATTCTGGCACTTGATCCCTTCCAGAAAAATAGGCACTTTGGCTTTTGTCCCGTCCAATTCCGAGAATATTCATTTTCTGACTTTCCTGGAACCAAAAACAGCAGAGAACAGGTAGATGGCACTGTGGCGCTTGTTAATAGGTTAGTCCAAGAAATCATATGAAAACTACTCCAAAGTTGGAACAAAACACAAGAAAGTGGATAAAACCAAGCATGGAACATCAAAAATTATAGATACATTTGCAATGTATCATTCATCCAGCTAACGATGACGTTGGTGATGGCGGCGGTGGCATTGGGGCTGGGTCTGATGGTGCCGCTCTATCTCTTGAACCTCTCGGAGGTTTCTATCCTGAAGAACCTGATGATGGCAAAGTAATCGTTCGTATCGGTGTCGCAGATTATACTGCAAAATTAGATGATGGCACAGAAAAATTCTATGACGAGTTTGATGTAATCCTTGGCAGATACGACCCTGAAGTGGTAGAGTTATCTGACATGATGGCATCGTTACGTGTGAAGGTGCTATGGGGGTCCTCCCAGGAAGCACGTTTGTTATATTATGGTTACAAGAGCAAAAAGGCTATCGAAGTGAAAGATACCGGGGATTTAGTCGTACCGTTTACAAGGAAACATTATAGAGGTGAAGTTTACTTCCACTTGGTAGTGCTCACGGTTGGAGAGGAATTGGAACTCGACAATAGAGATGGACTTTTAGAAGGCACGCATGACCTGATCCATGGCATCACTGGGGCTGGTGCGACTGAGGGTGGCTTCGAACAGAGGAGAGGCTTACAGAGGAGCGTCATAAAGACGAGCAGGAAGACCATCCCCAGAAAGGGCACCCCGAAGAAGAACGTCACCAAGGAGACCACGCTAGAGAAGAGGACGCCCAAGAGTCGCACGACAAAAGGCACCATGCCACAGAGTACACCCCTGAGATCCAGTCGAAATTCCACACCGAACGGTAGCAGCAAAAACGCTAAGAGGGCTAGCACGGTGGTGAACACTCCTAGGAGTGGTAGCAAAGAGGCGAAGATGGCCAGCACGGATGCTACCACACCCAGTGGGAGCAGAAAAAACACTAATTTGGAGCGGAACACGCCGCTGAGGTCAGGCAATAATGCCAGCATGAAGGAGAAGACGCCCAATAGCAGCAGCAAAAGGGCTAATTTGGAGCGGAACACGCCGCTGGGGTCAGGAAATAATGCTAGCACGAAGGAGAACACGCCCAATAGTAGCAGCAAAAGGGCTAATTCGAAGAAGAACACGCTGCAGAGGTCAGGCAATAATGCCAGCACCCTGGAGCCAACACCCGTGAGGGGAGGCAGTAAGGAGATCACACCCAAGAGCGGCAGCAAAAGGCCTAGTTTGATGGGGAATAGAACGCGGATGTCAAGCCCTACTGATACCATCAGGAAAAGATTACATCAGGAAGGAGGATGTACACAGGAAGAGCAAGAGGGTTCTGTACACTCAAGATGAAATTGATTCTGACTGCTGTTTGTCCACTGAAGTACCTGGGATGCATGCAAATGTAAGACCACCCCATGTGGTAGCAGCAGAACCAACCGAGTGTCTTGGAGAAAACAGAGTTGCCGGTGAGGTGGACTGGGGCAATGTTCCTGTCCATCCGGGTGGAGACGATGGTGCAGCCCCACCCATGGGAGTCAATATGATGTGTGCAGTACTAGGCATTAGAGACGATGGCGAAGATTCTGAATCAGATGAAGAAGCAGGCACTGTAGAGGATCAAGAATCTGGTGATGATGAAATAGACGAGGAACTTAACGATGATGCTGGTATTCCAGTCGATGATTTGGGTGTTGAAGTAGAAGAAATGAAACATGACCACGAGTATCCTATAATTTCGGTCGGCACCGAGTTCAGGAGCATGCATGAGTTCAGGATGTTGTTCTGGCATTTTTGTATCAAGGGGGAGTTCGACGTTTATCGACTGAAGAACTCTCTCGAGAGGTATGAGGTCGTTTGCAAGTTAACGTGGATGAATGGACGGGCCGAGGCACATTGTCCATGGAGGATCACAACAAGATCCTTACCTGTGTTGACTGCAATTAGGGTATTGGAGCAATGAATGCAGCAAACCATTAGAACTCTCTATCTCTCTCTTTTCACTCTATAACTACAATTGATGTGCGATATCTTTCTGGCAACTAGTCGACTCCGCTTATCTTTTAAATGAATATGTGTTGCAGGTGAACAGAATAGGCCCTGCACACATGTGTCCGACATGAAGCAAACTTAAATCCTCAATGGCTGATACGGAGTGGGTGGCTATGCAATCTATGTCCAAACTAAAGGATAACCCTAAGGAGACCGTGAAGAATATTCAGACTAGCCTCGGTTCTAAATACAACATTGTCCTTCCGTATTACACGGTTTGGAAAGGTAAAGAGAAAGTTCTGGGGGTCTTGCACGGGGATTGGACCAATAGCTTCAGGATGCTGTACAAATTCAAGGCGGAGGTACAAGCTAGGTGTCCGGGGAGTGTTGTGGAGATTGACACCGAATCAGAAGGTGGTAAAATATATTTCAAAAGATTTTCCATGGCGCTTAAACCTTGCATCGATGGATTCAAGGGCGACTGTAGGCCGTATCTGAGTGTAGACAACACTGTCCTAACTGGCAAATGGAAAGGCTGCCTGCCATCTGCCACAACACTTGATGGTCACAACTAGATGTTCCCAGTGGCATTCAGGCTGTTTGAAACAGAAACGGAGGAAAACTGGGTTTGGTTTATGAGGCAGCTCAGGAGATCAATAGGCCACATGGATCCATTGGCTATATCCACGGATGCATGCAAAGGGCTGACGAATGCAATGAAGGAGGTGTTCCCGCGAGATGAAGGTAGAGAATGCCATGCACATATGATGCTCAACTTGTACTCACACTATGCAGGCAACGTATTTCGTTACATGTTTCCTGCCGCTAGAGTTTACAAACCTAGTAGCAGCGATTATTTCATGAGCAAGATTTTTGCCAAAGCCCCTAAACTTCCAGAGTACTTAGCCATCCATCATTCGTAGCTATGGAAGAGGAGTCAATTCAACCCTGACATCAAAGTTGATTACATAAACAACAACCTTGCAGAATGCCTGAATAACTGGGTGAAGGACATAAAAGTGCGTCATGTTCATATCTTGATGGACAACATATGTGGTATGATCATGAAGCTGTTAAATATAAGGAGAGAGATCGGTAGGAGACTTAGAGGACATATGCTACCGCCAGTTGTACAACAACTGCACAAGAGAAGCCGAGGACTTGCTCATCTTAAGGTTCTCCCGTCAACCAACAGAAGTTGTGAGGTGGTCAATATGTCCAAGAGTGGAAAAAGGGATGTTGTGAACATCCAGCTGCGAGAATGCACCTGCTTAGAGTGGCAGCATACCGGGAAACCTTGTGACCACGCCTTGGCCTTCTTGGTGAAGAAAAGAACTCTTCCACATTTGGATCAATATTTGTCAGACTACTACTCTATGGAAAAGTTCAGAGCTGCGTACGCTAGATCCGTCGAGCCATGTACAGACCCATCTCAGTGGCCTCAAGTCCAACTGTCTTTCGAGCTTTGCCAGCTAGTTACAAAAGGGGGCAGAGGAAGACCCCAGGTGAATAGGTTTAACAATTTTCTTGAGAAGAAGGGTTCGGCTTTCTGTGCTACAAAGAAGGGCAAAAACAGATTCAAGACCCGCCATCTTATAGGCCATAGAGTAGCTAGATGTCCCCTTAATGCTCCCAAACCTAGGTATGAGATGGTACATTCACACAAAAAAATTGTTTATAGTCTGTAGATATAAGGTAGTAATCCATGTACTGTTTTTTTACAGGAAGCGCAAGGTAAGAAACAAGACAGCCGACTCAGTGATTTTGCTGCGAGAAGAAAACCAAAACGAATGGAGTGATGATGTCGGACAAGATTCTGCTGCTGATTGGCCGGACTTCCCTCGGCCCGGAGATGTAGGGTACGTGAAGGTAAGAAAATTGGCACCCAAGAAGAGGAAGAAGGCAGGAGATGAAGAAGCCAGTGGACGTGAAGGAAAGAGGAAGAAAGTTGGCACCCAAGGAGAGAAAGAGGGCTAGCAGTGTAGCAGCCTAATGATGTATTGAACTTGAACCTATATATGTAGTTCAGTTAAACTCTGGAGCTGTGTGCGTGGAACTTGTCGGGCGAAACAATTTGCTTCTGTACTAGCAGTAAAATGTATCGTGACTTTAGGATTTGATACGGCCGAGGCCACTAGTTGAATCCAAAACTGTGACTGTGCCACTACTATCTGAACAATCACGATAGGTGAGCGGTTAAATCCTCTCCAAAATCGATGGGTGTTAGTGGCACATACGTGATTTATTTATAGGCGCTTAATAAATCCCTGCTGTTGGCATTACACTTATGATAAGTTTCTGGGCTGGAAAACAATTTCTTAAGCTGGCCGCTACACTCCACGAAGCAGCAACTTATTTCAGCTGCTGGACAACGACATGGAAACATAAACTGCAAATGCAACAGATAATGCCCAGATAATGAGGAAATTGTGTCCACTATCTGGCCTAATCTTGAGCCCTTCTGTCTCACCACCTCCCTGCCCCTGCCTCCCCTGCACCTGGCAAAGCTCCCGGATCTCTCGCTCCATCGCTTGAATCTCCTCTTTCTTGTCCCACACAGCATCATGCAGATCCTAAACAAGCTCTTTGTGAAAACCTGTCAGTGGCTTTTCGATCCACACAAACTTGTCACAACTAGTCCCCCTCCCTTCCTGCGTAGTAGATCGAAGGAAACAAAAAAAAGAATTACATTACGCTTTCCGGATTCGTGTTACCATTGTACCTACAGTAGGAACTTACTGCTTTGATGCTGCAGTTGCTGAATTTTCCTGCAGTATTTTCGTCGGTCCATGAAATCCATCTCGGCATCTTCTCAGCACACAAACACAACATATTGGGGTAGTAATCGTAGGGCTCCCTCCGGTACCTGATGGGGGCACCCGCCTGACGGTGTTGAGCCGACCCTGATTCCGCCCGAGACGAACTACACGAGCTGCAAGCCATGAGCGAAGGGAGCGAGGGCAGAAGAAAGAGGAGCCTTTGGATGTCAGGGTAGTGGTGAAGCGTGATTTATCTCTACTTAATAACTCGGGCAGAATCCTACCGTCCACATTTGGCTGACAGGTGGGGGACCTAGCGTGTGGACTTGTCAAAAGAAACTCGCGCCTTCGTGGTTCAAAAGCCCTGTCACGCGCATTGGACGAAATTTTTTGGTACCTTGCCCGCGTACATATCAAAGGGAGGTCTTGCTCAGGAACCAGACACGCCTGGCCCACAATCTTACTCCCTCCTAGGAACTTGTCATGGCTCGCACCGGCAGATCCATCCGCTCCACCGCTTCCGGTAGGGCTCGCCGCGGCGGATCCACCCCAAGATCCTACCGTCGCAGTATCAAATGGCCATGGTTTCTTGAGAGGAGCGATGACGCTACGTATGCGAGCTCGGCCCCTCCTACCTGTAGAAGGACTGATGCGGCGTCGAGCTCGAGCAGGAGCCGCTAGGCGCGACGGCGCTCGGTCCATGCCAACCCCGTCACCTTCGTCATTGTCGATTCCGATGTGGAGGGCGACGGGGACGAAGCTGTGCAGAACGCCATTGTTGCCTCCTTGGCGAAGGGCAAGCCACGGGCGGGAGTGGATGTCACCGGGAAGGGCACGGCGGTGTCACCAATCGAGGTGGACTCCGACGACAGCTGTGTGATGTGGGTTTAGATGTTGTTTAGGATGGTTGCAATTTCGGTTGTGTTTAATGCGAGTACAATTATTGTAATGTGTTTGTCGAGCTATATTAAGAAATGTGTGCAATAACAGCCGGTGAGTGCTTCCACTTTAGAAATTGTGTCTGTGCCATTTGCATGTTGCATTATCAACGTAGATTACTTGTAAACAATCCAACGAAAATCATCAGATTACAACCATCAGACGGGAGTGGCAGGATGGAAGAGAAGTTGGGACAGTGGCTTCGATGGGAAGGACACTGGCAGGTGGGCCCTCGGAACACGTGACACTGACATGCGGGAGCCGGAGCACACGGTATTGCCGGTCTGTCCAGAGCAAGCGGACTTTGCAACGTGACAACAGCAAGCTGATTGGACCAATATAATAACTCGTCGAAGTATTAAGGAGTACTGAAAACTACAACTAGGGTACATTCGCACAACACGTATGCTCTAAGCACGTGAGAAGCATCGCTTAAGTCTAACAGTAACGACATCACAAGTACTACATTTGTCTGTCGGTCTTCTCGATACAAATGTAGAAATGCATCTGCCTGTTCGGTCCAGCACCGACAAGGTACTGAGATGGCACGCATAGGATCGACCTTAGGTCCACATACTCCACCTCCCGCAGCGTCGGGCAGCTCGGCGCCTCGGCTAGCACAAGAATGCTATCCGATGACGGCGGCTGGGCGTTCACCCACATGCGCACCATGTATACGAGCCAGGCGCACGAGACCGACCTGACGCATACGATACCCATGATGGTGGGCCCAGCTCTGGGTCCCAGAACACCAGCGGTGATGGTCAGGACGAAAACAGAGCCGTCCCCCCTGGAAAATTAGCAGGCGGCGTGCCGAGTCAGTGAACGGCACCTGCTCTTGGAGAAGTTGGGCTTGCCCGTACGAGATCCTAATCACTTCGATCAAGTGCTCATCTGCAAGGTGGACGACGAGCTCTGCCGGCAGGCCATTGTAGTTGCAGCCCGGCTCCGTGCAGGCGCACACGCCGTGCGGGCTCGCGAGCTCGTGGAGCAGGAGCTCGCGGTAGGAGAAACGACAAAAGCATCCTGGGTGGGAGCACACGAGCGGGAACGCCGCTGTGAAGTTGCGCGCGAGGATCTCCAGATTCTTGGGCTCCCACATCTGCCACAACTGAAGTTTGTCGAGAAATCGGAAAAAAGATCACCAGTTAGATTGGCGAATAGCAGGAATGTGTAGGATAAGTTCAAAAGCTTGTAAAATGATTTCTTACCATGAAGGTAGCGACCGGAGAATTGGCGGATGTCGTCGGCTTGCGGCTACGGCAGGATGGAAGTGAAGTAGGGAACATGGCTTCGAGGGAAAGGAAGAGAAGTACGGGGAGGAAGAGAAGTAATGGGGACGTGACACTGGGATATGGCCCACTAAACTCGTGAGTCATAACACTCGCAACATGCCAGTTTTTCCAGAGCAAGCGTGGCCAATCATGTCGCAGAACATCCTACTCGAGGATCGATCTCGTGAAAACCATCCCAATCGTCCAAGTGCCCCAATCGAATAGTATGTAACAATCGTCAAGCAGAACAACTGTGTATGGCGTGCCTTCTAGAAGATTCGGTCTAACGGTGGATCCATTGGGGGCAGTACTAGTTTTAGTATAAGAACAAGCATGAAATGACTCAAATGGATCCATGTGTGGTTTGTGGAAATAACAAACATCCAATGACTCTAGTGGTTGATCCATGTGTAGTTTGTGGAAATAACACAGATTCAGTGACTCTAGTGGTTGATCCATGTGTGGTTTGTGGTAATAACACACATGCAATGACTCTAGTGGGTCTACATGTGTGGTTTGTGGAAAGAACACACATGCAATGACTCTGGTTGATCCATACGTGGTTTGTGGAAAGAACACACATGCAATGACTCTAGTGGTGGATCCATGTGTGGTTTGCAGAAAAGAACACACATGCAATGACTCTAGTGTTGGTTTTAGTATAAGAACACTCATGCAATGACTCTAGTGGTTGATCCATGTG
>OU342743.1:109824840-109879466 GCA_910589775.1 Avena eriantha | reverse complement strand
TGCAATGACCACTGGTGATCCATCAGTTGTTTGTGGAAAAGAACACACATGCAAGAGTCTAGTGGATCCTTGTGTGGTCTGTGGAAAAGAACACACATGCAATGACTCTAGTGTTGGTTTTAGTATAAGAACAAACATGCAATGACTCTAGAGGTTGATCCATTTGTTGTTTGTGGAAAGAACACACATGCAATGACTCTGGTTGATTCATATGTGGTCTGTGGAAAGAACACACATGCAATGACTGTAATGGGTCCACATGTGGTTTGTGGATAGAACACACATGCAATGACTCTAGTGGTTGATCCATGTGTGGTTTGTGGAAAGAACACACATGCAATGACTCTAGTGGTTGATCCATGTTTGTTTGTGGTAATAACACACATGCAATGACTCTAGTGGTTGATCCATGTGTGGTTTGTGAAAAAAGAACACACATGCAATGACTCTGGTGTTGGTTTTAGTATAAGAACACACATGCATGACTCAAGTGGTTGATCCATGTGTGGTTTGTGGAAATAACACATATGCAACGACTCTAGGCGTTGATCCATATGTGGTTTGTCGAAATAACACACATGCAATGACTCTAATGGGTCCACATGTGTGACTTGTGGAAAGAACACCCATGCAATGACCACTGGTTGATCCATAAGTTGTTTGTGGAAAAGAACACACATGCAATGAGTCTAGTGGATCCATGTGTGGTTTGTGGAAAAGAACACACATGCAATGACTCTAGTGCTGGTTTGTGGTTTTAGTATAAGAACACACATGCGATGACTCTAGTGGTTGATCCATGTGTGGTTGTGGAAAGAACACACATGCAATGACTAGTGGTTGATCCATATGTGGTTTGTGGAAAGAATACACATGTAATGACCACTGGTGGATCCATGTGTGGTTTGTTGGAAAGAACACACATGCAATGACTCTAGTGGTTGATCCATGTTTGTTTGTGGAAATAACACACATGCTGTGACTCTAGTGGTTGATCCATGTGTGGTTTGTGAAAGGAACACACATGCAATGACTCTAGTGTTGGTTTTAGTATAAGAACACACATGCAATGACTCTAGTGGTTGATCCATGTGTGTTTTGCGGAAATAACACATATGCAATGACTCTAGTGGTTGATCCATGTGTGGTTTGTGGAAATAACACACATGTAATAACTCTAATGGGTCCACATGTGTGATTTTTGGAAAGAACACACGTGCAATGACCACTGGTTGATCCATCAGTTGTTTGTGGAAAAGAACACACATGCAATGAGTCTAGTGGATCCTTGTGTGGTCTGTGGAAAAGAACACACATGCAATGACTCTAGTGTTGGTTTTAGTATAAGAACAAACATGCAATGACTCTAGAGGTTGATCCATTTGTTGTTTGTGGAAAGAACACACATGCAATGACTCTGGTTGATCCATATGTGGTCTGTGGAAAGAACACACATGCAATGACTGTAATGGGTCCACATGTGGTTTGTGGAAAGAACACACATGCAATGACTCTAGTGGTTGATCCATGTGTGGTTTGTGGAAAGAACACACATGCAATGACTCTAGTGGTTGATCCATGTTTGTTTGTGGTAATAACACACATGCAATGACTCTAGTGGTTGATCCATGTGTGGTTTGTGAAAAGAACACACATGCAATGACTCTAGTGGTTGATCCATGTTTGGTTGTGGAAATAACACACATGCAATGACTCTAGTGGTTGATCCATGTGTGGTTTGTGAAAAGAAAACACATGCAATGACTCTAGTGTTGGTTTTAGTATAAGAACACACATGCAATGACTCTAGTGGTTGATCCATGTGTGGTTTTGTGGAAATAACACATATGCAATGACTCTAGTGGTTAATCCATGTGTGGTTTGTGGAAATAACACACATGCAATGACTCTAATGGGTCCACATGTGTGGTTTGTGGAAAAGAACACCCATGCAATGACCACTGGTTGATCCATAAGTTGTTTGTGGAAAAGAACACACATGCAATGACTCTGGTTGCTCCATACGTGGTTTGTGGAAGGAACACACATGCAGTGGCCACTGGTGGATCCATGTGTGGTTTGTGGAAAATAACACACATGCAATGACTCTAGTATTGGTTTGTGGTTTTAGTATAAGAACACACATGCAATGACTCTAGTACTGGTTTGTGGTCTTAGTATAAGAACACACATGCAATGACTCTAGAGGTTTATCCATGTGTGGTTTGTGGAAATAACACACATGCAATGACTCTAGTGGTTGATCCATGTGTGGTTTGTGGAAAGAACACACATGAAATGACCACTGGTGGATCCATGTTGGTTTTAGTATAAGGACACACATGCAATGACTCTAGTGGTTGATCCATGTTTGTTTGTGGAAATAACACACATGCAATGAATCTAGTGGTTGATCCATGTTTGTTTGTGGAAATAACACACATGCAATGACTCTAGTTGTTGATCCATGTATGGTTTGTCGAAAGAACACACATGCAATGACTCTAGTGGTTGATCCATGTGTGGTTTGTGGAAAGAACACACATGCAATGACTCTAGTGGTTGATCCATGTTTGGTTGTGGAAATAACACACATGCAATGACTCTAGTGGTTGATCCATGTGTGGTCTGTGAAAAGAACACACATGCAATGACTCTAGTGTTGGTTTTAGTATAAGAACACACATGCAATGACTCTAGTGGTTGATCCATGTGTGGTTTGTGGAAATAACACATATGCAATGACTCTAGTGGTTGATCCATGTGTGGTTTGTGGAAATAACACACATGCAATGACTCTAACGGGTCCACATGTGTGGTTTGTGGAAAGAACACCCATGCAATGACCACTGGTTGATCCATAAGTTGTTTGTGGAAAAGAACACACATGCAATGACTCTGGTTGATCCATATGTGGGTTGTGGAACGAACACAGATGCAATGATTACTGGTGGATCCATGTGTGGTTTGTGGAAAAGAACACACATGCAATGACTCTAGTACTGGTTTGTGGTTTTAGTATAAGAACACACATGCAATGACTCTAGTACTGGTTTGTGGTCTTAGTATAAGAACACACATGCAATGACTCTAGAGGTTTATCCATGTGTGGTTTGTGGAAATAACACACATGCAATGACTCTAGTGGTTGATCCATGTGTGGTTTGTGGAAAGAACACACATGCAATGACCACTGGTGGATCCATGTTGGTTTTAGTATCAGGACACACATGCAATGACTCTAGTGGTTGATCCATGTTTGTTTGTGGAAATAACACACATGCAATGACTCTAGTGGTTGATCCATGTGTGGTTTGTGAAAATAACACACATGCAAGGACTCTGGTCTTGGTTTTAGTATAAGAACACAAATGCAATGACTCTAGTGATTGATCCATGTGTGGTTTGTGGAAATAACACATATCAAATGACTCTAGGGGTTGCTCCATGTGTGGTTTGTGGAAATAACACACATGCAATGACTCCAGTGGGTCCAGATGTGTGGTTTGTGGAAAGAACAGACATGCAATGACTCTAGTGGTTGATCCATGTGTAGTTTATGGAAAAGAACACACATTCAATGACCAATGGTGGATCCATGTGTGGTTTGTGGAAAAGAACACACATGCAATGACTCTAGTGGCTGATCCATGTTTGTTTGTGGAAATAACACACATGCAATGACTCTAGTGGTTGATCCATGTGTGGTTTGTGAAAAGAACACACATGCAATGACTCTAGTGTTGGTTTTAGTACAAGAACACACATGCAATGACTCTAGTGTTGGTTTTAGTACAAGAACACACATGCAATGACTCTAGTGGTTGATCCATGTGTGGTTTGTGGAAATAACACATATGCAATGACGCTAGTGGTTGATCCATGTGTGGTTTGTGGAAATAACACACATGCAATGACTCTAATGGGTCCACATGTGTGGTTTGTGGAAAGAACACCCATGCAATGACCACTGGTTGATCCATAAGTTGTTTGTGGAAAAGAACACACATGCAATGAGTCTAGTGGATCCATGTGTGGTTTGTGGAAAAGAACACACATGCAATGAACCTAGTGCTGGTTTGTGGTTTTAGTATAAGAACAAACATGTAATGACTCTAGTGGTTGATCCATGTGTGGTTTGTGGAAAGAACACACATGCAATGACTAGTGGTTGATCCATATGTGGTTTGTGGAAAGAACACACATGCAATGACCACTGGTGGATCCATGTGTGGTTTGTTGGAAAGAACACACATGCAATGACTCTAGTGGTTGATCCATGTTTGTTTCTGGAAACAACACACATGCAATGACTCTAGTGGTTGATCCATGTGTGGTTTGTGAAAGGAACACACATGCAATGACTCTAGTGTTGGTTTTAGTATAAGAACACACATGCAATGACTCTAGTGGTTGATCCATGTGTGGTTTGTGGAAATAACACATATGCAATGACTCTAGTGGTTGATCCATGTGTGGTTAGTGGAAATAACACACATGCAATGACTCTAATGGGTCCACATGTGTGGTTTGTGGAAAGAACAAGCATGCAATGACCACTGGTGGATCCATGTGGGTTTGTTGGAAATAACACACATGCAATGACTCTAGTGGTTGATCCATGTTTGTTTGTGGAAATAAGACACATGTAATGACTCTAGTGGTTGATCCATGTGTGGTTTGTTAAAGGAACACACATGAAATGACTCTAGTGTTGGTTTTAGTATAAGAACACACATGCAATGACTCTAGTGGTTGATCCATGTGTGGTTTGTGGAAATAACACATATGGAATGACTCTAGTGGTTGATCCATGTGTGGTTTGTGGAAATAACACACATGCAATGACTGTAATGGGTCCACATGTGGTTTGTGGAAAGAACACACATGCAATGACTCTAGTGTTGGTTTTAGTATAAGAACACGCATGCAATGACTCTAGTGGTTGGTCTATGCGTGGTTTGTGGAAATAACACACATGCAATGACTCTAGTACTGGTTTGTGGTTTTAGTATAAGAACACACATGCAATGACTCTAGTGGTTGATCGATGTTTGTTTGTGGTTTTAGTATAAGAACAAACATCCTCTCTCTCTCTCTCTCTTTCTCTCTCTCTCTCTCGTAGAAGCCCAAACCTATGCCCACTCTGTCTGCTACACCTTGATTGGTTGTCACAGCTGTCACGCGGATCGTGCGCACCAACCGTTGATCGTGTGTGATCCAACGAGGCTCGTTGGACACGTCGTGCCCTTCACAGGACAACGTGAGACAGCACAGACGTCTCCCTCAACGAGACTTCTACAAGAAGGAATACGACGTCGTCCATGGAAAAAGTGGTCGAGTGGCCATGTCATGTTTAATCCAGTCTGCAAAGGCTACAAGTCTACTACACGGCAACTGGTCATCCACGGACCACCGGCTATACCATTTTTACTACGCAGCGCGCCTGCACTCTCACTTCCGTCAGGCCCCCACCACACGAACGTTCCACGCGGCAGCCACAGCCGGAAGAGCTGTCAACCGGGGCCCTCGAGGAGGCCAAAACGTCCCCGCATTAAAAACCCAGCCTATCAGGTCCTCCATTCGCACTCATCCACTACTCTCTCTTCCCTATCTAGCAAAACACCACAATATCGAACGTACTTGCACGAACCTTCTCCCTGAAACTAGTGCGTGGGGGTGAGTGTCTGGGCATCACTGCCGGGGTGGTGCTTCACGCGGCAGATCTGGAGGAGCATCACGCAGCACAGGCCGAGGAGGATGTGCAGTTCAACCCCTTCGGAGGCGCCGATGAGGGCGTGGAGTTCGACGAACACGCTCCGCTCGTGTACGCGGAGGTACATCTATTTCTACATGTTTCATATTTTCTGCTCGAGCTTAATCTATCCAAGCGTCATAAAAAAATCTAGTCCTAATGATTAGATGCAACGTACGAACCGGTACATGGAGAGATCTAGTCTGTTCTGAATGAATCCACATTATTTATTTATTAATAAGTTACCAAGAACACAAACCACATTAATTTAGGAGCGAGCTGGGGAGACGGCCGTAATGAACTGCTGAACCTGTATAGACATGTTATTGCATCGAAAGTAACTTGGAATGGTGGAAGGAATATATATTTATTATTTTGCTCACTTCGGTTTGTATTCCATACATTACAGGTGTATTCAAGTGAGATGGACTCTGACAAGGAGACCAGGGACAACAAGAGCCGCCATGTCATGAAGAAGCTCAAGCGCGGGATAATCCCTTTCCGCACTCGACTTGGGGAGCTCAGGTGCCCTTTCTGTAAGAAAGGAGTCAACCCGAGGATTGCCAGCTTGATCCCGCATGCGGTTGGCATCAGTAAAAGCCCGGCTAGTAAACACAAGTCGGCGACCAAGGCTACGCACGCTGCTTATGGCAAGTTCCTGAGGGAGTATGTCAAGAACGGCCTAGTGTCCCCTTACTTAGGAATCATCAACTCCTAGCCGACCAACCCCGTCACTGTGTTAGCCCGACCACTAATAATATTTAGTTCTCTTACCGTATCTAGACCCTTAAACTATGTGGATTTCTATTTTCGTACCCTTCAAAATATATTCAAGTTCATCTGTTTATGTTGTGAAAGTTCCGGTGGCATACTCGTTATTTTGCATGGATAGAGGGGTGCCCTCGATAGATATAAGGGTTATCCTGTCCGCTAGATCACAGAGGATCAATGGTTGGTGGACAAAATTGAGTACAACTAAATCGCCATGGTTAGACACGACGGAAAAAAACGTGACTCACGGTACGTGTGTGCGGTGCACGGGGCGGTAGCGGACACGTGTGGCCGTGCACGGTGCATTAGTCTACGCAGTGCACGGTAGCGCAACGAAACGCTGCTTCCCTTCTCCTTTAATAGAGGCCTCCCCACTCCCACTCCCACTCATCACGCACTCGCTCACTCAACTGTTTCCACTGTCCATCACCTTCTACAAACGCCCAACAAAACCCCAACCACGTCGACGATGGAGAAGATCAGCGCGGTGGCCATCGGCGCCTCCAAGGCAGCCGGCGAGGAGCCCCCCCGTCCCCGTCCCCGCATCCGACGTAGCCTCCAGCGAGGAGGCCCCCGCCGGTCTCGGACAGATCTCGCTCGGCTGCGACCCCTACGAGGAGGTGGTCTACATAAGGCCGGAGAACCCCTTCGACACCAGCATCGCTGACCCGTGGTCTGAGGTAACCAGGGGTTTCTCCCCTTCCCATTGTTCTTCCCCAGTTCCCATCGTTGGATGCTAGATCGTATGTTATTAGGGCTTGGCTGTTCGTATTTTTTATAGTAGCTAATCCTATTGTGTTAGATCTCGATTTTCGATGAATCCCCCTGTTCGTAGTTGGGATCAGTATTCAATTTGGTTTGAGATTTGGGGAATAATCGTGAGATCTCATTTGGTTAATTTATGCAAAAAATCAATCCCGATAATCAAAGTATCTCAATCATGTCCTTATTTCACTCTTCTGTTTTTTTCCAACAGGAGGATAGCAGCGACCTCCGCAGCGACGATGAGTCGCAGGACACCAAGACTAGTCATGTGCTGAGGAGGCTAATGTCCTATCAGTACAATAAATTCTTCATCGGCGACGTGTACAGGTGCCCCTTCTGCCCCACCAAGAGGCTCCGCGGCACGGACTTCAACTCCCTCGTGAAGCATGCCGAGGACGTGAGGACCTGCGGCGAGTCCATGAACGTCCACGGCTTCAGGGCCAAGCACCAGGCGCTCGGTCTTCACCTCCGCAACCTCCAGAAGGTGGCTATCGATGAGGGTCGCATGCCACCCAAGGTGCCCAAGGTCAAAGGGATGAGCAGCAAGAAGTGGAGGAGGCGCCAGAGGGAGGAGGTGGACGCCCTCCTGGCAGAGGCCATGAGAGGCCACTGATTAGCTGTTGCTGCTGTTGTAAAGCAGCTTCTTTTGTCTTGTCTGTGTTGAAGCAGTCCGCTGCTGCTGCCGAGCAGCCTAATTGTCGAACCTCGTTAAGTACCGTGCTATATAACCTATATTAGCTGCTTTATCTACATCTGCTTGTTTACTGAATTTATTTATGGTGCTGGTTTGTTTTGCTGCTCTAGATTTGCTACCAGATTGGGGTAAAACGATCGCAAAAGGAACAATGAATGAAGAGAGAAGCTGCTCTAGATTCCCTACCTTTTTAGGCAAAAAAACTACAACTGTTAGAGAGAGAGGGGAAAAGGCGCTCTTTAAAAAGGCCACTTTAGGTGTCATGGCGCACGTAACGGCCAAGCCTTTGACCAGACGGCACCCCCCTCCGAGCGCATGTGAGGGCTTCGAAATATCGGGAGGGCAAGAGTGAGGAAAAATGAGACACAATGTTGCTATAGCTAAATCTGACAAAAAGCTGAATTTGGCTTTACCATGCAATTTGGCTAGAGATCCACAATGTAGCTATTCTAAATCCCTAAACTATGTGGTGTGTTGAAACCTAATGCTTTTCCAGCGACACATGTGTTGCAAAGTTGCTTGATCGTGCATGCTTACACAAGTGTCCTACAGAGAAACTCATAGAACCATGGGCAAACGAGTTTCATTTTGGCAAACTCGGGACAAGCTTTGCGCAATCGCCAGGCCTGATCGGGTGGGCGGCAGCCCCGGGGTGCAGGGATGCTAGGTACATGTCTATGCTTACACTTCTTAAACTTGTTAGGAATTAATAATAACTATACACTTCCTTCTGTCCTGTCACGTTACGTTACGTCGTGTCAGCACCGTGCACCCGCTGCGGATCGGCAACGGGACGGTGGTCTACGTGACCGGTCTCTGCCACGCCAAAGCCACGTCGCATACACGTCCCATCGCCTACCGGGACGGACGCCGAATTTAATCGCTAGGATTAGAAACCATCGGTGCTCGCCCGATCAAACTTGCTTCCGCATGGGTATGACCGGAATACTGGTAAACGGAATTTAAGCATCGCCTTCTGTCTCCTCAGCACATCACTGTGCAAAAATCCCCAACTCATTCCTTCCGCCGGCGCCACCACCGCAAGAACCATCGACGCTGCCACAGGCACCGCCTCCGCCTGGCCATACCACCGCAACAGATCACTCCACCTCCACGCCCAGTCCCAGCCACCTCTACCGAAACTAGGCCACCACAGACGAACATTAGCTGCTGCCATGGACGCAGAGTACGGCGTGTTCGGCGACGGGAGCGACTACACCGACGAGTACACCGTCACCGCCCATGGCACCACCAAGCTGACGGTCATCCACACAAATGCGTCAGCGGAGGTGGCCAAGGTCATCGCAATGTACGAGCGGTGGCTACAAGATCCGATGGACAGGTACAAGATCATCGGCCTTGACCTCGAGTATACCAGAGATAGGAAGAGGACGGCGCTTTTGCAGCTGTCCATGCGCAACCACTGCCTACTATATCACGTATGTAGGGCCAAATATGTATGCCCGGAGCTTCACGAGTTCCTACACAGGAGGGAGATCTACTTCGCCAGCGTCGACATCAAGAACGACACTCCGAAGCTAGAACGGGATCTCCTCGTTCAAGTCGTCAATCACGTCAATCTCCAACATTTGTGGAGGTACCTGGATGGCGTTACGGGGAAAGCCGGCATGGCTAGAATCGCTTCCGACATCATCGACCGCGAGTACACCGTCATGAAAATCGAGTTCCCGAAGCACCTGCACGAGCGATGGGAGTGGAGGCACCTGGATTATGATGCGATCAAGTACGTAGCCAGGGACGCATATGTCTGCTACGAGATGCTCAACAGGATCTGGCGGGTGGGTGAGTGTGCTGTTTACCACTACTAGTTTCGCATTTCGTTCCTAGCTTTATCTCGCCTGTATTTTATCTCGCCTGTATTTTCTAAGCATTCTGTGTGTAAGAACCAAGCTCGTATGATCCCTGTGCTATTAGCTACTTAACCTGTATGAATTACATTCCCCCTTTTGTATGCTCAACATTCATTCTTAGAAACTCTGTCTGTGCCATTTGCATGTGGCAGAATCCAGGACTGACATGCATAAGGTGTGATATAGTCATAACTCATAACCAAACCCAGATTATAGAGGAGGATACAGTCATAAACCAGATTATAGTTTGACAAAGGTAATACACAGCAGTTCGTAATTGCTCACATAGTGTACTTATGAAATAACATGTTTTCATAAACACACCAATCATGCACTAATAGTCTACATCCGAGCCTGTTGGAGAAGGCAACCGATCCCAGGATGCCTTCGGTCGCTTGCCCCGGTTTGTAGATTCATCTACGATCCGGCATTTAGGACAAACAACCTGCCTTGGTGGTGGTTCAATGATGCGATGCCTAGAACGAGATTTTACAAGCTGGCGGTACAGCTCGTGGCTAACATACCCGTCAATTGTAGCGTACTTCAGATTAGCTTCAGAAAGTGTCTTATCCTCCTAGTAATCGTGCCCTAAACGCCTCCACGAACATCTCGACAATCTGTCCTTCATGTTAGTGTACCACAGGTCTATGAGTTTGGAGGCAAGAGTGGCCATCCCGGTCTTGCTGCCCTTTGTCCCTGGGATCCAGTAAATTTCCTGGATGTCCACTCTGCACTCCTTTGGGATTCTAATGTTGACAGTCGGGCTTTCAAGCAGTTTACTATCATTCGTGATGTCAACACTGGTAAATGTTATGTGCTGGTTCACGAGAAAATGAAACAGATCCCTAATGCTTTCGCCCCACCTACATGAAAATGAATTCAGACAAATAATATAGCAATAACTTCTGCAAACAGATGGTTCAGGAACAAAAATACAGCAAAGTCTACCAGATCCCGTCAGCCCCCTTCTCGCAAAAAGGCTGGTATATGAGGACGTGCCCCTTCATGGAGAGTTGCACCATGGCGATCCTACGGCAATCGTGGCTGTACTCGAGGTCGAGACCTACGAACCTGTTTTCTTCGAACTGCAGCCAACTCGTGAAATTATTCAGAGTGTTCCTCACCGTCTGAGGGTTGGTGGTGTAGACGACATCGATCTTCTTCCCGCCATGTACTTCGATGTCGAAGTGCGCAGTTTCTTGCCTACCGTCGTTTTGGATGTCTGGAGCGTCCATGACTACAGGCAAGAAGGAAAGGATACGGAGGAAGAGGGTGATGCGGTGGTGGAGGAAATGGATGAGGCTGTGGAGGAGAAAGACGATGAGGCCGTGCAGGAGGAAATGAGACGGAGAAGTGAAAGATTGGAACCGCCCTTACCAATATCTGGAATGGTGCACGACCGTTCGTAGTAGGGTGAAGGTGGCGAAAAACGGCGGTTTTACACGTCGACGCTAGCACTTCCTAAAATTTGTTCTACGCCACTTGCATGCGGTGGAATCAATTCAAACGTAGGCACGTTTACGCGTGCTGACCTTCACTCACAGACAGGCGGGCCGCACATTTCCCTTTTATGATTTATTTTTTCACTTCCTTAGACGGTTCCGGTGCCTGCCCTTAATAATTACGCCCCCTGTTCTTTTCTTCCACGCAGACGAGAACCGGCGGCGGCGGTGGTTCCTTGCAGATTCACTCCCCACTCGAACAACTGCCCCCATCCCTAATTCCACCCCCTCTCGAATCCATCCGCCTCCTCATCACCACGCCTCCATTAATCCACCGGATTCCAGACTCCATTTGCCGCTATGGGTAGAGCTTGGGGTAGCAGCAGGCTGAAGCGAAAGGCATGCAATGACGACGCGGATGGCCAGGGCGACCGCTACCGCGAGGATTGGGGATGGCCGAACCTCAGCGCCACGAACGTGCACAGGATCGCCTCGGAGTTGGACATCATCTCAGCCGGCCGCCTCGCTCGCTGCATCCCTGGCTACCGCGTGACAATGCGGAACATGGACGAACAACCGTTCGGCACGCCATGCCTTCTTTACCCCGATAACAGAAAATGTCCAGACGACCGCGATGGCCATGTAAGTTCCAGTATCTAGCTTATTCGTTCAGTCATATCGTTGATTCATATGTGCTGAACTCTCATCGGAATCCTATGTTCCTTTCGTCAAACGTGTTGTGTGCACGCGCGGTTTGAACAAATCGAACCATTTAAGACTATTCTGTACAGCGGAAGCTCTACTCATACCTGATATTCTGGTATTTTCGTGGTGACACAGTCTTAATTTAGGTGATAGACGAGTTGTCAATTTCGATTTTGGAATGGAATGCTTGCTAGGTGATATTCTGTTTCCTAAAATAAAAATAAACAGATTAGACGATTTAAGGCTGTTATGCCCCGAGCTGTTTAATTATGATCATCGTCAGGAGTTTGTTCTGGGAGGGCTCTGCTCCTACTCCATATATTGAGTATCTTCGTAGTGACACAGGCACAATTTAAGCGATGTCTGAGGAGACACTCGTATTTAGGCGATATTTTGTGTACTTTAATATAAAGGTCCAGTTGTCAGATTGTATCTGCAATGGAATCCATGCTAGGTGATTGTACCAACTGACAACAAACTCTGCAGAATATTCATGCAAAACTGATGCTGCTGGATAAGTGGTCAGAATTAGTAGTGGTGAATATCAAGGAAGAAGAAGAGACGGAAATGAGAGATGACCAGAACTGGGTGGGTGGCAACGGCGAGTGGCTGGTCCTTTTATCCCAGGATGGGAGTACTTGGACTCTAAAAAATTGCTACAGATCGGAGAGGCTAGCAGTGCCATCTTTGAAGGGTGTCTGCATTACTGCATTCAACAGCAGGTGGCCGCCGCCCATTTCTGAATTCGCTTACAGGTTCAACATGGCAGAACTTGAGCTCGTGAAGGTACAGCTCCCACATACACCGCGGGAGGGGGCGTGGAAGAACTGGGAGTATGACCTCTTGGCGGTGTTCGACAAGGCAATCACATTCATTAGATGCGCAGAAGACAATGAATGGACAGTCTTGCGTGACGACTTCCTGCGGCCGAAGAAGTATGTCGACGCCGTCTTCACCTACGGCTGCTCTTCATACAGACCGCAACGCATTTATGCGGTCACTAAACCTAGCGGCGACGTGCGTGTTTGGGAGCCGTCCATTTGGGGTGAGTCATGGTGTCATATAGCATGTAAAATCCCATTCAAAATTCGGCTTACTGACCGTTAGTAACATGCAGGTACCCACGCAGCCCCGCGCATAATTCTAGCTCCGGTCATCAAAGATGCAGTAGCAGATGCTGAACTTGGGACACGGCGCTGGTTCCTGGCACCTCTCAGAGACAACACGGAACATCATGATGAACTCTTGAGGATTCATACCAGGGGAGCACTAAACAATGTTGGTGATATAATAGAACATATGGGGACACAACTTTCTTCATACCCATCGCTGCGGTGTCACGTTTTCTCGAGGTCCGCATGCCTATCCGAAGACCCAGTAGAGCAAGTCTGGAGCAGAGTCAACAATCTGAAGGGACAATCTGTGTTTCTTGGGATCAACTACCCTTTCTTTGTCGGAGCCCCTGGAGCTGTTGAACCTGTAATTGCTCAGGCAGCCCTGGCCCCTGATGCTGCTGCTGCTGCTGCTGGTGGAGGTGGTGTTGGTGGTGGTGGTGGAGCTGACAAAGAACTAGCTGTTGTTGCTCCTGGTGAAGCTGAAGAAATACTTGGTGATGCTGCTGCTGGTGAAGCTGACGAAATACTTGCTAATGCTGCTACTGGTGAAGCTGACGAAATACCTGCTGAGGTTGCTGCCGGAGTCCAGGAAGAACATGCTGGTGTTGTTGCTGAGGTGCCAGCACATCCAGTGTTGATAGCAGACTGTGTGTTTGTTGCACACTCACGCGCCTATCATGTTGACACTCCAGATCTGACCTAGAGCCGAATCCATGTCGGGGGGAGGGGGCCTACAATTGGCTCATCAGTGGGGTCGTACTATTTGAAGGAGAATGAAAGACGGCCAAACGCAGCATTCTGGTTCATTCCGACGATACCACCAGCTCTAGGGACCTAGTGGTCATACTAGCAGATCCGATGAACCATTGTACGTTATCTTTATCATTAGTTACGCTTATGTGTGTAAATACTAAGCTGTGCTTATTTGTGTGAGACTAAGTTAGGCCTAACTGCGTAATATTCAGTGAAGCCCAGCTTTTGTTTCCACACCCATAACAATAGAATTGCACCATAGAACATACAAATGTAATGTGCATACCACGCATTTTTTCTCAGGATAACAACCACTTCAAGCAAATGATACATCGTGTACGCATTTGAACGCATCACTAGAATGTGCCACCTATTGATGATTGATGACATGGATCTAGCTTTTCTGCGCTTATTTGCATTGAATCGCTCATTTATTTGTTCACATATTTTTTGGCAATGGATGATGAACTCCACTCTCTTGGTAACTTTCTTCGTCAGCGAGCACTTGTTGATGCAATGCAAAGTACAGAACATGGTCGTCATCTTTCATTCCATTTAGGTTCTCTATGTTTCATCATCACGGAGCTACTAATTTCAAATGAAAATCTAGTAAACAATATATGTGTACATTGTTAGAGTATGCTACGGCCACGATACATACATGTTTTTTCTACAATCACAAGAAGAAAACGTGATGCATTTTCACCTTGTTGGCATTGTGCCGAACTGGGTGGATGTGTCTTTGGGGTTCGGAGAGGAAAGCACCGTGGCTGGTGCGTGTGCGACCACGGCGACGGTGAGCTCGGATTTTGGAGGAGACCAACAGGACCGAGCATGGTCGGCATGGGTACATATCTCACCCGAGAATGAATTCACATCCCCGCATCGTGCCAATGGTACGGTCATAGTGAGGGCGAGCTCCGATTCGGGATGGGGAGGAGAACGGACCGAGCAGGTTTGTCCAAGTCCTAGCTCCGCGCCATGGCCACAACCACATATTGCCGCCCCGGAGGAAGAAGCAGACGTGTAAAGGATGCATGCGCCAATGCTGCAAGCCTACAAGGCAGCCTACATGGCAGCGACGACGGCATCGACATAACGGCGAAAGCTGAGAGGGGGGACCCAACTTGACGGCCGTTAGCCTGATTTTTTGTATTGAAACATAAAGTTGAATTCGTGCCGAAAAGGACCCTCTGAGTATTTGGCATGCCAACTATAGTCATCGCGGATGATATCAGGGAACTCGGGTACTGCATTGCCTGGCCACCCCAACTTTCGGGCCGCAAAATGATAATCTCCAGCCGGGGGCCTACACCATGCCCTGGCACGGCCTGGGGGGACCCGCGCGTAGGGGTGGTTTGGCCATCATGTGGCCCCCCTTCGTCTCTCCTTCTGGCTCCGTGAATCTTCCGGGAAAATAACGACTTTGGCTTTTGTCCGGTCCAATTCCGAGAATATTCATTTTCTAACTTTCTGGAACCAAAAACAGCAGAAAACAGGCAACTAGCACTGTGGCTCTTGTTAATAGGTTAGTCCAAGAAATCATATGAAAAGTACTCCAAAGTGTGGACAAAAACACAAGAAAGTAGATACTAAACAAGCATGGAACATCAAAAATTATAGATACGTTAGCAACATATCACTCTAAAGAAAGCCACTTAGTGGCGGTCAAGAGAATCTTCCGATATTTGGTTCATTCCCCTAATTTTGGTTTATGGTATCCCAAGGGCTCCAATTTCTCTCTATGTGGTTATACTGATTCCGATTGGGCTGGTGACAAGGATGATAGGAAACCAACTTTTGGAGCTTGTCAATTCTTGGGAAGGTCCTTGGTATGTTGGTCTTCTAAAAAACAGAATTGTATATCTCTCTCCACCGCCGAGGCTGAATATGTGGCTGCTGCAAGAGCATGTACTCAACATTTATGGATGAGGCAAACTTTAAAGGAATACGGTGTCAACTGTGACAAAGTGCCACTTTTATGTGATAATGAAAGTGCAATCAAAATTGCATACAATCTGGTGCATCACACAAGGACAAAGCATATTAAGATTCAGAATCATTTTATTCGGGACCATGTCGCTCGTGGTTATATTGATCTATCTTTTATGAGCATGAAGAATCAACTTTCTGATATTTTCAAGAAGCCACTTGATGAAGCAAGGTTTTATTACTTGAGGAATGAGCTAAACATCGTTGATTCAAGGAGTTTGTCTTGATTACCCATGCACACACTCTTGTATCTCCTCCTTATTTGGTTTAGGTGTGGGCATGGATATAGGGGCTGTGTGGTCCTAATTAATTGGGCTAACCCTCCCCCATAATGTCGAAAGCAAGTAAAATCATTTCTCTTAATATCATTTTGTGATATGTGAGCTTATTGATGAGTATTGGTCATGAACCCAAGATATATCTTCGCGGTGTCATACCATGCACTCCAACAAGGTGGCCTCGGCCACCGCCCTCTTCCGTGAGAAGAGTTGGTTCTATGTGGATCTTCTTGGTTTTTTGCTTATCTTATGTTTTTATGGAAACCACACTCAGTTTTGGCAGTTATTTGATTTGAGTCTTGCAATCTTGGATGTGTAGTACCATCTCAGTTTGGTTGTCTAATCCCAAGCCTTTTCCTATCCCTGAGCCATCTTTTCTTGCACACAAGTCCATTGTTTAACTTGTGCGGGTTTTGTTTGGTGGTGCGCGGGCCTAAATCTGTGTATAACAGAACTTCAGAAACTAGGCCGGATTATCCAGCCCAAGTGGAGGCTAGATAATCTGGCCCTGGTGGCTTTTGTCCTTTAAGGGCTGGGCATCGGGGCGAAGAGCTCAAACAGAGTAGTTCTTCTCCCCGACCCCTCACTCTCTCCCAAGCCGCCACTCGCCTCCCCAACCCTCCCCGGAGTCGTTCCGTCCACCGGATTCTCCGAGCTTCCCCCATATCTTCTTCCCCATGCATTCGAGTACCTCCTCCTTTGCGTTCTTCCTTCAATGAGTGAGGGTAACTCCCTCTCTCCCATCTTTGTGTTGACGTGTTTCTTGTTGGTGGGACATGGACTAGGAGTCTCCTTGTGGTTCTTGTCTCGTTTAGAAATCGTAGTCTTGCAATTCCTATGCCGATCTACGTTGCTGCAATCAATCTAGGGCGATTCTGAAAATTTATGCCAGGGCCGGATTATCCGCCCCTGGCCTGGCTGGATTATCCAGCCTCGTAGATTCATCTCTGATTCAGAATTCTGTAGATTTTTGCATGATGTATTTTTGGGCTGTGGATTGTTTGTCTACTATTTCTAATTTCTCTCTTGGACTTGTGTGTGTGCTTATCCCTGTGCTATCCATCTTATTCATTTCACGGGTGGTTCCAGTGCCGCCAAAACCTGCAAGTGTCGTCCCCGTGGCCTCTATATCTGGGACAACAGTGACGGTGGTCTCGTGGACGAGGTTGAACTGAGAAGGAGGAAAAGAGAGCCTGATCGTATGGCTGAACAAGCAAAGAAAGAAAAAGGGAAGGAAGGGGTGTTCCAAGAGAAAGGGAAAGGCACCAAAGGTCGACTATAAGAAAATGGATCCCGTCACTTACTATTTGACGAGGGTTTAACTCATCAATGCCCATTGTTATGGACTTGGGTTTTGGAGAAGAAGGGAGCGCTGGAGACATCTATCGGCTAGCAAACAAGCACATAGGGGACAAAGATTTACCCAGGTTCAGGCCTCGTAGAGGTCCCTACTCCTGCTTGTCTTCTCGTGGAATTATCGAAGGAGTCGAAAGTTACAATGGTGTGTAGATGCAATCTAGCGAGGGTTGTGGAACCTAGGGTTGCGTGTGTCCTCCTCGCTGCCCCTCCTAGCCTTTATATAGATAGGCTAGGTCTCGGGTAGCAGGTCGAGTCGGTTACAAGTTAGGGTTTTCCCCTTCAAACTTTCTATCTTTAGCTTCTTCTTGTTCTTCAAGCAATCGAGAGTCCGCAGGTTACTCGAGCCCCTTCATCTGGGCTTTGGCGACACCATGGGCATGTACGTATTTGGACTGTATATACCAAGCTCGAGTACCTGTAGGGTATATCCATGTCAGTAGCCCCCGAGTGTCCAGTGGAATTGCATATTCGACTGGGGACTTTTTGAAGTCTTCGAGTGCCTAAATGAGTACATTTCGACTGCTTTTATTTGTGCCATAGGGATTGCTGATATACGTGTCTGATGTAACCAAAGTATCGGTATCAGTTAACCACCTTAGGGTGAAACAACGCAATCTACTCGAACTCGAGTCCCCGGACTCGAATCCAAAAAAGTGCTGGCGTAATTCGACTCAAGCCGCGGAGGTCTTACAGGAGTCGAATTCTAGTTATATGGGTGTGAGCACTCGACGCGTCCGTCAAGGCATGTTCATCGTGCCTGTAGGCACGGATATATTTCTGGTAGTGCGCAGCTAAATGCGTTGCCAGGCCATATTCAGGTCTTTCCTTCACGCTGTAAGCGCGGCATCCAAATTTTATCTTCATAGAGACGATTCGGGTGACCCAGGAGATGCAGTCTCTTTGTAGGGAAAATTATGAGGCGGTGTCGCCATGAGCTTCGAGTGTGGATGTTATCAACACACAGTTTTCTGTATAAATAAATCATAGGGTGCGTGACCAGCGCTCCCTATGGGAGTAGCCCCTGAGTGCCTGGTTGAGTCAAAGACTCAGGTAGGGACTAAATTTTGCAACTGATGTTGTCTTTTGTTGCTTGTTTCAGTCAAATTTGTTTCCGGTGCTCCCTATGGGAGTAATCCATGTCTATAGTCGAATTGTATTTCGAATGGTTTGGGTTTTTGCTTTTGATTGTCCTTTTTCCTACAAAAAGAAAAGAAAATCGTAGGGTGCGCGACCAGCGCTCCCTATAGGAGTGGCCCCCGAGTGCTTGGTGGAGTCAAAGACTCCAGCAGGTACTAAAGTAGTCGAAGTTTTCCGCTGTGTAGCTTCGATGACGTTAGTGCTGGCACTTGTATGACCTCAGTTGCCCGCGTGAGCGAGTTTGACGGGACGTGACGAGCAGTGGGTCCCACTTCCTGACTTTGATTTGACTGGGCGTGCGTGATCTTTATTTTAACTGCGCCTCCTCGATTTCGTGCGTAATGGGAGTAGTGGAGGGACGGTTCACGCTTCCCCTTCTCCACGTGTCCAACACGATGTGTGCCACGCGTCCAATAGGGTTTTTTTGAGCCGTTGGATTGCATCTTCTAGGGGTTAAGTAGCGACGCTACGGCGGTAATTTTGCCATCTGTGCTCATTCTTCCTCGCTGCCATCGCCATTGCTGCTGCTCCTCTACTTTTTCCTGCACCCGTTTCCTCCACGACGCTGGACCAGCTTCGCTCGTTCCCGAGCTACTTTCTTCGTTCACATCGCCGTCATGCAATGGGGAAGAAAAGGGGAGGCGCTGCCACTGATTTCGCGGCCACTGTGGCCGCGGCGAAGAAGAAGGGCGGCTCCGCTGCTGCGGGCACCAGCACCGCCGCCGGCAGGAAGAAGAAGGTCGCGGGCACCCGCGTCACGAATGGTGCGTGGAGCCCCTCCATCATCAAGGCGTCTGATCTCCGTCTTATTAGCCAAGATGGAGTGCTTTCCGCGGCAGTCGCCGATGCGCGCGTCCCTAGTGGTGAGACCATTCCTGCTCCTCCCGCTGGTTTTTGAGTGATGTTTCTTGCATTCATCATTCGCGGTCTTTCCTTGCCTCTTCACCCCTTTTTAGGGGTCTTCTTCGTTTCTACGGGCTCCAGCTCCATCAGCTGTCCCCAAATTCGATCCTCCACATCTCTTGCTTCATTACTCTTTGCGAGTGCTGGCTCGGAATCGAGCCACACTTCGGCCTTTTCAAACGCATCTTCAAATTGAAGAACCAGTCTGCATCTGGCTCTTTAGTTTACAACATAGGTGGTTGCGGAATCCACGTCGACCCATCCGCCACCTACTTTGACATCAAGCTCACGAAGTCCGTCCAAGGGTGGAGGGACAAATGGTTCTACGTCCGTAATCAGAAGGCCAAAGATGAGCACTTTGGACTCGCGCCCTTTGATCCCGCGACACGGTGCAAGAAGATGCGCTCCTAGAAGAACATAGTTATGCCCGGTGAACTCGCGGAGACAGACGTGCTGTATCAACGCATCTGCGACCTTGAGAGTCGCATTGACAAAGAGGAGGGAGGTTGCGCTCTCATCCGAACTTGGCTGCACCATCGTGTCCAGCCCTTGTAGGCCAGAGTCCATCCAATGTTTCAATGGGCTGGCGCTGATGATGCCACTCGCATGTCTGCCGATGGCATGTCCGCGAGTGAGGTGGACAAGAGGGTTCGACTGGTCACGAAGTACACTGGCAAGGATGTGCTTCCTAGTGAGCCAGTTGTTCCTCCCTTTGATGCTTCGAATCCTCCTCCTAAGGTATAGTTGTGCTACGCAGTAGCTTATTTTGTCGATTGCTTTTCTGTTGCTTACTTGATTTTTGCTGATTTTTGTTGTCTGTATGCAGGATTGGGCGGTGTCGCCTTGTAGGCCTCCTCTCCCTGAGGGGGTTATTCCTCACGAAGCCTTGGAAGAGGATGAGTCTGAGTCGACTGTCCCTTCTGATGTGGAGGAGGAAGCCCCCGAGTCCGAGAGTCCGGATACTCGCAAGCGTTCGCGCAGCGAGGATTCTGACGCGTCGTCTCCTTTGACTCCAGAAGGTACGGTCGTTGGCGCGGAGTCGCCAATTCCTGCCGTCCCTGTGAGGGCTGTGGCACCGTCTTCTCGCAAGAAGATGTGATTGCCTAAGGAGTCTTCATCAGAGTCGGCGGAGGCCACGTTTGATTTTGACAAGTTTGACTGGTAAGTTTTCAAGTTCATTTGTTCTTCTCTGTTTTATTCTTGTTGGCTTGCCCTGGAGTTTGCCCTTTCTCAAGGTGGGTTTTTTCTTGTAGTCAAGAGGCGTCGTCATCTTCTGGCGACGTCGAATTTTTTAAGGAATCTGGAGTTGCGACCTCAACGGCCAAGAAAGAGGTCGAGCGCGCTCCTTCCCCTCCAGTGGCGGCCCACTCCGGGCACAATTCTTCCAGCTCTCCTCACGCAGGGGAGCATCGAATGGTTGCTCGGATGACGGTACAACAAACATCTTCGGAGTCATTGGAGGACCATGTAAGTATAGCTTTTCTTTTTTTTAGTGTTGTAGTCGATGTTATCTGTTGCCTCCGCTGATTCCTTGTTTGTGCGACAGCTCCTTGTAAAGGAAGCCGCGCACTTGGCAGAGCAAGTGATGGTGATGGGCCGCCAGCATGCAATGCTGGAGACGCGTCACCGCGTGGTTGAAAGTGAGTGTTCTACACTTATTCTTCTTCATCTTCTCTTTTTGGTATAGTCGACTGATAATCAACTTTTGATTGTTGTGTAGCTGAACATAACTCCTTATTGCGTAACGTCGCCACCTTGGAGAAGACACTTGCCGCAACTGTGAAGGGTCGTGACGAGGCAATCGCAGCGCGTGATGAGGCACAAAAGCGTGAAGAGGATCTGCGTGCTTCCTTTGTGGCCAGGGAAAAGTTGTTCGAAGAACAACTGTTCTCAATCACCAAGGCTCTCTCAGGTACCTTTGCTTGTGGATATTGTTGTCCTTCTCTGCATCTAATGTTTTTGCTGGTGGCGCTGAACTTTTGATCCATGTGTGGGTTCATGTACAGATGCTGGCGATTTGAGCTTTGACCCGCAGGCCCTTCGTCGCGATGACGCTCTGGCAGGTGCAGTGTCTGCAGTCGAGGACCGTAGCGCCGCCGTCCAAGATACACTTTCCAAGGCCAAGGTCGCCCTCAGTAGTCTCCGGGAGGAGTTGATGCCGAAGGCGGAGCTGATCGATAATATGGACGAGCTGGTGGAGTCACTCGCCGGGGGTGTGCCTTCCACCTACAAGAACTCCCTCTACGCGGCTGGCGCGTCCATGTCACTCGCCATGGTGCAGCCCCACGGAGTCGAGATCGATCCTTCCGCGGTGTCAAAGGTGATGCCTGTTGGCGCGGATGGTCAGCATGTAGTCTTCGCTCCTTTCGCGACTGCCTGTGGCAAATATGGGCATCACTTGATAAATACTGTTGCGAAGTACTCAGAGGAGCTCCAACGAGCCAAGAAGGCGGCGAAAGCTTCGGCCTCAGGGGCCGGCGGAAAATCAGTGGCGTCTGACACTGCCACGGACTTGATGAAGCCTCTGAAGCCGTCGAAGTCGAAGAAGCCAGCTGCTCCGTAGTTAGCTTTTGTAAATAGTTTCTTAATTGTCCTTTTGTTTAAGAACATGCCTGCTGGCGAGTGTTTCTGTTGATACTTATGTTGGTCTTGAATGCATCTGTTCCTTTTGTCTTTGTGTTGATTTGGTCGTCTTATTTGCTTCTATCTTGACTTGTGGTAGGGTACATCAAGTGATCCTGTGAGGGGAACCCAGGACACGCCATCTCTTGATGATACCGTGGCACCGCCGTGCTCTAGGGTAGAGGAGCTATCCTTGCTTTCGCGACTTCGTGATCGCGTGAAGCAGCTGGAGCGTGAGTTGCCTGTGCTCCACGGTAGCGCAGACGTGTGGAAGTCGAAGGCGGAAAAAGCCGCCGCCCATGAGCAATATTTGCTTGGCGAGGTGACGCAGCTGGGTGACCAGTTCAAGTGTTAGTTTTCTTATTCTCATCTTTTCCTTTGTAGTCACTCTCAGTGGTATGTTGTACTCATGCTATAGGTGCTGCTTCGTGTAGTTGTTAGCGCACGCCATCCGCAGGAGGAGAAGGATAGAATTGCCATTCGCCTGCATGATCTCACCCAGGAGCAACTTCAAGAGAGTGGATACTTCTGGGTAGATCATGATCGTGCGACTATGCTGGCGACCCTGCAGGATCATGCATCGCGGGTGCTGCTCTTTCTGAAGAAGTCGCAGTCGTGCTTGAAGAACATTTATCGGGCGATGTTCCCGCTGGATGACACTCCATCAAGCCTGCTGGCTCTCCTTGCCAAATTTCAAGATCTGTCCGTGGTTCGCGAGTGCGTGAGGCAACAGTTGGTGGCTGGTGCCAAGGCTGCTCTCTCAATGGTGCGATTGCACAGGCCTAACATAGATGTTGCCGCCATTGCGTCTGGGCCGCCAGCACCACCAGCAGGTTCTGCCTGGAATATGGTGCCGCACTATCATGCGGTGGACCGCCCAGCAGAAGTGATCGTCGACTTCTTCGAGGAACAAACCAACGTTCTTCTGCTGCAGTAGTAGCTTAGTTTGTATCCTGCACATAAATGTACTTGTGTTGTATAGTTCGTATAAATGCTGTAGATAATTTATTTGTTGAATGCGTATAAGGAGCTTTTCCAGTATGAAGTGTGTGGTACTATGCGAGTCCTTTTCGTTAGCCTGGTAATGTTTATATCTCAGTCCCTTGTCAACCTGTCAGGTGCGTGGCAGCTGGGTTGATGTTGTGTTAAGGGTTTCGATTGATGTACCAGCTACTCAGGGTATCGCGTTTTGGTTCGGAGAACAGATGTGTACAGGGTGGCGCAGCCCCCGAGTATATAAATTGGGAAAGTAAAGGAGAACACGGAGTTTTGGGGCACTTAGCTTTTATTATTCGAAGAACAGTGCGAGGTACAATGTGCGGCTAAGTAGCCTTGGCTGAGTAGCCTTATTTGCGATGTAAAAGTAAAAAACAACTAGGGGTAGAAGCTTTGAAGTTGTGCAACGTTCCAAGGGTTGGAGTATGCGACTCCTGTCTCTAAATCTTGAAGGCGATAGGAGCCACCTGGGATTACTTCTGTAATCACGTACGGTCCTTCCTAGGGGGACTCGAGCTTGAGATGCCCCTGCTGCTTCAGGCGCAGGACCAGATCACCTTCGACGATGGATCTGGGGCGAAGCCTCCTACTGTGGTAGTTGCGCAGGTTCTGCTGGTAGATCGTGGATCTTTCTGTGGCGATTTCTCTTGCTTCGTCAAGGAGGTCAACAGAGTCTTTGATTGTGAGGGATGACTCCTGCTCGCTGTAGGCAACCACACGTGGTGCCTTGTATCATACTTCGGCGGGTAGCACTGCCTCTGCTCCGTGCACCATAAAGAATGGCGTGTAGCCCGTGGCGCTGTTTGGAGTTGTACGTAGGCTCCAGAGTACGGATTGCAGTTCATCCGGCCAACAACCCGTGGCTTGTTCGAGTGGTCGGAGGAGTCGCTTCTTGATGCCGCTGCAGATGAGCCCGTTTGCTTTTTCCACCTGACCATTGATCTGTGGATGCGCCACTGAGGTGTAGCTGATGTTGATCCCCAGGTTCTCGCAGAATTCTTGGAACTCCTTGGATGTGAAGTTCGTCCCGTTGTTGGTGATGATGTTGTGCGGCACTCCGAAGCGGTAGACGACGGACTCGAAGAATTTGACTGCGCTGTGCCCTGATTGGTTGGTCACTGGCATGGCCTCGATCCACTTGGTGAATTTGTCGACTGCGACTAAGAGGTAGACGTAGCCTCCTCGTGAGGACCTTGGTAGCTTTCCGACCATGTCGAGCCCCGATTGTGCGAAGGGCCGGGCCAATGGGATTGGCCGTAGCTCTGCGCCCGGTGCGTGGGGCTTGTCCGCGAATCGTTGGCAAGCGTTGCATTTTTGGACGATGTTCTTTGCATCGCGCATGGCCGTAGGCCAGTAGAATCCAGCTCGTAGAGCTTTGGCAACGAGGGCGCGACTACCGGCGTGATGCCCGCAGGTCCCTTCATGGATATCAAGGAGAACTGTGTTTCCATCAGCTAGGGAGACGCATCGCTGGAGTACTCCTGTGATGTTGCGTTTATACAGTTCTCCGTTGATAACGGCGAATGCCTTGGATCGCCGCGCGATGTGCCGTGCATCTGTCGGATCGTCCGGTAGTTTCTTGCTGAGGAGGTATGTAATGTACGGTTGCGTTCAGGATTGCTCTATCATCATGACGCTCATTGGTCCCTCGAGACCTGTGTCCAGCTCCACGTCATCGAGTGCCATTGGCTCATTGGGTGGCGCAGCCCCCGAGTCTAACGGAGGAGATGTGGTCCTCCAGCCAGATCTTGGGGTCCTGTAGACCGTCAAATTTCGGGTTCTCCGATGGGGGTTTAAACCCTTTAGGCATTCGCTTTTGCCTAATTGATCTGCTGAAGCATCTTGCGTCGCAGAGCTCCCCATCTTCTTCTTCTGTGTCAGTCGACTGAGCACGTCGTGCCCTTGATTTTTCGATCCTGCGCTGCGTGAGGTCGTCGCGTGCATCGTAGTCACGGTCGTGTTGCCGTGAGCGGCGGCGCCGAGACATGTCGTGACTGTCATCGCTGGATGAGGGCGAGGAGTGGCGCTTTGCTAGCGCTTTGCCCTTTTTTGGGTCTGGTGTTGGATCCTTGTCAAGGGCGGCCTCGATTAGTCCCAGACCCGCGATCGTAGATCGGTGCATGGCAGTTCGTGGATCTCCATCTGGCGGCTGGTTATTGAGGAGGTACATGGTGGCTGTTGTCACCGCAGCCTGCGGCGTCCTGGGGACCATGCTGCCTCTCGTGTCAACTGTCATAGAGCCCAAGTCGAGGACTTTCGTGGCTTCTACGCGCTCTTGTTTGGTAAGATGAGCCATCCGCGATTGCCTCTTCTTGGCGAGGTACTCGTTGCCTCTTGAGGAGGATCCTCCGTAGGAGGAGAGCCCAGCGCGACGAAGGCTCGATTTGTCTGCTGCCTTTTTACGCGCCTCAAGTTGCACGATTGTTTGCAGTTGGCGCTTGAATTCTTCTTACAGGAGCCAGTGATAGCCCATTAGTAGTTCCTGTGGGGACCCAAAGGGTAGAGGTGTACCCCGTAAGTCCTCGCGGCAGCGATCCCACTCTTGCTCGTTGAGCTTGATTACGACGCGTTTGCCGGTTTGCTCATTGATTATGCTGGGAGGTTCCACTATTCCTCCGTTGTTGACGGGAGCGCGATTGCCGCCTTTGCCACCGTTGCCGGCGTTGGGTGGCTCGGTGCCATTACCAGTGTTGCCACCGTTGTCGCGATTGGTGGAGGTGTCGCCTGCGTTGATGACGGTGCACATGAAGTGATTGGGGAAGCTGTTGCTTCCACAACTTTCCGATCCGAAACCGTAGGTTCCATCTTCAGTGGCGAGATCGCTCAGATCGGAGTCGCGACTGCTGTCGCTGACCGTATTTTCGACTACTGTCGGGGCGTTGAGCTCGCTGAGGGTGCCGATTGATGGAGGGAACCATGACGCTGGGGCAATCGCCGGTGCTGTCGGTTGATCAGGCATGCGAAGCGTGCCCATCTGACCAACTTGGAAGCAGAAGCTTCCAATCGCCAGGCTGATTCCGTCGCCCACGGACTCGAAGGCCGGGCGGGTGGCTGGCGTGTGGACGGTGAAGTCGAAGGCACCAAAGAGCTGGCGAATCTCCGCTGTTGTGGAGTTGTAGATCGCAGTTGATGGGGGTGAAGAAGCCGCAACATCAGCACTCCCAGTTCCCACAGACGGCGCCAATTGACGAGGGTTTTACTCATCAATGCCCATTGTTATGGACTTGGGTTTTGGAGAAGAAGGGAGTGCTGGAGACATCTATCGGCTAGCAAACAAGCACACAGGGGACAAAGATTTACCCAGGTTCAAGCCTCGTAGAGGTCCCTACTCCTTCTTGTCTGCTCATGGAATTATCGAAGGAGTCGAAAGTTACAATGGTGCGTAGATGCAATCTGGCGAGGGTTGTGGAAACTAGGGTTGCGTGTGTCCTCCTCGCTGCCCCCTCCTAGCCTTTATATAGATAGGCTAGGTCTCAGGTAGCAGGTCGAGTCGGTTACAAGTTAGGATTTTCCCCTTCAAACTTTCTATCTTTAGCTTCTTCTTGTTCTTCAAGCAATCGAGAGTTCGCAGGTTACTCGAGTCCCTTCATCTGGGCTTTGGCGACACTGTGGGCCTGTACGTATTTGGACTGTATATACTAAGCTCGAGTACCTATAGGGTATATCCATGTCACTCTTCGATTTTTCATCGTGATCTGTTTGAAGAATCTAAGCAAGATACACAACTTGGTGACTCCCGCTTTTGGTGTGCTGACCAAAAGTCCATTTATGAAGATGTGTATGCGTCCCTAAAGATGCATCCCATTAATATTGCTTAGGCTATGGAGAAGCCTCAACTTGCTTTTGCTATGGAGGTGACTGAGAGGATGGGGCTACACACTCTTATGGCCCTTCAGTGTTCCTATGACTCAGAGGTGGTGAAGCAATTCTTCTCCACTTTGGTAATTTGTGGTGATGAGAACCGCACCATGAAGTGGATGACCCATGACACTATGATGCAATCTGATTTTCGGACCTTTGCTAGGGTGCTTGGATATCCATTCCATGGCAGGGACCGTGCTTGTGGACATCATATCATTACTCAACTCAAGCCCAACAAAGATGCTTCTCTTTCTCCTTGCGCGGCTGACAATGGTATTGTGGGTAATCTTGCTGGTCTCTCCCATCTTTATGCTAGCTTGGTGGGTATTTTCCATGACTCCATCACGCCTAGTGGGGGAAACAATGAAAGTATTTGTGGTCACTTGGTTCAGCTGCTTGCGTTCTCCTTTGAGGTGGCCTCTGATGTCTACGCACTTCTATTCTTGTAGACAGTTGTTGGGCCTCCAAGTGCAGAGGTTTGTAGAATAGCAGCAAGTTTTCCCTTAAGTGGATCACCCAAGGTTTATCGAACTCAGGGAGGAAGTGGTCAAAGGTATCCCCTCTCAAACAATCCTGCAATCAAGATACAAGAAGTCTCTTGTGTCCCCAACACACTCAATACACTTGTCAGGTGTATAGGTGCACTAGTTCGGCGAATAGATAGTAAAATACAAGTGGTATGGATAATTATAAGTGGTAACGGTGCTAGAAAATAGCTTGCTGGCGTGTGGTTGACGTGGGAAATGACTAAAGGCAAACTGAAATAAAGATGGAATCAAGCAAACATGTAACAGATCTAATACAAAACGGTGTTTCAGTGCTTAGAAACAAGGCATAGGGATCATACTTTCACTAGTGAACACTCTCATATAAATATATTCTTCTTTATGATACTACGCTGAACTACTCTCCGGTTGGACACTCTAATCGATGGTAGGGCTATAACAACACACCTCAAAGTCCGCTTTTCCCATCTAGCTAACCCCACACTGTCATCCTGAGCACTAGATGGTTCCAACAAACACCACAATTTCATAGAAACATCCAACTCCAAATATAACTCATAACAAGTATTTGTAAACTCTAGCCTAAGTGCCACCATGGTGTGCATGCTGTCACTTTCACACACATGGGGAGAGTAGAGATATATTAAAGCACTTGAGTAGCAAGGTAGATCTACTTGATTACAAATCTCATGATCACAATATGATCATGCATAGAGAGAGATGAACACATAGCTACCGGTAGAACCCTTAGCCTCGAGAGAGATCTACTCCCTCCTCATCATGGGAATCAGCAACGGCGATGGAGATGGTGGTGGAGAACGATGGAGATGGCTCCGGGGCACTTCCCCGTCCCTGCAAGGTGCCGGAACAGAGACTTTCTGTCCCCCGAATCTCCCCTTCGGTGGCGGTGGCGCTGTGGAACTTTTCGTGGGTTTCTGATTGACGACTTAGGGTTTTGGCCTCGGGAGGAATATATAGGTGAAGGAGGCAAGGTCGGTGGCCAGCCAGGGGGGCCACACCATGCCCTGGAGCGGCCTGGGGGTACCCGTTCCTGGGGGGTTTGGCCAGGCCCTCCTCCGTCTCGTATTCTGGCTCCGTGAGTCTTCCGGTAAAATAGGAACTTTGGCTTTTGTCCCGTCCTATTCCGAGAATATTCATTTTCTGACTTTCCTGGAACCAAAAACAGCAGAAAACAGGCAGCTGGCACTGTGGCTCTTGTTAATAGGTTAGTCCAAGAAATCATATGAAAAGTACTCCAAAGTTGGAACAAAACACAAGAAAGTGGATAAAACCAAGCATGGAACATCAAAAATTATAGATACATTTGCAATGTATCAACATCCCCAAGCTTAACTCCTGCTTGTCCTCGAGTAGGTAAGTGATAAAAAGAAAGAATAATTTTTGAGGTGACATGCACCATCAAAGACTTGATCAAAGTATTTGCAAAACATTCAAAGCTGGGATCATAGTACTTCAATCATAACATGAAAGACAAAGTTCTAGCAATAAGCAAAGAAACTATGATGCAACATGAAAAGGCACAAACAGAAGATTCATGAATAACAATGCTTTGCAAGACGTTTGTTTGTTTCACATAAAGAAAACATGGCATAATAGTATTCAGCTTGTCCCTCATAGAGTAGCAAATATAAATGCATAGGACACCTTCAAAGTTCATAAGAGTGACTAGATGCAATAGTTTAAAACAAGCAATATCAAAGTATGCATCAATCAACTAGTCTTGGGACAATGCACATAGAACTAAGAATGGCCACTATGCTCTCAAAGTAGGTGCATAAAGGTAGAAGGTGGAGACTCAATATATATAGTGGAAGAAAGGCCTTTGTAAAAGGAAGTAGGGATTCAAGTCTCATCAAGAGTATCCAAAAATTATGGTACTTATAGCTTTCAGCTCTCATTGCCCCTATCATAAGCATCTTGAAGTGACTAAGGTTAAAGTGAACAAACTATGGTGTACATGCTTGACGAAGTATAAGTCAGAAATCTCATGTCCCTTGTATACGAGGGCCGCTCCTCATGCTACTCAAGTTTAGTCACCGGTAAGTTCTTGTCATTGTAAGTATATGTGTATCATAGAGAACCGCCAATGGGGTACCCCTTGCCCGATGATACGGAAGAATCCCCATATCAAAATGACAAGGCAAGCAGACAACGAGCATCTCAGCATTCTTCTTATTTACCATGGGAATATGGTGCTTTTTTTCTCTCTTTCCTCTTTTCATAGTATCTCTTTTTTTTTCTTTTTCTCTTTTTTCTCAATATAGGACTCTTTTTATAAGAAGAATGCTTCATAGACAGCTCATTATGGTTACGCTGCAGGTTTCCACTATGTCAGCATGGATTAGACCAGCGGCCCAGGCGTTTCTCTAACACATATACATAACTCCATGGACTTAGAAGCTCCCCTTTCATTTCACACCGATGACATCCATATACAAAAGAGCATGGTATCAACTAGGTACAAGTACCAAGTGCAATGTTGAAAGCGTTCCCCATGAAAGCATGGTTCTGCTAATTCCCAACAAATAAGTGCAAGCATATACAACATAGAAGACACAATGGTTCAAGTTTATTAAGGGCAAGAAAAGTAAAGTGTGCCATCAAGTTCGTGAGAGCTTTAATCACTAGTTTTCTCATAACAAGTTTAATTTGGAAGGCAAACAAAAGCATGAATATACTTGGAATAGCATAAGCTAGTAGGTAGGTATGGTGGACTCTTTGGAATAACTTGGTTTAGGGAGTTGGATGCATGAGTGGAACTCATACTTGGTGGTAGAGGCTAGCAAAAGACTAGGAGCGACAAACTAAGAGAGCAATAATGACCATAATCATCCAGAGCGACAAAACATCATTGATCAAAGCATAAAGTGACACTACAAGTTGAAAACTAAAGGATCATAAAGGCTATGGTGACTTGAGATAGTCATAACATGGTGTGATCATGCGCCAAATCAACCCAAATAAAGCATCAAAAGAGAATACCACTATACTATGCTTTAATATGCTAAAACAACGCATGATTCATCCAAGGCACATTAAGAAATCTCAATTGTTTATAACAAGTCATGCTACAACAAAGAATACTAAGCATAAAGCCAAAACAATATCAAGCATGGCATGACAAAGCATAGGCCACAGTCAAAAACAAGCTCTTTTTACCACAAAAGCATGAACTTTCCTACTCTTTTCCAAACCAAACCAAACTATTTGCAAACCAATGTATGAAAGAGGGGGTCCAACCAATTTATTCAGAAAACTAAGCAAACCAAACAAACGAAAACGAAAACGAAAAAGAAGACGCTCCAAGAAAAACACACATGTGCATGAAACAATAAAAATAAAGCGTTTGGAAGAAACCTGGGATTTTTATTGATGAAGAAGGGGATGCCTTGGGCATCCCCAAGCTTTGACGCTTGTAATTCTTGGATATTTCTTGGGGTGACACGCGTGGCATCCCCAAGCTTGAGCTTTAGTCCATCCTTCATCTCATTACTCATTCCTTCCATACACCTGAAATTTTTCCTTCATACAAAACTTCACACAATCTTTATTAGCAACATTAGTGCACTCAAGATAAATAAGTCTTAAGGTTTAGTTCTAACACCAAATAAACTTCCATTAGAACACTAGCTACTGTAGAACTTCCCTCAAAAAGCTCAATTCCCCAAAAGAACTCAAGAAGGAACCAACAAGAAGCAGATGCAAAAAAATGGCAGAAATCTGTCAAAACAGACCAGCAGGTAAAGACGAATTTTTTCGAAGACGTTTTGTTGCTCAAATCAAAAAGTGTTGAACTAACGAAAGTTAGATAACAACCTGGGGCAGAAGCACAAAAGTTCACGCCTGAAAAACACGTTCAGAGATTTTACCGGAATTTTTACGGTGAAGCACATAAATCTGTTTCGGGACAACAACTTTCCCAATCATTACTTCTCTCTCATTAGAGGTTACTCTTGGCACAAAAAGCAAATAAAAAAGGATAAGGAGAGGTTATTACAGAGGTAATAACTTCCAAGACTCATCTAAAACTTTTGGGTTATTTCCCAATAAGTACTTTTCTTTAACGCCTTTAAGTTAGGCATAAGAAGCAAGAAAAAGAATCAAGTGTTCTCAAATGAAGAAACATTAAGACCAAATTTTGTTTTCATAGGAGAAGCAAAAGAAATCTTTTCTCTCTTTTTAGAGAAGTGTTCTATACCTTTCTTGAGTGGGAGTTGATATTTAATGGTGCCTTCTTTCATATCAATGATGGCACCAACAGTTCTAAGAAAATGTCTTCCCAAAGTAATAGGACAAGAAGCATTGCATTCAACATCCAAAACATAGAAATAAATGGGGACATAGGCATTATTAACCATAATAAGAACATCATTAAGACTCCCCATGAGTTTCTTTTTAGCATTATCATCAAGTGGGACATTCAAATAACAATCTTCAAGTGGAGGCAAATCAAGCATATCATAAATCCTTCTAGGCATAATAGAAACACTACTATCAAGATCACATAAAGCTTTGAAATCAAAATCATTCACTTTCATATTAATGATGGGTTCCCAACCATCTTCTTGTTTTATAGGAATAGAAACTTTATGTTTCATCTTTTCTTCTTTAATCTTAATGAGAGCATCAATAATGTGTTTTGTAAAAGCCATGTTCATAGCACTAGCATTAGGACTTTTAGCAAGCTTTTGTAGGAACTTAATAACTTCAGAGATATTGCAACCATCAAGATCAAAATCAACTTTATCATCTAAAGTAGTAGAACTATTACTAGCCTCAACACTAGTGGTGGTGATAGTAGAAACACTAATGTTTCTAGCAATTTCATCTTCTCTTTCCCACTTAGCATGTAATTCAGCTAATAATCTAACATTTTCATCAATTATTACTTGTATAGCATTAGTAGCTGCAAAGGGATTGTCATTAGTTTCAGGTTTAGCAGCCATTTTATTCAAAGAAGATTGAGCTTCAGCCAAAGATGCTATATTTCTTTCAGCATTAGAGAGTTTTTCCTCAATAGTTTTATTGAAAGCAGTTTGTTTACTAATAAACTCTTTAAGCATAACTTCAAGTTTAGAGGGAGCACTCCTATTATTGTTGTAAGAATTTCCATAAGCATTACCATTGTTGGGAGGATATGGCTTATAATTGTTGTTACCAAAATTGTTCCTATAAGCATTATTACCATAAGCATTGTTGCCAAAATTGTTATTTCTTATGAAGTTCACATCAACTTGCTCTTCTTGAGCAACCAAAGAGGCTAAAGGAACATTATTTGGATCAATATGGGCTTTCCCATTAACAAGCATAAACATAATAATATCAATCTTATCACACAAGGAGGAGGTTTCCTCAACAGAATTTACCTTCTTACCTTGTGGAGCTCTCTCAGTATGCCATTCAGAATAATTAACCATCATATTGTCCAGAAGTTTTGTTGCAGCACCCAAAGTAATGGTCATAAAGGTACCTCCAGCAGCAGAGTCCAATAGGTTCCTTGAAGAATAGTTCAATCCTGCATAGAAAGTTTGGATGATCATCCAAGCAGTCAGTCCATGAGTGGGGCAATTCTTTACCAAAGATTTCATTCTTTCCCAAGCTTGAGCAACATGCTCATGATCAAGTTGTTTAAACTTCATTATTTCACTTCTCATGGATATAATCTTAGCAGGAGGATAGTATTTTCCAATAAAAGCATCTTTGCACTTAGTCCAAGAATGAATACTATTCCTAGTTAAGGAATTCAACCATTCTTTAGCTTTTCCTCTCAAAGAGAAAGAAACAATTTCAGCTTAATAATATCACCATCTATATCCCTATGCTTTTGCATCTCACAAAGTTCAACAAAGTTATTTAGATGGGAAGCAGCATCTTCATTACCAATACCAGAAAATTGTTCTCTCATAACAAGATTGAGCAAAGCAGGTTTTATCTCAAAGAAAGTATTTTCAGCCACAAGTGGAGCAATAGGTGTGCTCATAAAATCATTGTTGTTGGTGCTAGTGAAGTCACACAACTTAGTGTTTTCAAGAGTAGTAATTTTTTGTATTTTCAAATAGGAAAGCAAACTTGTAAAAACTAATTTTTCTGTGTTTGTTTTTATAAAGAAACAAGCAAACAAAGCAAAAAGAAAACTAAGCAAAACAAAAACAACAAAGTAAAGAGATTGCTTATGAGGGACTCCCCTTGTGAAGATGTCCTTGACTCCCCGGCAACGGCACCATAAAAATGCTTGATGGCTCAATGCACGACGCCCAAAAAAGTGCTGGTGCGTGGTTGATGTAGAGCTCATTGGGAACCCCAAGAGGAAGGTATGATGAGCACTGCAGCAAGTTTCCCTCAGTTATGAAACCAAGGTTTAATCGAACCAGTAGGAGCAAGGAAACACCCCAAAGGTGTTACTAGCTGAGCTTTGGCAGGGCGCACTATTGGTGCTAGTAGCAACGTGGAGACCTGCACAACACAACCACAGAACTTTGTCCCCAACTTGCGATGAGGTTGTCAATCTCATAGTGTTTTGCGGAAAACAAAGGATTAAACGTATCGAATGGAAAGAAGTAAAAGTTTGCAGAAAGTAAACACAAAGCAGTAAACAGTTTATAGATTGTATGTAAAAGACAAGGATCGGGATCCATAGTTCACTAGAGGTGGCTCTCCTTAGGTAGATAACATGGTGGGTGAACAAATTACAGTGAGGCAATTCACAAACACCGAGAAAGCAATACGTGCATATACTAATCATCTTGACTCCTTTGAGACCTGATTGGGCATTACAACATTATACATAGACCGCCATCCAACTGCATCTATGACTAATAATCCACCTTCAGGTTGAACCCCCTCCAGTATTAAGTTGCAAGCAACAGATTATTGCTTTACGAACGGCGTGTAAAGTAAACAATACGATTGTTCTATGAACAAAGGATTGTTGTTTTCTCCCTAGTAGCAACAACACATCTAGTACCTTAGAGATTTCTGTCACTTCCCCAGATTACTAGAGGCATGAACCCACTATCGAGCATAAATACTAACTCTTGGAGTTGCTAGCATCTACTTGGCCAAATTAGCTACTAACAACGGAAAGCATGCAAGATCACAAATAACAAAGACATGATAGAATCAATAATCAATCTGAAATAGCATCTCAATATCCATCGGATCCCCGCAAACACACCATGCAGAATTACAAATAGATGATCTTGATAGGTTAGTCCAAGAAATACTGGAGAATATTCATTTTCTGACTTTTCTGACTTTTCTGAGAATATTCATTTTCCAAGAAAAGTCAGAAAATGAATATTCTCGGAAAAATGAATATTCTCGGAAAATGAATATTCTTGGAAAATGAATATTCTCAGAAAAGTCAGAAAAGTCAGAAAATGAATATTCTCCAGTATTTCTTGGACTAACCTATCAAGATCATCTATTTGTAATTCATACATGTTGTGTTTGCGGGGATCCGATGGATATTGAGATGTTATTTCAGATTGATTATTGATTCTATCATGTCTTTGTTATTTGAGATCTTGCATGCTTTCCATTGTTAGTAGCTATCTTGGCCAAGTAGATGCTAGCAACTCCAAGAGTTAGTATTTATGCTCGATAGTGGGTTCATGCCTCTGGTAATCTGGGGAAGTGACAGAAATCTCTAAGGTACTAGATGTGCTGTTGCTACTAGGGAGAAAACAACGATCTTTTGTTCATAGAACAATCATATTGTTTACTTTACACGTAGTTCGTAAAGCAATAATCTGTTTCTTGCAACTTAATACTGGAGGGGGTTCAGATGATAACCTGAAAGTGGATTATTAGTCATAGATGCAGTTGGATGGCGGTCTGTGTATTATGTTGTAATGCCCAATCAAGTCTCAAAGGAGTCAAGATGGTTAGTATATGCATGTATTGCTTTCTCGATATTTGTCAATTGCCCCGGTATAATTTGTTCACCCAGCATGTTATCTATCTAAGGAGAGCCACCTCTAGTGAACTATGGATCGCGGTCCTTTTTATTTACATACAATCTACAATATTTTATAGCTTTGTGTTTACTTTCTACAAACTTTTACTTCTTTTCCTTAAAACACAGTGAGATTGACAACCTCATCGCAAGTTGGGGACAAAGTTCTGTGGTTGTGTTGTGCAGGTCTCCACGTTGCTACTAGAACCGGTAGTGCGCCCTGCCAAAGCTCAGCTAGTAACACCTTTGAGGTGTTTCCTTGCTCCTACTGGTTTGATTAAACCTTGGTTTCATAACTGAGGGAAACTTGCTGATGTGCTCATCATACCTTCCTCTTGGGGTTCCCAACGATCTCTACATCAACACCACGCACCAAGCACTTTTCTGGGCGCCGTGTATTGAGCCATCAGTGTCCCCAACACACCCAATACTCTTGCCAGGTGTATAGGTGTTGGGTCCGCAGCATAGAAAACAAAAAAGTTCCTACGATGTGAACTACACGCCAAGATCTATCTACTAGGTACAAAGCAACGGGTGGACATACATCCAACGAGAACTTACCCTCGTAGACAATGAGCTTTGTTAACGAGTAGGAACTCGTGGTTGATGTAGTCGTACACTTGCCGATCTCAAGATCGTGAGGAAGTCCAGCAGGTCCGGCTCCAGCACGTCTATCATATCCAGCTCTAGCAGCACCAAGTCCAGCACCGCAAAGCAGCGGTGCATCCGTGATCGCACACACGTCCGGTACCCCGACAACCTCCATCCCTCGCTCCAGCAAAGCAGCGGAAGCAGCAACTCCTTTCTAGATAAAGCCACCGCGAACATGTAAATCGCTAATCCGAGACCATGGGGGAATAATACTAGAGGGGGAGAGAGATCCTTCACAAGGAGGTGTGAGGAAGGAGGGGAGTGAGGGGGGCCTTTTATAGGAGGAGGGGGGTGCCCCTCTCTCCATGGCCGGCGCATGGGGGTGGATCCTCACCTCCCCCATTCATGTGGTGGTAACCCCTCCACATTAAAATGCCCCTTCACATTCTCTTTTAAAGTCCCCACTTTAAATGCATTAAATTTCTCCAAATTTAATGCTCTCTCATTTAATAAAACTATTTTACTATTTTTATTCAGAATTTTGTTAATTACTTTAATTAACAAACATTCACATAAAACCCCCTGCAACATTTCAATATTACATGCAGAACCAATTTCAGCAATTTCACCCGAAACAGTTTCGGTGTCTATTGAAATAATTCCAGCGCTTTCTTAAATCTTTATCTGAAAACATATTTGCTCCAAATGGTGTCGGTATCCCTTAAGTGTGTCACCCTACGGTTCGCGAATAATGCAGACATGATCGAGACCCCTCTCCGATCAATAATCAGTAGCGGGACCTAGAGATTCGTACTGACTCCTACACATTCAACGATGACTTCTGTGATCGTGAGAACCTTTAACGCTAGTAACTAAATCTCTTTGTCTCGCGATATATTACATGTCCGAGATTTGATCATCGGTATCTCCATACCTAGTTTGATCTCATTGCCGACATGCACTCTTTTCTCGTTCCCGTGATATAACATTCTAGTGATCACATCACTTGCTTGCAACCTATTTCAATGTGACATCACCGAGAGGGCCTAGAGTATATCTATCCGTCATCGGGATTGACAAATTCCACTCTTGATCCATGAGCCTCAACATAACACCTTCGTAGCACTGAACCCATCTTTATAGTCACCCTGTTACGGTGTGACGTTTTATCAAGATACTCTTCCGGTGTTAGCAATTAACATGATCTCATGGTCTAAGGATAAATATTACTTCGTATGATGTTATAGCAATATAAACATAATGACTTTGATCGTAATGCTATACTTCGGATGAATGTTCATCACATCATTCCACCAATGTTGTGACCTCGTTATTAACAACATCCAATGTCCATGATCAGGAAACCTTGATCATCTTGTTAATCAACGAGCTAGTTTATAAGAGAGGCATAACTAGGAACCCTTTTTGTTTATTAAAAACACATGTATTGATGTTTCCGATCAATACAATTCTAGCATGTAAAATAAACATTTATCATAAACATGGAATAAGATAATAACCACTTTACTATTGCCTCTCGGGCATATTACCTTCAATAGGTGCACTAGTTCGGCGAAGAGATAGTAAAATACAAGTGGTATGGATAATTATAAGTGGAACGGTGCCAGAAAATAGCTTGCTAGCGTGTGGTTGACGTGGGAAAAGACTAAAGGCAATCTAAAATAAAGATGGAAGCAAGCAAACATGTAACAGATCTAATAGCAAACGGTGTTTTAGTGCTTAGAAACAAGGCCTAGGGATCATACTTTCACTAGTGAACACTCTCATATAAATATATTCTTCTTTATGATACTACGCTGAACTACTCTCCGGTTGGACACTCTAATCGATGGTATGGCTATAACAGCACACCTCAAAGTCCGCTTTTCCCATCTAGATAACCCCACATTGTCACCTTGAGCACTAGATGGTTCCAACAAACACCACAATTTCATAGAAACATCCAACTCCAAATATAACTCATAACAAGTATTTATAAACTCTAGCCCAAGTGCCACCATGGTGTGCACGCTGTCACTTTCACACACATGGGGAGAGCAGAGATCTATTAAAGCACTTGAGTAGCAAGGTAGATCTACTTGATTACAAAGCTCATGATCACAATATGATCATGCATAGAGAGAGAGATGAACACATAGCTACCGGTAGAACCCTTAGCCTCGAGAGAGATCTACTCCCTCATCATCATAGGAATCAGCAACGGCGATGGAGATGGTGGTGGAGATCGATGGAGATGGCTCCGGGGGCACTGCCCTATCCCGGCAGGGTGCCGGAATAGAGACTTTCTGTCCTCCGAATCTCCCCTTCGGTGGCGGCGGCGCTACGGAACTTTTTGTGGGTTTCTGATTGACGACTTAGGTTTTTGGCCTCGGGAGGAATATATAGGCGAAGGAGGCAACGTCGGTGGCTAGCAAGGGGGGGTACCCACGCCTGGGGGGTGTGGCCAGGCCCTGGCCCTCCTCCGTCTCGTATTCTGGCTCCGTGAGTCTTCCGGTAAAATAGGAACTTTGGCTTTTGTCCCGTCCAATTCCGAGAATATTCATTTTCTGACTTTCCTAGAACCAAAAACAGTAGAAAATAGGCAACTGGCACCGTAGCTCTTGTTAATAGGTTAGTCCAAGAAATCATATGAGAAGTACTCCAAAGTGTGGAAAAAACACAAGAAAGTAGATAAAACCAAGCATGGAACATCAAAAATGATATATACATTTGCAATGTATCAACCTCTAGTGAGGATGAGTTTGTGGACTACAAGCTGGATGTGATGGAATTCAGCTACCATGAGTTGACTGATGCCATGTTCAATAGGCTCTCCATTCTGTATGCTCCTTATATTATGATGCTGATCGAGCACTTGCTTCCCGCTGGAGTGTTTCACTTTGATGTTGAGCATAAGGTGAAGAAGATATACAACAAGGCGAGGAAGACCTCTCATCCATCTTCTTATCCTGGGGGTTTTATGAGGGATGCTTGTGCGAGTGCTCGTAGGCCCCTAGTGCCTCCTGTTGCTTGTGAGGTGAAGCAGCTGAATTGGTTTTAGTGGAACATATTGTGCATGGGGGTTGATACTTGCAAAGGGCAGTATTGTTGGGTTCCCAGCATAGAAAACAAAAAAATTCCTACGGTGGGAACTATACGCCAAGATCTATCTACTAGATACAAGCAACGGGTGGATATACATCCATAGAGAACTTACCCTCAAAGACAACAAAGCTTTGTTAACGAGTTGGAACTCCTGGATGATGTAGTCGTACACTTGCCGATCTCAAAATCGTGATGAAGTCCAGCAGGTCCGGCTCCAGCACATCCATCAAATCCAGCTCCAGCAAGTCCAGCACCACCAAGTACAGCACCGCAAAGCAGCGGTGCATCCGTGATCGCACACACGTCCGGTACCCGACAACCTCCGTCCCTCGCTCCAGCAAAGCAGCGGAAGCAGCAACTCCTTTCCAGATAAAGCCACCGGGAACATGTATCTCGCTAATCTGAGACCATGGGGAAATAATACTAGAGGGGGAGAGAGATCCTTCACGAGGAGGTGTGAGTATGAAGGTGTGAGAGGGGGGCCTTTTATAGGAGGAGGGGAGGGTACCCCTCCCCATGGCCGACGCCCCAAGGGGTGACCCCACACCTTCTCATTCATGTGGTGGTAACTCCCTCCACATAAATTTGCCCCTTCACATTCTCTTTTAAAGTCTCACTTTAAATGAAGTAAATTTCTCCAAATTTAATGCTCTCTCATTTAATAAAACTCTTTTATTAATTTTATTCAGAATTTTGTTAATTACTTTAATTAACAAACATTCACATAAAACCCCCTACAACATTTCAATATTACATGCAGAGCCAATTTCAACAATTTCACTCGAAACAGTTTCGGTGTCTATTGAAATAATTCCAACGCTTTCTTAAATCTTTATCTGAAACATATTTGATCCAAATGGTGTCGGTATCCCTTAAGTGTGTCACCCTACGGTTCGCGAATAATGCAGACATGATCGAGACCCCTCTCCGATCAATAATCAACAATGGGATCTGGAGATCCGTACTGACTCCCACATTTTCAACGATGACTCTTGTGATTGTGAGAACCTTTAACGTCGTAACTAAATCCCTTTGTCTCGCGATATATTACATGTCCGAGATTTGATCATTGGCATCCAAATACCTACTTTGATCTCATTACCGACATGCACTCTTTTCTCGTTCCCGTGATATAACATTCTAGTGATCACATCACTTTCTTGCAAGCTATTTCAATGTGATATCACTGAGAGGGCCCAGAGTATATCTATCCGTCATCGGGATGGACAAATCCCACTCTTGATCCATGAGCCTCAACATAACACCTTCGTAGCACTAAACCCACCTTTATAGTCACCCTGTTATGGTGTGACGTTTGATGTTATCGAGATACACTTCCGGTGTTAGCAATTAACATGATCTCATGGTCTAAGGACTAAGATTACTTCATATGATGTTATAGCAATATAAACATAATGACTTTGATCGTAATTCTATACTTTGCATGAATGTTCATCACATCATTCCACCAATGTTGTGACCTTGTTATTAACAACATCCAATGTCCATGATCAGGAAACTTTGATCATCTTGTTAATCAACAAGCTAGTTTATATGAGAGGCAGTACTAGGAACTTTATATTTTGTTTATTAAACACACATGTATTAACGTTTCCAATTAATACAATTATAGCATGCAAAATAAACATTTATCATAAACATGGAATAAGATAATAACCACTTTATTATTGCCTCTTGGGCATATTCCATTCAGTCTCCCACTTGCACTAGAGTCAATAATCTAGTTTGAAAAACTTTGCTTATTGAACACCTATGGCTTTCTGGTGTTGCATATACGCGATTGCTAGTGGTTAACATAATCTCCGGATCTGACAGTTTCAGGTCCGTGTGTATTTGCATGTCTTTGCGTCTCTACGCATCACTCATTCTCAAATGAGATGGCATTATATAAATTTGGTCCTTTGGTGAGACCTTTAGTTTGTTCGGGTTAAAATATGTTGATATTATTGTCATACAATATATCTTCATAGTATTAGCTCACTTTGAACCACACCTAGTTTGATAACAAACTACATAACACAAATGCCCTTATTTGCTGCTACTATAGCAGTCATATACTTACCCTTTTGTTGTAGTATCCGTCACAATGATTCAACTTTGGAACTCATCCAAATCCATCATGGAACATCCTTTCCATTTCATTGTGCCACCCGTAGTCTAAATTGAGATAAATTTTTAATTTTGTATCTTGTGAGAAAACTAGTATCAATGTAACACTTTACAATGAACTCTTTTTAACTATTTGTCACTTATACATGATATATTCTTAGTTCTTCCAAAGCTCATAAGAATATCTTTACTATCGTCCAATGATCATCTTATGAATCATTCTGGTATGTGCTCATAACATTTAGAGTATAGGACATATCTGGATATATACATATCATGGCATAATCGATCAAAATGTTCATGTGATTTTACTCACCAAGTGTTGAAACACTTGAATCTTGATACAATCCTTTCCATGCAGCAAGAACCTTTCTTGTTGTTTCCATATTGAACCCTTTCAATATCTCATATATGTATGTCTGGAACAACCATATTAGCGCCTCAATCTATCCATATAGATATTTGTAGCATCCCATCTGTCTAACATTTGTAATGCTATATGGTCTAATAATAAAATGCTACTTCCTACATATAATTGTTGCACCATAATTATATCATGCTCATGTCATCATGCCACCTTGCATTTGAGCATCATATAAAACCCTTTTTCTTTTGGTTCTTATCTCATATGCATTATTAATTGTATTTGCCTCTTGATATATTGTAGTTGGTTCTTGATAAATGCTTGATGCCCAAGTTGAGTTGGGGGCATATCTTTTATTAACCCCACCACCTTTCTTTGTCACCACCCCATAATTCCACCATCCAACTATATGTGAGCTTTGCATCTTATTTGGTTTATCTCTAGCTCATGTGGGTTGGGATGGATCCACTTCTATTTCCACATGCTCTCACACTAGCATCATGTTGTTTTCACATTATTGATATGTGGAGCCACCTTTGCATGCCTTGTGAGTGGTACCCTTTTTCTAGATTCCATATGGATTGTTTTGGAATAGTTGCTCATGTTGGAATATTGTTGAGGATATTATACACCTAGTGGAATAAACACACTAGCATCTCCAAATTATATTCAAATTTGAGCATCTCCATCCACCCCACATGGAACATCCTTTTAATTCTGTTGGTTTGGCCCTAGATCCATATTTTTGGAATGCATGTGAATAAATGCCATGTGAATTATTATTGTTTTCACAAGAATAAGCATGGCATTTAATGGATATGCATGGACCATGTAACTCACCACCATCTTGTTCTCCTTTGGTTTTTCTTTGTTTTTGAGTGGATCCTTTCTTTTTGTGAGCTCCCCTTTTCTCTCTAACCTCCCCATCTTGGTCTTAGTTCCTTGCCATGTGCATCAAGATCCTCACCCTCTCACCATCTCCTCTCACCTTTGCTTGATCGTGGTGGATCATCATAAAACCCTAAGCCCAACTCTCCCTCTCACTAAAACCCTTCACCCTAATCTATCATGCCTCCACCATTACCACCCCTTGCATGATCTAGCTAAAACCTTAACCTCACCACCACCCCATGCTCATCCCCAACCGTGGCCACCACCCCTACCCCCTTTCTAACCTAACCCCACCCCTAAACCTACCCATGTCGAGCCTCTCATCTAGCTCAAACCCTACCCGAGCCTCTCCCTCTCTCTCTCTCGCTGCAAGCTGGACCCACCCGAACCTCTCCTTCCCCTCTGCTGGGCCCAGCCGCAGCCACCCTGCCCTGGCCCTTCCCACGTCGAGCACGTGAGGGAGAAGAAGAAAAAGGTGGCTGAAGCCACCTTTTCTCCACCCGAGCCCCACGGCACCCCCTCTCTCACCCCGTCCTTATCTACCTCCTCTCCCGGCCTCTGTCGTGCCCCGGATCCCCTCTTGGCCTTACGCCGCAGCCCCATCCCCTCCTGCTTCCATCTCTTCCACCCCCCGCAACCACCGTCAGTTCCACCACCATCCCTTGATCTAGGCGGCGGGCGTGTTGCACGAGGTGTCGAGGAAGGCCACATGGATCCTGGCGACGCCCATGTGCTCTGCAGCGAGGAGGAGGAGGCCCGGTAGCCGCTGAATGGTAACGCACGCCGACAAAACCCTAATCGCCGGCCGCTAGCTTCGCCGCCGATCCGCTGCGCCTCCGGCCGTACCACCACCACCAACCTCCTCCCGATGAGCCGCCGTACCTCCCTGACATATTCCCGCTTGGTTTTGGTTCCTGTAACCGCCGATCCGTCCGACGACCACCCTCTGTGCACGGTGCTCCCCGGCAGCCGCCCCGCTGCGCGCCGCGCTAGGCTTACCTAGCCGCACCGCCGTTCCCTAACACCAACCCCTCCTAGCTGCAGTGGCTTCCACCCCTCTGCGCGAGCGCGAGATCGCGCGTTCGATCCCCGCTGCACCGCGCGCGTTTCCGCTGTCAGTTTCATCAAAAACGCGCCTAGAAGAAAAACAGTATCGCGGGCATTTTTGCATATAACCCCTGCGCCTTTTTGTTTTCTTAACCCGCGCTCCACCCTGGCCCACCTGTCTGCCTCAGTGCAAATCTTACAGAGAGACCCCTGGATATAATGCGCTAGCACGGGCAAGCCCCTGTCCCTGCCGCGTGGCACGCCCTGGCTGGGCCGCGCGCGTAGTGGCCCCGTGAAAGCCGTGGCCCGCTTGTCAGCGGCTATGGCTAGCTAGACGAGCGGTAAGAAAAGTATCCGCGCGTCGTTTTCGCCAGCACCGCACAGGGCCCACCTGTCTGTGTCTGTGGCTAGGTTTCTCCGGGTGGACAAAGTATCCGCATTTATCTGTTTTTATAAAATGAATTTCACAAATGTTTAAATATGAATTTAAATTCTGTTGTTAATAAATTTTAAATATGTAAATCCAAATAATACAAATAATATATGTTTTTGAATCAGAAAAATGTGAGGATTTCAAATCTGCCATCTAAATCAATGTTTGAATATTTTAAATTTTCCGAAATTGTTTAAATGCAATAAAAATGCCTTTTCTTAATTAATTAATAACTTTAAATCTACAACTCCAAATTTGACAAATAATATGTCTAAATCGATCAGCGCGACGAGCCCGTTCTAACTATGCTTTCCATGTTCTGAATTGCAGCATGCATCATATATATATTAAGTGGACAGCAAGTGTTATGAGAGCAAAACATGACTAAAACTTAATAAAATGCTTTATTCTTGTATCCCACACCTCATCCATGCCATGCTACATTATTGCCCTGTAAATTGTGCAACATTCATCATGGCATGCTTGTTTGCTTGTCGCATTTTATTCATATGCTTGTGCACTTTATTTATGTTGGCCCTTGTTTGTTTGGTTCTTCTTCGAATAGACGCCGAGCAGGGGAAATATCAGGAATCCCAGGAGTACTACCCAGATCCGTCTCTCGCTTCAACTGAGCTGCCAGGCAAGCACTACCACATGCTTGCATACATATAGTACCTATCGCCTCTATCTTATTCTTGCATCATTGAGTCGCAATTGCATTAAATTGAATCCCAAGTACTGCATAGCCTTTACTTTTAAACCCCACCGAAGCTTGTTCCTCCGTCCTATGAGCCATTACTACAGGAGTTGTTTGAGCCATGCGAGTCATAGAACAACATGTGTAGGGTATGTGAGTGTCTGATGGATAACGAGGTACCTAAACAACTAAACCTGAGTAATAATGGGATAACTAATGAAAGAGGCACCGGTGGGCAATATATGTTATTTGTTTTTTCCTACCCACTTGTGTCCTGTAGGACCCCGAGTGCTTGATTCCTGTTCCTTGACTATTCGCACTATCCACATCCGGGAGGCCTTATGGACCCCCCTGAGCTAGAGCTTGATTCATTTCTATTTCTTGGGGCCACAAACTAGTTTGGGGCTTTATAACTATCATGTACTTATGCCATGCTTTACTGCTTTATTTACGATTGTGCGTGGAGCACCTGTACTGTTTAGGGTCGTGACACGTTTTCGCTGTATCGACAAGCCCAGTCACACTTTCGGGTTCCCACTCGTTTACAGCCATCCACACAAACCTTGGTTCCGTCTCGGAGTCGGCCAACTTCGTTGCAGGTACCTTAATGGGGTGGCCCCCTGAAATATTTCTGAATCATGTGATCGCTTTGTCGTGAATGCCTCGTTGGGTTTTGAGTTGATTTTTCCGAGGTTGATTGTAACTACCTCGGTGAATTACGCTCTTAGTTAATGCCTGGATGAACGAAAGTGGTTAAAATAGTACGGTGGGGCCCAGGGCCACTCACGGTAGACCTTTCGGCCGTCCTAACCACTTTCAGTCAACGGGACAAGAACGAGCGGCGTAATCGGCAGGCGAAGGGATCAAATACATACACAAATGAGTATGTATGCAAGCCACATACAACAGTACATCAGAGCCATTCCATCTAAAAGAAATAGAAATATTGCAACGCCATACGGCAAGATCCAAATATCCTAGATAGACATAATAATTTAGGATAACTCCTCATACATCACACATCAGAGTGTCAGGCGGAAGCGGAAAACAAGATCCGAGTACGGATAAGAAGCAAATTGGCATAAGATGCCCCATAAATAAACACATCCCGCCCACAGATCACACGGATCCCCGTTCCCGGAATCTCTACACCAAATGATCGTTGCCAACATCATCTGTCTCTTCCGCCCAGTATCCATCTTGCGGGTACACCTGTTCATCTGAATCAAATAATTTATCATGTGAGACCCTAGGGGTACTCAGCAAGTCTTTATGCCACTAAAGGGGACACAACCTGGGGTGACGCATTTGCAGCAAAAGATAATATCTACAATTTCTATAGAGACTCGCTAACCTTCCGCCTAACCAATGATAGATGGAAGTCCGTGAATTAAGAACAACAGTTATAACAGTATAATTAACAGATCCATCCTCCTCCTCCTCGCTTACCAACGAGGAAGCGGACGAACAACCCCCATCATCCGTTGGCAGTTTTTATTAACCATTCCATGAGTATTGCACTATTTACTAGTCAAGTACTTAGTCAATTTAAAAGCGGTACTTTAGTTATACTTGTCTATGATCGAGAAACTGTGCTCCAAGTCGTCCATAACCGCGGACACGGCTTTCAGAAAGATTTACCCTGCAGGGGTGCACGAATAGCAACACACACTCGATCAACCTCGGAAAAACCAAATCAAAACCCAACGAGGCATTCACGACAAAGCAATCACAGGATTCAGAAATATTTCAGGGGGCCACCCCATTAAGCTACCCGCAACGAAGTTGGCCGGCTCTGAGACGGACCCAAGGTTTGTGTCAATGGCTGTAAACGACTGGGAACCCGAAAGTGTGACTGGGCTTGTCGATACCGCGAAAACATTCCACGATCCAAAACAGTACAGGTGCTCCACGCACAATCTTAAATAAAGCCGTAACATAGCATAAGTACAGAATAGTAATAAAGCCCCAAACTACTTGTGGCCCCAAGAAATAAGAATGAATCAAGCTCTGGCTCAGGGGGGGTCCATAAGGCCTCCCGGATGTGGATAGTGCGAATAAACAAGGAACAGGAATCAAGTACTCGGGGTCCTACGGGACACAAGTGAGCAGGAAAAACCAAATAGCAGATATTGCTCACCGGTGCCTCTTTCATTAGTTATCCCATTACTACTCAGGTTATGTTGTTTAGGTACCTCATTATCCATCAGACACTCACATACCCTACTCATGCTTTTCTACGACTCGCATGGCTCAAACAACTCCTGGAGTAATGGCTCATGGGACCGGAACAAGCTTAGTGTGGTTTAAAAGTAAAGGCTATGCAGTACTTGGGATTCAATTTAATGCAATCGCGACTCAACGATGCAAGAATAAGATAGAGGCAATAGGTACTGTATGTATGCAAGCATGTGGTAGTGCTTGCCTAACAGTTCAGTTGAAGCGAGAGATGGATCTGGGTAATACTCCTGTGATTCCTGGTAATTCTCCTGCTGGGCGTCTATTCGAAGAAGAACCAAACAAACAAGGGCCAACATAAATAAAGTGCGCAAGCATATAAATTGAAATGCAACAAGCAACCAAGCATGCCATGATGAATGATGCACAATTTGCATGGCATTTAAGTAGCATGGCAAAGGTGAGGTGTGGATACTATAAATAAAGCACTTTATTATTTATTTGCCCAAGTTTTATTGTCATAAGCAGTTCAGATTTTAAATGACAACATGATGCATGCTTCATTTCAGAACAAGGACTGCATAAATAGAACGGGCTCGTCGCGCTGATCGATTTAGACATATTATTTGTCAAATTTGGAGTTATAAAACAAAAGTTATTAATTAAATAAGGAAAAGGGCATTTTCTTGTAATTTTGATTAACTCGAAAATTGAAAGTGTTCACAATATATTTTGAAGGGCATATTTGAATTCCTCTCAGTTTTCTGATTCCAAAACATATATTATTTGTATTTGTATTTTAAAAATTATTTGAATCTGAAAAGAATTTGAATTTAAATTAATTTGAAAAAGATTTGAATAAAAACAGATATGGAGAAATACTTTTTGCACCCAGGCAAACTCAGACCCAGTCACTGACGGGTGGGCCTGCGCAAACTGGGGCCACGCGCGCGAGAAACACTTTTGCCACGCGGGCTCTGGCTAGCCGCTGACGCTGACAGGCGGGACCAGCGGCGGAAGGCCCACGTGCCAGCGAAGCGGGAGACAGGGGCTGACAGGTGGGTCGCCGACTGGACCGCGGGTTGCGGCCGGGAAAAGCCGAGGGGTTTTCTGCAAAGGTGCTAGCGCGGCTGACAGGTGGGGCTGAAAGGAGCGCGGGTCGCAGTAATCAAAAAGGGGAGGGGCTTTTTGCAAAACGACCACGGGCCCGGTACTGTTTCTCTTCCTCTCGCGTCTGGCGGCAGGCGCGTGCGCGGGCGTAGCGGGGATTCGATCCCAGGCCACGGGAGTGCGCGCGGAGGGGGCTGACCGGTGCGGCTGGCTCGGGCAGATGTCAGGAGGGTGGCGGGGGATTAGATAGGCTTGCTACGGCGCGGGAAAACTTGCAGACGGCGGCGAGCTCTGGCGCGCGGGGAGTGTTCGACGAAACGCACGGCGGCGATAGGGCGGTACGGCGAGGCGGACCATGTCAGGGAGAAGGGGATGCTCACCGCGGGTCGCCTGGTGTGATTGGCTTGGACGGGGGCGCGGCGGATCGTCTACGACGCAGACGCTCCGGCGGCTAGGGTTTCGGAGGACGGCGAGGATCTGGCGGTGCTGGGGCGCTTCTCCTTCGCGTCGGCGGGCACGGGGCGTCGTAGGGAATCGTCCTGGATCTTCTCAACCACTCCACGGTCGCGCACGCCGGCTAGATCGTCGGGGCGAGGTGGTTGCTGGCGGCGGCCGGCAGCAGGTGGAAGTCGTTGGGGAGGAAGAAGGAGGAGAGGAGGGGCGACTCGGCCAGATCTGGGGAGGCCAGGGAGGCGGCCAGGAGGGAAAAGAAGGGAGAGAGGGAGGAGAGCAGCTGGGGCACGGCAGGGATAAGGTGGCCTCGTGCCACCTTTTTCCATCTCCTCCTCGAGCACGTGCTCGGCCGGCTGGAGGGGGACCTGGGGCTGCAGGGGGCTGCCAGGAGGGACCGCAGGGAGAAGGCTGGAGGGGACCCTCGGTCAGGGAGAGAGAAGAGAGGGAGGGGTAGCTAGGCTAGGTAGATGGGCATGGCTCGGGTTAGGGTTAGCTAGGGTTAGGGAGAGGGTTAGGGTTAGCTAGTGTTAGGCTCAGCAGGTTAGAGAGAGAGGGAGGACAAGAGGTCATGCTAGAGAGAGAGAGAGAGGGGGTCTAGGGTTTAGAAGAATTTAGAGAGAGAGAGAGAGAGTAAAAGTGGCTAGGTTAGATTTAAGTAGATATTTAGATTTGTATCTTGTGTATGGAGCTAAACCAAGAAGACACCTTGGCTTGATCTTGCATGGGCTAATGTAGAGAAGAAACTAGAAAGAAAGAAGAAGAATAGAATTAGGTGGAATAAGGCTCATATGATCATATATGTAGAAAAAGAATAAAATAAAAGAAAAGAAAGGAATGTGGATAAGACCATCCCAAGTGGAGCATGGTGGAGGCTAGAATGATCATGAGGTGGAGGTGAAAAGAATTCTAAGAGAAAGATAAAGAAAAGAATTATAGGGTAAGCCTCATATGGTCCATGAATGGAGAATAAAATAAGAGGAAAAGAAATGGGTGATACTATGAGGATGGTGTAAGGGAGGTAGATGGTTTTCCCAAGATAAGATCCACTCAAACCAAAGAAAAACCAATGGAAGTAAAAGGTGGTGGAGAAGCTTGCATGGCCCATGCAAAAATAATAATACCATTATTTATTTTGTGACAACAATAATAATATGATGGCATTAATCTTATGCATTTCCAAGAAGTGGAATAAAACCAAGCAAAGAATTTAGAGGATTTAATCCACCCCAAACTACATGAGCTAGAATTAAAATATCAAAGAAAAAGAAAGACAAGCTCATTGTTAAAGGGATGGTGGAATTATAAAGTGGTGGAAGAGAAAGGTGGTGGAATGGAAATAAAAGATATGCCCCCAACTCAACTTGGGCATTTATACAATATATCAACAACCCAATACAATAGCAAGAGGCAAATACAATTTATAATGCATGTGAGAGAAGAACCAAAAGAAAAGGAGTTTTTATATGATGCTCAAATGCAAGGTGGCATGATGACATGAGAATGATATAATTATGATGCAACAATAATATATGTGGAGTATCCAATATCTTACTAGGACAAGTAGCATTCCAATTGTTAGACAATTGGGGTGCTACAACTCTCCCCCACTAAACAGGAATCTCGCCCCGAGATTCTAGGAAGACGAAGACTCAAAGAGGGTAGGATACTTGGCACGGAGCTCATCTTCACGTTCCCAGGTTGCTTCATCAACGGAATGGTGCGACCACTGCACCTTGCAGAACTTGATGGACTTGTTGCGAGTCCTTCTTTCTGCGACTTCCAGAATTTTTGTGGGGTGTTCTTGATAAGAAAGGTCTTCTTGGAGATTAATGAGTTCATGGTCCACGGTCTTGCCGGGATCCTTGAAGCACTTCTTGAGTTGAGAGATGTGAAAAACATCATGGACTTTGAGTTGTTCAGGGAGCTCAAGAGCATAAGCAACTTCTCCTCTTCTTCCACGAATATTGAAGGGGCCGATGTATCTAGGAGCCAGCTTTCCTTTGATACCAAAACGGTGCGTACCTCTCATGGGAGTGACACGAAGATAAACGAGATCACCAGGGACATACTCCATGTCCGTGTGCTTTCTATCATAATTGCTCTTCTGGCGACTTTGAGCAATCTTCAGATTTTCAAGAATGATGTGAACTTTCTCCTCCGCTTGAGTTACAATGTCGGGGCCAAACAATATTCTTTCACCTGCGCCTGACCAACCAATCGGAGTTCTGCACTTGCGACCATAGAGAGCCTCAAATGGTGCCATCTTTAGACTTTTCTGGAAACTGTTGTTGTAAGAGAATTCAGCATAAGGAAGACATTCTTCCCACTTCATGCCGAACGAGATAACGCAAGCACGGAGCATATCTTCTAGAATCTGATTGATCCTTTCAACTTGTCCTTGCGACTGAGGGTGGTAAGCTGTGCTGAAGTTTAGCTTTGTTCCCAAAGCATTTTGGAAACTTCCCCAGAACTTGGAAGTGAAGATGCTTCCATGGTCTGAACTGATCTCAAGAGGAACTCCATACAGAGAGACAATTCTGTTGATATAGAGCTCAGCCAACTGAATTGCAGAAATTGTTTCCTTGACTGGAAAGAAGTGAGCTACTTTGGAAAGCCTGTCAATGACAACAAAGATTGCATTGTTGCCTTTCTGCGACCTTGGAAAACCAGTGATGAAGTCCATCTCTACTTTCTCCCATTTCCATTCCGGAGGCTTCAATGGCTGTAGAAGACCGGAAGGTTTCTGATGGACAGCTTTAACTCTACGACAGACATCACACTCCGAGACATACTTGGCACAATATCGTTTCAAACCAGGCCACCAATATTGTGTTTTCAAGTCCATGTACATCTTAGTGCTGCCAGGGTGGATAGAAAGAACAGAATCATGCGCCTCCTTGAGAACTTGCTCCCTTAAACCCGGGTAGTTCGGAACAAACATCCGGTGTTGAAAGAAGAGAGTGCCTTGGTCATCTACGTGGAAGGACTCATACTTCGGAAGTTGAATGTTGGAGATGATCTTTTTAGTGTAAGGATCCCCAAGCTGAATGGAACGGACCTTTTCTTCCAAGAGAGGTGTTGCTAGAAGGTTCAGCAGATAACCTTGATCCACAACTTCAAGGTTGAGCTTGCGGAATTCCTCGCACAAGAGAGGTTGTTGTTCTTCCACCATGAGATTGTTGACATAAGCTTTTCGGCTGAGAGCATCTGCCATGACATTAGCTTTGCCCGGGGTTGTAGTTGATGGTCAAATCGAAATCATTGATTGTTTCGATCCACCTCCTCTGACGAAGGTTGAGATCAGGCTGTGTGAAGATATACTTCAGACTCTTGTGATCAGAAAAGATCTCACAACGGTTGCCCAGCAAGTAATGCCTCCATACTTTCAAAGCAAAGACAACAGCTGCGAGTTCGAGGTCATGTGTAGGATAGTTGATCTCATGCATCTTCAACTGACGAGATGCATAAGCAACAACTTGCTTTTCTTGCATAAGGACCGCACCCAATCCTTGCAATGAAGCATCACAGAAAATCTGGAAAGGCTTTGATGTATCTGGAGGAACCAAGACTGGTGTGGAAGTGAGCTTCTCTTTGAGTGTTTCAAAGCTTGCTTGACATGCAGGAGTCCAAAGATATTTCTTGCCTTTCTTGAGGAGATCGGTAAGAGGCTTCGCAATCTTTGAGAAATTTTGAACGAAACGACGGCAGTAACTGGCCAAACCAAGGAAACTCCGGACTTCTTTGACATTTATGGGTGGAAGCCAATCCATAATTGTCTTAATAGTTTCTGGGTTGACGGCAATGCCCTTGGCAGAGATAACGTGACCAAGGTAGGTGACTTGAGGCAGCCAAAACTCACACTTGGAGAACTTTGCATACAGGCGGTTCTCACGAAGCTTGCTTAGGACACAACGAAGGTGTTCTTCATGTTCTTCTTTTGACTTAGAATAGACTAGAATGTCATCTAGATAGACCACAACGAACTTATCAAGATACTCCATGAAAACCGAGTTCATAAGCCTCAAGAAGGTGGCAGGTGCATTGGTGAGACCGAAAGACATGACCGTGTACTCATAAGGCCATAGCGAGTGGTGAAAGCTGTTTTGGGAACATCTTCCTTGTGGATCTTGATTTGATGATAACCACTTCTCAAATCAAGCTTAGAGAATACCACAGCTCCGGCTAGCTGATCGAAGAGATCATTAATCCGCGGAAGGGGATATTTATTCTTGATTGTTTTAGCATTGAGTGCCCGATAGTCAACACAAAGTCTATCAGTCTTGTCTCGCTTCTTCACAAAGATGGTTGGACTACCCCAAGAAGAAGTACTGTGCTGAATGAACCCAACTTCTCTTGTTCATCCAACTGACGCTTAAGTTCAGCCAACTCAGCAGGACCCATTTTATAAGGCCCGCTTGGAAATAGGAGCGGTACCAGGTTCAAGTTCAATGACAAATTCAACCTCACGATCCGGAGGCATACCTGGTAACTCTTCAGGAAAGACATCTGGAAACTCACAAACTACAGGAACACTCTGAATACCTTCCATAGCATCATCATTCAGAGCTGCCAAAGAATAAAGCTGAATTGCAGGAGTCAGACTTGGGGAATAGACTATATGGCCTTCAGGAATTTTCAGAGAAGAAAACCGAACGTTCAGCACAATCAATCGCAGCTGCATTTGCTGTCAACCAATCCATGCCCAAGATAACATCAATATCAGAATTTCCCAGAATAATTAAGGAAGCCAGAAACGAAGAACCACCAATCTCAATTTGATTGCCATGGCTGATCTTAGTAGATAACAATCTTGCCCCGGGAGAAAAGAACCATAACTTTTTATCCAGCTGGTCTATAACAAGCTCATGCTCATTTGCAAATTTGTGAGAGACGAAAGAATGTGAAGCACCAGAATCAAACAAAACTCGTGCAGGAACTAAGTTAACAGGAAGCATACCCATGACAACTCCAGGTGCATGCTCAGCTTGAGCGACGTTGACACAGGTTGGCACGAGCAACCGTAGACCCCGGCTTAGTGTTGATGTTGAGAGCCCGAGGTGGAGGTGCACGAATCATAGGAGCACTTGCCGCGGTTCTTGGAGGTGGTGGTGGAAGAGCTTTGTTGTTCATAGGACAATTCCAGTTGCTGATGCCCAGTGTTTCCACAAGTATAACAAGCACCAGGTGGACGTGGAGCAACGTAGCCAGGGACTCCGCCAGGCGCTCCAGGGGTAGTTGTGGTTGTAGCCCCTGGGAGCCGCAGTGAAGGAGTTTGGTGGCCTTGGTGCGTAGCTTGAAGGTCTTGGTGGAGCAGGGAGCGACGGTGGGGTGTTAGGAACCCAGACACGACGCTTAGAAGGAGCTGTCGTAGCAGAAGAGCTTGCTGGTATCACGGCTGTGTTTCTTTGACTCCTCAAACACTTGCCTACTTGCTTCTTCCTGCAGAGCTGTGTGCTGAAGTTCCAGGAAAGATGCTGGCCTTGCATGAGTGATTGCATATTTGATGGAAGCATTGAGGCCTTGCTGAAACCTCTTTTGCTTCTTCTTGTCATCAGAGATCTCATCGCCACCATAACGAGACAGGTTCATGAAGTTTCTGATGTAGGTGTTGACATTGTCAGTTCCCTGCTTGAGGTTGAGAAACACTTCCTTCATCCTTTCCATGACAATTTCTGACAGATATTACTCTTTGAAAGCAGCAGTGAACCCGCTCCCAAGTAGGCTGAAAACCAGAAAGATCTGCCTTGAGGTAATTTTCCCACCAGAGAGCTTGCATCTCCCTTCAGAAGGTGAGTAGCACACTTGACCATTCTTGCTCAGGAACATCCGCAGTCATGAGCAACCTTGACACTTCACGAAGCCAATCATCCGCATCAAGTGGCTGATCAGACACCTCAAATTGGCGTGGGTTGAACTTGAGAAAACTCTTGATGTCTCCTCGCTTGGGAGGTGGAGGGTAGCGGAGCAAACTCATTCCTCCCTCACACTTTCCTCGAAGCGCTGCTGGTTCTGCTGCATAGTGCCCAAAGCATTTGCAAATACTTGCCAAAGCAGCCCCGAGTTAGGTGGTATATCCTCCTCAGAACGGCGTGGTGGTGCCATCCTGTGATTGATATAAAACACA